>JADBJO010001196.1:440000-450000 GCA_016801955.1 Conus betulinus
AAAGTGTCATGAGTCATGTGTGGCAGCATATTAGTTTCAAGGTATAATAGCTGTTTTTCCTTGTTTTCCTAAGGAAAAGAAAAATATCATCCTCCAGGAAAACAGTGTGATGCTATTATCCCTGAAGATCATAACGGTTTTCCTTGGGATAATCATTGTTTTTCTCTGTTTTCCCTACGGCTTACGACTGTTTTTTGGGGGAGGGGGGGGGGGGGGGGGGGGGGGAGTTCCCTACGGACGACAACCATTTCCCCTTTCTCACAGGATTACAACTTTTTTTCATATTTTCCCGAGGTGAACAATTGTTAAGGTTGTTATCCAAAAGGATCTTAACCATTCTCCCTATTTTTTCGTGTAAAACAGTAATTATTACACAGAAAAACAAGAAAATAGTTTTGACTATAGGGATTACAGCTGTTTTTTCACCATGTAAACTGGCAGTTCGCGCGGTAATCCCAATAATGCCAGTGGGAAAAAGGCGGTCATAATTGATTTTCCTGTTATATTGCCGTCTTCCTCGAGATCTTAACCGTTCTCTCTCTCTCTCTCTCTCTCTCTCTCTCTCTCTCTCTCTCTCTCTCTCTCTCTCTCTCTCTGGGGATTTTTTTTTTTTTCTTTTTTTTACTTAATCCAAAGACATGATCTTAGTGTCGATCTGTGTGGACACAGCAAGGCTTTCGTTGTGTGTGGACCACTATAGGTCCCAACACAGTCCATTGAGGAGTACCTACCACCTCTATAACTGATGCTACTGCTCCAGATGGTGCCGCTTCCGCTTTGTTAACAAACATCATCATCATCAGTAAGAAGAACAAGAAGAAGAATATTCAAGCTGTACTTATGCACGTACGTATGCATGCATGTACATATGTATGCATGTATGTGTGGATGGATGGATGGATGGACGGATGGATGGGTAGAAGAATGTACTTACATGTATATGTAAGTATGTGTGTCTGTCCATGAGTTTGTGTGTGCGTATGTGTCTGCGTGTAGATAGATACGTAAATAGACAGAGAGAGGTCTTTGTGTATGTATGTATGCGTGTGTGCATATGCCAGTGTGTGTGTGTGTGTGTGTGTGTGTGTGTGTGTGTGTGTGTGTGTGTGTGTGTGTGCGCGCGCGCGCGCGCGCGCGTGCGTACAGGCGTGCGCGCGTGCACGAATGTGTGTGTGTGTGTGTGTGTGTGTGTACTGTATTACAAGTAACATCGGGTGCAGCTCCAAACGTCCACTGGTCAACTTGGCCAGTAGCTTGTCCAGCACGTTCCTTTCGTTAGGGAGAGTGACGGGTACCTGGTTGGTTGGTCGGTTGCTCACTTCAGGTTTAATCCGTCACCCTCCTCAAATGTGTGGCTGATGAGGATTATCGCCCTTTGAGGCTGAAGGATCGAAAGCTATGAACGCAGTCTGATTAGATGAAAATCGCCCCGGCTCCGAGAACAAAATATTTTTTCAATGTTGAAAAGACGATTTTATCCTGGATTTGGGTGTCAGCGGAATAGTTCAATGCCATAAGTCAACAAGGAGAGCAGAATTATGCATGGCTTGTGGACTTCTTGTGTTTCTACGCCATTGGTAGAGCACAAGGATTTGGGAGTGAAAAGTCTAGCAGACGACAGGAAAAAAAAATGAAGGATCATGTGGATGGTGCTATAACATTAAAAAAAAGAAGCAGACACTGGATCTGTCTCCGAGTTATACTCGGTGCACTGTGAGATTAATACACTTTGGTAATGGCTCAGCTTCTGACAAAAGCCAGGTGCTATTTGAGAGTAATAGAGAATGTATAGCGTTTGGGGCCTTTACTGTCACCGTGGACACGGACTCGCACGTCACTCGCACACTTTCCATTGTTCTGAGACCGGTGGGTAGAACGGGGTAGATTGTTATTGAAAAAAACGATTTTATTATCCTGCCCAATAACACTCTGCCCCGTTCTACCCACCGCTCTTAGACCGGTTTTGGAAGATAGAAGCACCCTCCACCACCCTTCTGCTTTCACAGTATTTTGGAGAAAGAAAGACTAAAGCTCTCTCTCTCTCTCTGCACACACACACACACACACACACACACACACACACACACACACACATCTATCTATCATGTGTGTGTGTGTGTGTGTGTGTGTGTGTGTGTTCTAATTAGCGGACGAAAACGTCCCGTTTTTAAGACAAATCATACGCCCCTAGTGAAGCATTTTATGTTTAGACTCTATATTCTAATGCCCTCTTGTTCGCTCTATTTTATTTCACGACCCTCATCCATTTCCCATACACACACACCCTCCCCGCATCCCCATTTTTTTTTTTCTCTTTTTTTTAAATTTTTGTTAAGTCGGTGTCTTTCTGACGGAGGAATTGTTAGCCTGCACTATTTTTTTTTTTCGCGCGCGTGCGCGCGCGCGCGCGCGTGTGTGTGTGTGTGTGTGTGTGTGTGTGAGAGAGAGAGAGAGAGAGAGAGAGAGAGAGAGGCACTGGGCACCTGGGACTGGAATTAAACTATTGATCGGCTGTTCAGGCGCTGGGAATGGCATTTGCAAGATTTTTACTTCACGCGACTCAGCCCCTGATAAAATCAGCAACGAGTGTGTACAGTACACAATTATATGAATGAACCGTTTTTTCTTCAGAACTCCAAACTAATCACACTGTTTTGGTAGAATACGCGTTTTGTATACACGGGAAATGTGCGATTTGCATTCTCAGTACTGTTGGTATATAAGCCTACTCGGGACGGCATTGTAGCGGTTGTATATTTTTGTTGTTTCCCCCGCTGGGAGCCAAGCAAAGGGAAGTTAGTCGTGAGACTTCTTCACGCGTCTCAGGATGTATTCCTTTCATCCGTTCGTTTTCTTCATTTATTCTTTCTATCTGTACTTGTGTCTCTGGTTTCCTGTCTCATCTGTTTTCTTTTTTTTTAATTTCTGTCTGTAACTTCTCGCTGCCTTCCTTCCCCCCCCCCCCCCCCCCCCCCTCTCTCTCTCTCTCTCTCTCTCTTTCTCTCTCTCTCTCTCTCTCTCTCTCTCTCTCTCTCTCTCTCTCTCTCTCTCTCTCTCTCTCTCTCCCCTGTACGTCTTGTACGTTGTAGTACATTTACATATGTTCCCCCAGCCCACCTCACTCTCTAGCCCCACTGTCTCCTTCCTCTTCATTATTGTTACTCTCATTTTTTTTATTTTTTATTTTTTGTTTGTTAATTATTATTCTTATTTTTTGTTTTATTTTCATTTATCTTCTATTTTCATTTGATGTTCTTTTATGATTACATGACCGCTTTGCTTGCTTTGCTTTGCTTAAAAAAAAAAATTTTTTTTTTTTACGTTAATTGATTTCACTGCATGTTGTAGTCCCTACTCAAGGCGAGGACTGGATGTAAAAAAGCACGTTAGTGTTTATCTATTATCCTCGTAAATAAGAATTTTGTCTTGTCTTGTCTTGTCTCTCTCTCTCTCTCTCTCTCTGTGGCAAGCATCTTTTTTTTCTACATTTGTTTTTCATTAAGTTAACAGGCCTGTGCACGTCGTACTTCCATAAAGCTAGACTTAAAAAAAAAAAAAGCTTATTTCTGTGTGTGTGTGTGTGTGTGTGTGTGTGTGTTCCAATGGGCCCTGCCTGTAAGAATCGGGAACAAAAAGAGCAAAAATCGAAATCCCAGCAACGTCATCCCCTTCGCCCGCTTCCTTGCCGCCCCCTCAGCCCCCTTCCCCCTTCCCCGTTCAGATCAATACTGCTAATTACTGAAGAACATGTTTTATTTGTCGAGTTACAGAAGTTCGTACCAGTCCGTTGATGATTCCTGTTGAAATCGATCTTTTCACGGCGCGGAAAGAAATAATGGAATGACGTGTTTGTATCATTGTCATGGGCAAGATCAAGAGCTCAGATAAAACCATTCTCCTCAGATTAAACCATTCTGAAAAGAAACTTATTAAATTACATTTACATAGTGTTTAAAAGTTTTGAAATTACCTTTTTTCTCTCTTAAAAAGAAAACGAAATTTTGGGTGGAGTAAGAACTGTGCAAGGAGGGACAGGAATTATGACAGAGGATTGGAGGAGTGGGTGGACACGTTCCACGTGCGACACCCGAACTGTGCAACCGGAATTTTCTCAAAGTCGCAGAGGCGCTGCATCATTCACAGGGCCGGCCACCTTCCAAGTTGCCTTACCGTGAAAAGAGAATCGCGGATTACAGTCCTGCTTCGTTGTTTCAGGCTTAACTCAAATGAAACCACCATGGCAGGATCTTGATCATCCTTATCTCTCTTATCTCACAGGTCCCGGAGCCCTCCATTGCCTTGAAGACCCCGCAATGAGAAACGCTGAATCAGGCATCTCCACTTCTGACGGTTGTGGGCAAATAGAAAGTCCTCTCGGTCGAGTCAGTCCTGTTGACTGTCTACCTCTTCCTCTGAGCTGCTCTTTGGAGGAAGGTCTTGTCATGTGTCCATGCCACTATAGCGTGGTCACAGGTATCTATAGTGACTCATCCGCTGTCTGATGGTTCTGCCGACCTGGTCATGCTGAGTAGAAGAGATGCCGACTACTCCTCTGAAACGTCTCTCATTTTCACCGTTCGGATCTTTCTTTCGCAATTCTGCGGCTGTCAAGAGTCCAGGTCTCGCATGCGTACAGACAAAACGGATGGCCCAGTTACATATCCTCTGCATATAAACAAAATTTGAAAAAGAAAACCTGAAGTAATTATGACAAACATGGATATACAAGACCTCAGCATATGCGCCAAATGTGCGGGTATTTTCATGATAAAGGATCTGCACTGCGCGAATATCTTCTTAATACTATAAGAAGAAAAAAAAGTGATTCAATGTTGTAATATCTAACAGTCGTTTCGCACTATGACCTCAGTTTTGAACACTTCTCTTCTCTGATTGTGCTGAGTTCATGATAAAATCTTTTGTTACCATTCTGGAGGCTGAGCGATACCTTCCATCCGTCCGGATTGGTGACTGATGGATTAAGGTCGGCAGCTGGAGGTAGTGTAGGTCCTTGGTGTTTGTTCAATCACAAGCACAAACGTACACTACCAAACTGACTCAACAGCAGTGTAGTGGTCTGCTGTGGTGAGTGGCCTTCCGACGACCCGATATTGAAAGTGCACGGCTGGCGCTGGAGCTACGCGACATGGCGAGGCTGTGGGTATGGCCGTGTGTGTGCCTCAGTGTGTGTATGTTGAGGGGTAGGGTTGGGGGGGGGGGGGGGGGGGGGGGGGGAATGGAGAGTCTGAATAACTGAGGTTAATGCAACTGAGAGAACATGGAAGATAGAATAAAGAAAAACAAAAACGAAAAGAAAACAAAAAATAAACTGTTGTGCTCACTGCACCCAGTTCTTGCATCTTCACTCTCCTGTGTGTGAAAAAGTATGTGCGTGTGTCCGTGTTGAGGCGTGAGTGCGTGTGATTTTTGTTTGCCTGCGTCCGGATATGAGCGATCACTGAAAAAAAAAAAGAAAGAAAATCAAAACGAATGATTCCAGTGCAACACTAGCATTGTTTCTGAGTTTGTTTGGAACATGCCCGACACTACCTGACCGAGATACACCGAGATACCTCTGCTGGGCGCTGCGAGACGTGAGGAGGAACCGGTACCATTCTTTAGTGGTGGTACTTCAGATCTTAATGACGTCTTGATCACGTCACTATCTCATTTATTTCATCGTGAGATGAGTCACAGACAATCCATTGCCGTGTGTAATAACAATCATCACAAATCACAGATGGCGTGGAATCAAGTTATGTTGTTTGTAGCCCAGCCGATCGTGGTGGCCACATCAGAGTTGTTGTAAGCGACAAGGGTGGATTTGGTTTTCATGGAAGGCGGGTTTCCATAACGAGGCCGGGGTTCAGGGACCGCTTTGGTTCCGGTGGGGTCCAGGGGACAACACCCCTGTCAGGAGCCCCTCACCCCCCACCCCCCCCCCCAGACGCTGAAGGTAATGTAAGATTTCTTTTTATTTATTTATTTATTTTTTAAACGCATGAGAGGCCTCTTCTGGAAGAGTACAAGGTGTCTGTATCTAGTGAATACATGTGCGCAAACTATCCGCTTTTTCAATCTCTTCGAGGAAAAAAAAAAAAAAAAAAAAACTGGGAGGGATGGGGAAGGTCGGGTCAGGGCACCCAACCTCCAATCCCCTCCCGCGGTACGCCTCAGAGTCATGTTCAGATCAAAAAACTATTACAAATTAAAATGCCAAGATTGAAATAAAAATAAAACATGAGGAATGTTGCCTTCCACACAAACAGCTTCCTTCTCGCCGACCTTCAGATACTGAGACTCTGCCACCATATACAAATTAAAACATCTTGACTAAAGTTTAAAGAAAAAAAAAAAACTGGTGTGGCGCCTTCCGCATGGACATCTTTCTTCCCACTGCTCTTCAATTATCAAGAATCTGCCATCATGTAGGCCTACAATTAAAACACCACGACTAATATCCAAAATCAGTAGGCGTGTTGTCTTCCAAACCACTTCCTTCCCGGGCATGTTAGCGAATGAAGAATCTACCATAATGTTCAGATTAAAACATGAGTAATGACTAAATTCAAAAACTTGGAAGCGTGTCGACTTTCGCTTGGGCAATTTCTTCCCACTGATCTTCAGCTACCAAGAACACGTCACCATATACAAATAAATCACCATGATTAAAATTCAAAATCAATAGCTGTGTAACCTTCCACACAACTTCGTATAAAAGATCTTCGGGTATCCAGAATCTGCCGTCACGTCCAAATTAAAAGCATCATGACTGACAAGTAAGACTAGATCAAAACAAGGAACTAAAAGACCGATTTACTTACTTTTACTTTAGTAGTACAGCTGTAGTCAGGCTAGTCGCCTATCAGCCGGTCGCTGCAGTCAGTGCTTGTCCCTTCTTCTTCATTGTTTGCACACTCAGCTAGTAACAGGTTGGCGCGCGGGTTTGTGCGCTTGAAACTAGTCGGAGTCCAAGGAAAACTTATAATCTGCCCATACTTTGTCAATCCTGGTCTTGAAAACGATGAGTGAGGGCGCAGACACCACTTGTTCAGACAGACAGTTCCAGGTATTCACTACACGGACACTGAAAAAAATTTTGGGCGGGCTGCCATTCTGACTGAGGGTTTTTTTTTCAGTTTAAGACTGGCCTCGAGTGTGTGAGTGGAGGTCGTGTGGAAGGATGTCCCCTGTTACAGTATAGATTCCAGTCAGGTACAACATTCAATCATGTCGCCTCTAACCCTCCGGAAGTACAGTGAAGGCAGATCCAGTCTTCTGAGACGTTGACAGTAGTCCCAGTGTTGGAGCTCTGGGATGAGTCTGGTTGCCCTACGCTGAACTCTTTTTCTAGCTGCTCCTAATCACCTTTGAGACGAGGGTGCCAGACTACATTCCCGTACTCTAGGTGAGGACGAATGATGGACTTGTACAGGGTGGGGAGTGACACAATGTCAAGAGCTGTAAAACCTCTCCGGATAAGTGCAAGGAGTTTGTTCGCTTTCTCGACCTGAATGCTGATATGCTTGCTAAACCTCATTTAAAACAATGCTTATAACCTTATAACTATCTACGTTAACACATGGTGTGGCAGCCTCAAGCGTGGAAACATACAGTAACGCAGTTATTCGCCACGCAGTATCACGGCTTTGATGTAGTCGTTGGTCATCAGTCTGGTTAGAACGGCATGAGTGTAGTGGCGAATCTCTCAACTTGAAAATGGTTTAATGCTCCACTGCTATATTTGATGCTTATCAACGATATGAAAAGTAGAGAAATACGACAGGGCCACATTATTTTCCTCCTTTAAAAAATTTAAGGAGACAATGTTCTTTGTTTGTTTGTTTGTTTTTACATTTTTTAGATCTGTTCCACGTCATTTACTATGGCATTAGTTTCTTGCTGTAATCTCGACACTTACGTGAAGACGCTGTTAGATTTGATCGCAGACTGCATCCCATATTGTAGTGTCAAACTTGAAGTCATTCACCCCTTTTCACATTTGTCAAGGTTAACCAACCTGTGTTAAACCAACCGGTCTTGTCTTCTGCCTCCTGTCTGGATTTTCGCAAGCTCCTGTGCACCGTTGCCAAGGAACCGTGACGTGCAAAATCATGAAGGACTCGGTGGAAGCGACGCTAAGGATTGGAATCGTCAAACCTATTCGTCGACCCATCCTAGTCCGAGTTCAACATTCCACGATTTTGTCACCTTTGACCATGTCTGGTGTATGGTTCAACAGACAAAACATAAGGAAAAAAAAAAAAACACAGAAAAAAGCATGTATTAAAAAGAACGTATTAAAGAACTGAACACTCTTTCCCTGTCTAATGAATTGGGCTAGATTGAGCAAAACTTTTTGTAGACATTAAAGTATTACCAACATTGAAAACAGGTGCGGCTTTCCTGTGGACAAAAGGCTGAAATGTCTTTCTGATGGATCAGATTGTACAACAAAATTCCACACCTGTCTCTAAGTACTCTGAAATCCGCCTAGAAGTGCACATTTTTCCTGCCTGATTCAAAGTTCGGTCATTGACTACAGCCTCGAAATTTGATATGGGAATAAACGTAAATACCGGTCAAGATATTAATGTACTTTTTAAAAGAAGTAAGGTAATGTTGCTTATAGCCCAACCGACCCCAGAGGGCCATATCAGGGCTGTCACTACGTTAAAATCAACTCACAAGTCAAAAAAAAAAAAAAAAAAAACCGCCATTCACACATCTCTTTAACATACACCTTCTGGAAACTTTTTTTGAAGAAAAAAACATTGAAAAGAAATGGAAAGAAGACAAAAAGAAGTTAAATTTCCAGCAAAACAGACACTCACACTACGCTCCTCTAAGGAAATCCAGGTCCATCGCTACAAACTAAAACAACAACGGCAAGAACAACCAGAAGAACGACAGCAACAACAACAACAACAACCACAGCAACAAGCAGTATGCAACTCTACCCCCACCCCCACCCCCCACCCCACCTTTTTTTTTTACCTCCGCCTTTGAAACTTTATTCCATTAGAGGCTTCAATAGGCCGGTCTTCTTAATGTTTTCAGTAATGCGTTGAGATTTGCTGAAAACCGCTCATTGCCGAATTTTCCCCTTCCGTCTTAAGGAATACTGGCTCAAAATTTCAAACAAAAACTTGGTGGGCTTGGGATGGGGGATGGGGGTGGGTGGTGGGGGGGGGGGTAGGGGGGGGGGGGGGGGGGGGGGGGGGAGGCTGTGCTAGTTGAGGTACCGTAAGATCACCAGACTGGTCCTCTAGACGGCTGCATAATGAGTAAGTACGCACAGCTAGATATTCTGACATGTATTTTTTCTTACCTTTTCATGCGCATTACCTAGCAGTGGGTGGTTTACCCTATATAGGCACACCACAAATTCATGAAGAGCCAGGTGTCGTGGCACAGTAGTTAATCCTGCAGGCTTGCAGGCAGGTGGTCGTGTGTGTTCGATGCCCATCAGACATTCTTTTTAAGAATTATTCAGCCCTGACCTGCTCCTCGCAGAGTGCAGTGTACTGTGGGCCTGATGTGAAGACTGCAGCCACATAATCGAGTGTTATTCACTTAGTGGATGTGGCTCAGAGAGTGCTCCTCAAATTTACTGACCACCACTGCAGGCGTCTGTGTCTCTCGGGCCTGGTTGACGCTGGGATGTCTTATGAAAGGAAGCATACTGTACAGCCTTGTCATGCCGTGGCAGGCCAGAATGAGATCCATGTCATTATCATCCTCATCCTTATTGATTATCATGAAAAGTCTCAAATCTGTGGCCCTTCATCCCCAGCTCTAGGGGAGGGGGGGGGGGGGGAGCTAGGGGGGGGGGGGGGAGGAGGGAGGGGGGGGGGAGCTAAGTTTCGATTTCCTTTCCACATCTATGCTCGAAGCCAGATTGTGTCAAATTCATCAACATCGCCAGGTTACTGGGAAATTCGTTGGAAGCGTAGCTGGTAGTTCCCTGTGTATTTTAGAAAACTGGCACCACCAAACA
>JADBJO010001196.1:457500-465000 GCA_016801955.1 Conus betulinus
ACAGGCTAACGATTTGGTTATTTAATATGTAGCTGTACATGTGGTGGCTGACGGGTTTTTTTTAATGCATAACATTTCATTCACAAGTTAACAGCGGGTTCTATAGTTCATAACTGTCCGTTCGCTTTTTAAATCAATGTCAGCGAACCGCCCAGAGAAACGTGGACAAACGAGTCACAAGACAAAACACAACGCGTTTCGACCTCTTAGGTCTTCTTCAACGCCTTCTTCTTCCTTGCGCTGAACACAGAAGCAATCTGAAGCGATCAAAGCTAAGTGCATTTTCGTTATTTGTTTCATTTTTTTGTTTCACCTGAAGAAGACCTAAGAGGTCGAACGCGCGTTGTGTTTTGTCTTGTGACTCGTTTGTCCACGTTTCTCTGGGCGGTTCGCTGACATTGATTTAAGATTTGTTTAGATTTCCGCCTGCAGTCGTTTCACTTTGCAACTGTCCGTTCACTTGTCAACGGTGGATTATTTAAGTACTAATGTCCATTACAAGTTAACAGTGGGTCATTTAGTTTATCATTGTGCAGTCACTGGCCAACAGTGGGTTATTTCGTTAATAACTGTCCATTCACGAGCTAAAAGTGGATTATGTATTTCATAACCGTTCATTGGCGGCCTAACAAACATGAACTTCTTTTTTTTTTTTCCATTCAGAGACAGGAAGTTGTCCATATGGAGTCTATGAATTTTCATTCATAGGTTAACAGAGACTTGTTTGGTTTGTAACTGTCCCACTGCAGGCTAGAAATGGTTTGTATACGGTTTTTATAACTGTCCATCTACAAGCTAACGGGTCATTCATTTTAAGACTGTCCATGCATAGCCTAACAGTAGGTTATTTAGTTTATAACTGCCCATTTACAGGCTAACAGTAGTTTATATTGTTTTATATATGTTCATCCGCAGATTAACAAAAGGGTATTTAGTTTATAACTTTCCATTTGCAGGCTCCCAGATTATTGACTTTATAACTGTTAAACTCACAAGCTACCACTGTTTTTTAGTTTATGGACGTAAATTAATAGGCAAGAAGTGGGTCAAGACCTTTGTGACTGTTCATTTACAGGTTAATCATGGGCCATCATGGTTTTGACTGTCCATTTAAGAGGGTAACAGGGGTTTATTTAATTGTGTTATTTTTACAGGACAATAGTGAGTTACTTAGTTTTGTTCTCCCCCATTCGCAGGACATCACTGGGCTTTGTAGTTTACAATTGTCCATTCACAGACTAACAATGAGTTATAGACTATAACCGTCCATTCACAGACTAACAATGAGTTATAGACTATACCGTCCATTCACAGGCTAGCAGTGGGTTATTTAGTTTATACACGTTCAATGACAAAATAACAATGTTTTCTGTAATCTACATGTGTCTGTTCTTGAGTTAACAGTGAGTTATGTGGTTAACAATGGGCCTTTCACAATCTAGGGGTAGGTTGTGTAGTTACAACTGTCTGTTCACAGGCTAACAGTGGGCTATATTCTAGTTCATAACAATCTATCCACGGTGTTTTGCTCTAAAGGTCGGTATATTTCCTGATATGCTGCTCGAAAGTTCCTTGCTTTGGCAGCTCAAACAGTTTCCTGATGAACTGGAAGGGGTCTCTGAAGAAGCCATCTTCGATTTTATTCAACTTCTTTAATTGATTCACAATCTGCATAGTTCACAAGCTGGCAGCAGCTTCGTAGTTTGTGATTGTCCGTTTATTTAGAGGCTGACAGAGGGTTGTGTAGTAAACGTCTGTGCACTCACAAGCTAAAGAGCTGTTGTTTAAACCACAAGCTAAAGATGCCATTTTGCTTTCCTAAATGTTGATCCACAGGTCTACATTGTTTAGTGTCGTTTATATGTGCCCATTCAGAGGCTAGCGTGTGGTTGGTTTTAACTGCCCATTGATTCACACGATAAGAGTAGGTTGTGTATTTCGTAACTGTCCGTATAATCAAAGCTTAGTAATTGTCAACTTATTCACTGGCCGACGGTGGCTTCTACAGGTGATTTCGCACTTTGATTTCAAGGCTTAAATGCAGTGGGCACGGCATTTCATGTATCTTTCACATGGTGCCATTGCTCCTGTGATAACGCTCATCCCATATTTTAGACTGATAGAGTGACATAACATATGTTAGGTTACTTGAACACACACACACACACACACACACACACACACACACACACACACACACGGGCGCGCGCGCGCGCGCGCGCATGCGTGTGCGCATCTTCATGTCTAGCGAGACTGGTACAGGTCATATTGCAAAACGTCACTGTACATGGACGTATAACTGCATTGTTTAATATTGTAATTGATTCCGTTTGTATTGTGCTGCAACATACGAGTTAGTTTCTGGGCAACAGATACAGGGCGTCATTTTATTGTGACTGAGTGTTTTCGTTTGTGACGCATTAAACTGAGAACAATAACAAGAACAAGTAATGTACCATTCATTTTTATAGCAGTGTAACATCTAAGGAGTATTCGTTCTTAGTAACTGTCACCAGATGAGAGCTAAATTGTACGGAAGGTTTCCAAAGCGTTGTGTTTCACGATAAGTTTTCACCGATTTAAGATATTTATATTAGTGTGTTAATTCTTCTTCCAAATCGTAGCTTTTCATGATTAAGTTTCACCTAATTAAAACCAACAAATTACTGTACTAGCGGTATAGGCAACGATGAGGCAAAAAAAAAAAAAACAAACTTATTGGATTATCGTATATGTTCGCATCTTCTTAGCAATAGCATGAAACAAAAAAAAAAAAAATCTCCATTTCAGTTTTTAATCTTTTGATAAGGAAGAACACTGATGCTGACTTGATCATTCGGTTTGCCTCGTTGCTGAATGGCGTTTGAGCTTCAGTGTGTGTGTGTGTGTGTGTGTGTGTGTGTTTGTGTGTGTGTGTACCCACACAAATATCTAACCGGCGTGTGAGAACACGTGAAAATGTGTTGTGTGTGTGTGTGTGTGTGTGTGTGTGTGTGTGTGTGTGTGTGTGTGTGTGTGTACGTGTGTGCGCACGCGCGTGCGTACCTACGTGTGTGTGTGTGTGTGTGTGTGTGCGCGCGCGCGCGCGCGCGTGTATGTGTGTGTTTGTGTGTGTACCCACACAAATATCTAGCCGGCGTGTGAGAACACGTGAAAATGTGTGTGTGTGTGTGTGTGTGTTGTGTGTGTGTGTGTGTGTGTGTGTGTGTGTGTGAGAGAGAGAGAGAGCGCGAGCGAACGAGAGAGAGAGAGAGAAAGAGAGAGTGCGTGTGTGTGTGTGTGCGCATGCGCGTGCGTACCTACACACGTGTGTGTGTGTGTGTTGTGTGTGTGTGTGTGTGTGTGTGTGTGTGTGTGTGTGTGTGTGTGTCCATGCGTTTGTGTGTAGACGAATGGGTGTGTGTGCGCGCGCGCGTATCTGCTCCCGTAAGTGCTAATACCAGTTAAAGGCAACGGATGGGTGGAGCACGTAATTCCTCTTCACTTCATTATCGTCCACTTCGGTAGCAGATTGAAATTACCTCGGTGATTTTCCGAACAACATAAAGAACGATTTTCTTGTGAAGCCGAATTAAATGAGCGGGCTCTTAACTTCGAATAATCACACTGGCCAGATTTAAATTAATCGCAATATTGATTCTCGCCGCTAAATAAACCTGTCACGTTTGAATAAAAACTGGAATCTCTGTCCATGAGTAAAAGCAGGATTACCATCTACGGAACGTAAAAACAGTGCAGGACATTTGGTTTCCATCGCTGGCTTTAGTTTTACGCTGACTGAAATTATATCATTCTCATGAGCATTAAGAACACCCTCGTTTAAGAGCACGATCTGTATTACAAGGCTTCCATTTTTCAACGTCAAAGAATCTGTATCATTCTCAGTTTCTTTCAGATAATTCGTTGTTTCTCCAATGCAAAAGAGGCACCAAGTGAATAACAAATTGTAATCAGCATAGACCTGTTCCAATGTGTATTCTTTACTACTCCATGAAACACGTGAATCTGTTGTCTAATTGAACAGTCTGCGAGCAGTTTTCCAGCAAACTGACAAATCAGTTTCCTAAAGTTTCCTTTGACATGGATGCCCACAACACCACCATCACAGCTAACCCAGAAGTCCTTGACCCAAACGACTTGCCAGGGCTGATCACTCGAGAGACCAGAATGCTCATCAATGACGTCGTTTCCTGTGGTTTTCAGCCAATCATCACGCTCGTTGGTCTGGGAGGAAACATTCTGAGTATGACTGTTCTGATGCACCTAGGATTCAGGGAGGTGACCAACATCCTCCTCATCGGTCTAACTATCGTGGACCTGCTGTACCTGATCATGTGGTACGGACCCATAGCCGAGTGCATCTTCAGACGACGATTTGACGAGGCATCCGCCATCAACCTGGAGATGGAGTACAAGGCTCTACCGATCATGATAGCGTCGAGGCTCGGGACAGCATCCAGACTCTACACCTGTTTGATTGCTGTGGAACGCTACATCGTCGTCCTGCATCCTCTCAAAGCACCCGCCCTGCTGACCCGAAAGAAAATCATCATCGCCAGCGTAACGCTCACAGTGCTACCTTTCGTTTCTCAGCTTTCATGTATTCACGCTCTTCGACCTCAATGAGACTTTTAACACGACGTTCAACACCACGCTGAAATACATCACCTTCAGTAACTTCACGGTAAAGAACCTGGACGCGATTGTGCTGTACAATGACCTGGTTCTCGCCATTCCTTTCAACTACGTCCCCATCATTGTGGTGATGTTCTGCACTGGCGCCATCCTCGTGACGCTGCTCCGGAGTCAGCAGACCAGACTGCAGATGACGGGGGGCAGAGAGGACGAGAAGAAAGCCGCCGAACAGCGCCAGGTCACCAAGATCCTGATCAGTATCTGTGTCGTGTTCGTCGTCTGCTCCCTTCCCTCCATCATAGTGCAGGTGGCCAGACTCTTCTTTTCAGAAGGAAGGCTTCTCTGACGTGGGCCGCTATCGCAACATTTCTTTCGCCACCATCGCCATCTCTTTGGTCTTCAGTCTCGTCAACTCTTCCGTCAATTTTATCTTCTACATCGCCTTCAGCCAGAAGTTTCACTGCTACTGCCAGAAGATGTTTCAGTGTTAGAGGAAAGCTGCACCTAGCCTGGTGACACAGCTGCAGGTTCTGTCATGACTCGTAGTTCAAACGCCTTGAACACCGCTGTCTTCAATGAGAATCAAAACTGATCAAAGAAAGAAAAGAAGAAAAAAAAAAAAGGAAAAGAAAAAAAAAAAGAAGGGGGGGGGGGGGGGGGGGGGGAGGGGGTTAGGACTGGGGAGAGAGTGGGTGTGTGTGTCTCAGACTGGAGTTAGTTCAGCGTGTCTGCAACTCATGCTATTTAAGGACTTTCTTTTTTCTGTGTGTGTGTTTTTTTTTATATTGAAAAAAACGAACAGTAAATAAGTGGGGTAGTCTTGCTCCCATAAGGAAACCTAACACAGAGTAACTTTTATTCAAGACTGGCACAGCCTTTTAAAACTTGAATAAAGTCAGACAAAATACAAAGACGAACAATCTAATAGTGGGGGAAAAAAACAAGCGCAGGCCAACAACTAAATTGTTTTCATAGTAATGACTTGGTAAAACTTTGAACTTACGAGGGGGGGGGGGGGGGGGGGGGGGGGGGGGGCATCGGAAACTCATCAGGGAGACACGGCTGGCTGTATCTGCGCTCCTGGCGTCAAATAGAGACACACCACAGTCCACAATACCGTGGTGTTCTCACCACCAGGGTGCAAAAGACAATCATGAGTTTTCCGACCCAGCGGACGAAAGGCCTCGGAGCAGGCAATACAAATATATCTGCCTTTAAAAGGGATTGCGATGGTTCCCTTATGCAGCCAGTGAAGAGTTTTCATATTTTCTTAATTTCATTTTCCCAGTTTTTACATCTTCAACCTCCTGCTGCCCCCCCCCCCCCCCCCCCCCCCCCCCCCCCCCCCCCCCCCCCGTAAGTTCAAGTTTTTTGCCAAGTCATTACTATGAAGACAATTTAGTTGTTTGGCCTGCGCTTGTTTTTTTTCCCCCACTATTAGATTGTTCGTCTTTGTATTTGTCTGACTTTATTCAAGTTTAAAAGGCTGTGCCAGTCTTGAATAAAAGTTACTCTGTGTTAGGTTTCCTTATGGGAGCAAAGACTACCCCACTTATTTACTGTTCATTGTTTGCTGTTCCCTGCCTCATTTCATTTCCGATTTCGTTTTTATTGAAAAAAAAGTTCATAAATGATTGTATTCATCCCACACTGGGAGTTTTTTGTTTTCTACGCTACTTTCTCTTAAAAAAAAAAAAAAAAAAAATTTAGGAGTATTTGCTACATTCATGTTTCAGTAATTGTGATGAATTCAGTTGTTTACAACACATACCTATTTCCTGTCTTCATGAAACTCGGTATATCTCCTTTTCCTTCCTGAACACAAATTCAAGATTGTTTTGTTTTTTAAATGCCCAGTCGACCACACACATAACCTTTCTGGGGATATCTAACTCACAGGAAAAAAAAAGTCATACCTTGAAAAGGGCAGATCATCAAAAAAGATTATACCATGAAAAAGAAAAAAAAAAACGAACAGTAAAAACCAGTTAATAACAGGGGAAGGTGAGGGGGGGGGGGGGGGTTAAGCTATTGACATCTTATGGTATACAAAATAAGGCTTTGCTGATGGATGGCTTACTCATACAGGGGAAAAAAACATATCTTGAAAAGGACTGATCATCAGTAAATCATGAAAAAAAAAAAACAGCAAAAGCAGTTAATGACAGGGGAGGTAAGTTATTGACATCTTAAGGTACATAAAATAAGGTTGTGCTGAGAGCTCCGAACATTTGCCTGGATTTATCACTCCTGGATTTAATTTTTTTTTAATTTAAAAGGGGGGGGGGGGGGGGGGGGGGGGAGTGACACATTTAAATGCCACCAAAAAAAAAACATTTTAAAAAGGATACAGACAAAGACACTGCAGAACGGACGATACTGTCCACTCTGTACAGTGTGTACTATTTTCATGGCCTAGTTGGCAGAAGAACAAAAAGCTAGCATGTTATAAACCGCTCTCAGATCTTTAGCTAATAACATTATTAACTTTTATACAACTGCCCTATTTCAAACTGGTGGAGTTTATTTATTGGCTGCTGTTCCTTTTTTTTTTCCTGAATGCTGTTAACAGCTGAAGTAGGAGTCTTCAATTCCTATACCCCCCCCCCCCCCCCCCCCCAAAAAAAAAAAAAAAAAAAAAAAAAAAAAAACAAAAAAAAAAAAGGGGGGGGGGGGGGGGGGGGAAAACCACCGTCGTGCTTCTGTCTTTAAACCTTTAAAAAAAGTTTATTTCCACATTTATTTCTATACTTGCCATTCGCGTGTTTTTTTTTGTTTTTTTTTTTTTTTGTTTTGTTTTGTTTTTTTTAAACTTACATTTAAAATCAAGTGGAATTAAGTAATAACTGACGGTGAATGAAAAAA
>JADBJO010001197.1:5000-20000 GCA_016801955.1 Conus betulinus
ACCTTCAGCCATCTTCAACTGTTTGCAGCCTTTCTGGAACGCCTTCTGGCTCGACATAGCGAGGTTAATATGCTGACACAGTTCTGTGACACTTTCCGGAAGGCAACTGACACGCTGTTCATCAAGAAGAGCATGAAGAACTCGCTGAACATGTAAATCAGCATATCTGCGAATGGGGGATGTGCAAGTGGTGTAAACTTCTCGATCCAGGTCAAAATGAAGCAACTCAGGTTTGTTCAGGCCATGGTGACACTTGTACTCCGCTGTTTCCATCAGATCCATCCAGTGTTTGATGGCAAAAAACTGCACCGGATGGAGATCATCCGTGAAGGCCAGTATCTGCGCTTCCTCTTTCTCTCCTGCTCAAGATGCCGACCTAGCTTCCGCCAGACACTCTTTTGTATCACGATGTTGTTTCGAGAAACACTACGTCGGTCCTCACGGAAAGTGAGCTGGCTTCCTGGGCTGACTTTCTTGCCTTGCAGCTGCATCACTAGGTTGGCCGCTTCACCCTCTCTATTTCGCCATTCCTGTAGCTGCTTCATGGTTGGAGCTTTCTGACATCGCACCAACATGATGTTCCGCAACGTTTCGTCCTCACTCAAACGGGACGCAATGCAAGAATTTGTCAAAATCATCAGCTCTTCTACCAGGGCATGAGCCTGTATGTCTTTGGTCACCTTCTTCAGATCAGGTAAGCGAGGATCTGCAAATGGAATCGACATTACTGAGTCACCCTTTCGAGCTTTTCGCAGTTTGGTCGTTATGCTGTGCAGAGTACAGATGGCGTTTAGTAGGTGTTCTGCAATGTCAGGTGGTGATTCCCCATCAATGATCATTTGCACCTTTTCATAGGTCAACTGTCGGCATGATTTTATTACAGATTTCTTTATGTCAGTTGGTTCTTGCACACGGCTTCCATCTTCATCAAACTTAAAGAACACGGACAAGGTGAGACGTTCTTCCTCTGGCAAGAGACTGCACAAGTGATGGGACAATGGTTCCGGAAGCATGGGATGAGATTGACGATTGCAGGGATAAAAAGGTGACTGTTCTTCTCCGAGCCTCCAGATCTATGCTGCTGTTTTCCTTTACTATGGAGGCAACACATCTGAAATATGTACACCAACGATGTAATGTGACCCTTCTTTTTTGATACTGATGGCGTCATCAAGGTCCTTTGAGTCTGCTTCATCAATAGTGAAGACTTGGTCACCAGTAAGATCTTCTCGTCCTCCCGTTGTTTCCAAGATGGTCTCTTCTGATACGTTCTTTGTATCGTGTACAACATCTTTGGGAAAGTGTTTCGGGACACGGTGCTGCATTGTTAAAACCTCTAATCCCGAAGAATAGTCACTGCCATATTCATGCTTGGCTAAAACAGCTCCAAGTGGATAATGGCAAGATAACTTCCACGCCAGAATTACAACCTCGAATACACACCGTTCTCGATTGTCAGGGTGCACGTCGAAAAAGTCTTCGTGCACAAGATCACCGTCTGGAGTGATCTTCTTAATTTCAATTTTTGATTTTGTCAGATGGGGATATTTCTTCTTAACAAGATCGTTCATAACGTGTATCTTTGGGACAGTACCACATAATGGCCTATAAGAAAAAAACCATTTGCTCTGTACAGCTTGCAGTATACAACAGGGTAATCAATGCTGGCAAAGTTTCTTCTCTTTAGAAGACCAACCACTTTCCCATAGGCCCTTTCTTCAGTAGTCTGTGCAATGTCTGTTCTGAACGCTTCTTTAGCTTGGTGGCTATTGAGTCGGTTCTTTCTTGGTTCCCGATAAGACCTTCACAACAACTTCATCACCTGTGTAAGCGCGACCTGCCTTGAACGACCGTCAATGACGATCTCGGAGTATTTACTGCGTTTGTCCAAGACTATTGCAATTGACCTCTGAGATGATTCGATTCTTAGCTGGCATCGTTTGTACTTCGCTGGATCGTTGTTTAACAGACTCTCTGGATCTTCTGCCCACTCTGCGTATACTTTCCTGTTCTGCCCTTCCTCCCGGAATTTCTTGGCCTGTTTCTCTGATAGTTTGATATCCTTGGTATTCATTGCAGTATAGCTGTTCGTTGTGGAATCTTTTTCACTCTTTTCGAACCAGGTTTGATATGTGTTGTTAGCTTCAGTGACAGATTCTGCTTTCCGTTCGAAATAGTTTTCTTTTTCCTGCTCACAGTCATCTTCATCATCACTCTCCTCCAGAAACCGAAAGTTGATCGTTCCCTCTGTGTTTTTTTCCTTCATCATCATTGTCGCTGTCATCGTCAACGTATTCAGAATTTTGGGGGGGTTGTCGTCCCGGACGAACAGTTGAATTCCGAACGTGGTTCTTCGTTGCATTGAACGGTGTGTTTTCATCCGGCGAGGCGTTGTCAGACTGGATTTTTGTAGAACTGCCCGTGAATGGCGGTGTGCTCTTCGAAGCCTGATGACGATTTTGTGCCGTTTGACGGCAGACCTCTGTCGGGGGACCAGATGGTGTCTCGCCCTTCTTCTTCACAGCCTTCCCTGTGAGAGAAGAAGCATTCATGTGAGGATATGACTGTAGCAGTAGATGACAGGTTCTTCAAGTCAAATGCAACAGGACAGGTAACATGCCATCTGAACTTCAAAAATCACCATGAATAAAACGATACATCTCTAGCGCAAAGCTTTAGAGGGAGCGGGGTTCAGTATCTCTGTTCAACATTGATTCATATATTTTTTTTTTTTCATCTTTAATAAATGTTAGCAAAACGCCAAGAGAAACGTGGACAAACGAGTCACAAGACAAAACACGACCCGTTTCGACGTCTTAGGTCTTCTTCAGGCAAGACACCAACAAATAGGACAATGAAAATGAACGAATTTTTCACTTAACTCAGATCTCTTCAGCGCAAAGTACGCTGGAGTTTCAACGCCTGCCTACCCTGCGCTGGCGAGATCTACGCTAAGTGAAACATTCGTTCATTTTCATTGTCCTGTTTGTTTGTGTCTTGCTCGAAGAAGACCTAAGACGTCGAAACGCGTCGTGTTTTGTCTTGTGACTCGTTTGTCCACGTTTCTCTTGGCGGTTCGCTAACATTTATTAAAGATTTGTTAAGATTTCCGTCTGCAGTCGTCTCACTTTGCAGCTAGATATATTCTTAAAGTTTGTAACCAGCCACAAAATGTGAGCATCATCGTCATTCGACATGCTGACACAGGTTTTTGATTTATTAGCAACTGTCCATGATACCACTTGATTTTTTTTTTTTTAAATCAGCAACAATCAGTGAATATATCGCTGTACCTGCAGAGCTGCGTTTTTGTCCTGCGCTGATTCATGTTATCTGAGTTTGTAATTATCCAGAAATTGTAATAGGCATTAGCAAAATCATATATATGAATACTGCACATGACCTGTTGATTAATTGCCGATTGTTGCTATCTTTAAAAAAAAAAAAAAGAAGAAAGAAAGAAGAAGACAGGTAAGATGCAAGCTACACTTTGAAAAGTCGGCTAGGGCTGCCCCTGCAAAGCTTGCATTTGTTTGATCGTTTTTCTTTTTCAATCTGTTCATCACTTGTTCATGCATTCTTTAAGTTTGTAATCAGCCATAGAAAGTGATAAGCAATGTCTTTACTAGACATGGTGCATGTGAATTATTGAAGTATTACTAGTTACTATAACGTCCAGCACAATTAAGAGGGGTGTTATCGAGTGCTGAGATATCTAGGCCATTATACAAACATTCTAGCGCTGACGTTACGATTACCTTGTTCTCAGACTGATAAAGCTTTCCAATGAAAATCACTTCGAGGTCAATTTCCTGTCACTGAAGCACTTCCTGATTCAGTATCCTCAAAGGCTGTGTTATTAGCTTTTTGAATAACAATTTGTTTTACCTGTGCGGTTTTGGCAAACCCTTGGGATCTGATCATAAGCGGGTAAATCCTGCATACTAGACCCATGCATCAAATTCTCTGAATACCTGGGCTGTCATGACGAGTCAGCGCATGCTGTTTAATGCTCAGGCAATCATGGAGTCATATCAAGGCTGTAAGATATATGCACCAATTAAAAGTCCATGTGTATGATCCTCAAATATATCGGTTAATGAATGCAACTAATCAGTCTGAAACAAATTTTTATCATGATCCACGACTACATCAGATGAAATGAAACATCGTGATCGACTTTCACACTTGGTGGTTCATCCCTTCGTACTTTCTGGATGGGGACGGACTCTGCAGGTGGTGGTAAACACAAGCACTGAGCTTCCCAAAGGAACAACGACAACAACAACGTTCCTGAACTTAATATACCAGTGCCTTAACATTTCAAGAAAACTTCAAACGTTTGCTTTTAGAAAATTCAGCAATTCTAACAATCAGCGTATAATCAGCTCCTCCACGTGGATGATCCACCCATATATCACGTGACAAGCGACAGATCTGACCGCCTGATTTCGTCAATCCCGGCAGAGTGACAACAGCTCGAGTGCGCATGGACGAATTTTTTAGCTACACATGTGGGGGCCACTGGCACAACTACGGGATCTATGCCACCCTGGTTTTTCAAAAGTGGGAAAGATAAGCTTTACTTGCTTTGCTTGTGGACAACAATCATATGAGTAATTGTTTGACTCTCTCTCTCTCTCTCTCTCTCTCTCTCTCTCTCTCTCTCTCTCTCTCACACACACACACACATGACATGACTGACATAATAATATCGATAGTGTTACAGTCTTGAACAATGCAGACTTTAATTAAACAATGGTAATGATAAAACCGTATATCAATACATATGAGCAAATAATTTAGGAGCACACTAAGGACGTTTAGACTTTGTGTTTTCTGATATTGCTTAATACTGTTTAAGATTCTATGCCTTAAATGAAAAGTAACATACAAGCCCGTTAAGTTATTTAGCGAAGAAAGATTAAATGCATATATGTATATGCTGTCCTGCTTTCCATAACCTTACAACGAATTTTTTTAAGCCAGAGTACTATTCTCTTTCTCGTAAGTTCAGAGTGACTTTTTTCTTCTTAGCTACAATACATGAAAACATACTCTGTGATCCGGCTTTGTTCGAATATAAAGCAAAATAGAATTCTGTGCTGTATGTTAATTCTATTGTTCATTTTACGAATGTAGCTGACTTCTCTTTTATCAGTTGTTATCATGATAACAGTTGCTGTTTTTGTGCATTACAAGTTTTATCCTTTCACTTGTATTACAAATTTTTATCCTTTCAGTAAGGGCCATGGTGTTTAACTGAATAAACCGTCATTTTATCATTCTTTCTTTCTACTGTCTTCATGTAGATACAGAACATTACATTTGGTATTATTTGTCCACAAGTCAAAATCAAATTCACTATGTCACGCTTTTCTGAATTCTCGAGAAAATTTCGGGAAATGTATGAATACACAAAACTATGAATAAAATTTGTCTGTCCTTCCAACATCTATAATCTTACTATAAGATAAAGCAAACAATTCCTCACCCTTCTTTTTGTTCCGTTCAGCTTTGGGCTTCTTCCCGTGCATTCCTTTGACTTCATTTTCTCGGGATGGTTGTGGTCCATCGGGCTCTTCATCTTGTGGACTACGATTCCTATCAAAACACCTTAGCTCATTAAATCTCATCATGACTATGATCACCAACGTCATCAACATCCTCCTCACCACCACGTTGTCATCACTGTAGATTAAAAATGATAAGGAGCATTACTCATTGTACGGCATTGTATTGTATTGTATTGTATTGTATTGTTCTGTACTGTACACTCTACCGTATATTGTATTGTATTATATCGATCGTATTGAGCTGTACTGTGCCGTGCTGCGTTTTGTATGATACTGATCGTGTTGAGTTGTGGTGTGTCGTATTGTATTGTGATTCCCTGTGCTGTGTTGCATTGTACTGCATTGTATTCAACAGCTTTGTATTGTGCTCTGTAACTTTGTCATCATCTCATCCGAAAGACTGGTACTCTCAGATCAGTACCTAGGGTCTGGTGAAAAGGCTGGGAAGATTAAACTTCACCCTGGTGGGTGGTGAATGTCGCGAACTGCTCACTTTCTGTATGGTAAATGCTCATGGTTAAAAACTGTCAGCAATACAAGCTTATGAGTGTGGTGTTCGTTTACTTATTTACATTGGGACCTAACATTGTAGACCGTCGTCTGTTGTTCCCGCAGGTCTATGAAGCCCCCGACTCAGTAACTGATATCACTGACAAATAAACCCTGTAACAAAAAATGTATTCATTGCCCAACAGTCAACGTTGTGGGTCGGGAATTTTTTCCTTCCTACCCCCCATCTCCACTTCTCTTCCGCCATTACCACGAAAAGACGACCGAGCCCGTTTAACGTAAGAAAGATACCCAAAAAGAAAAAGATGACAAGGCATCTGATATGCGAATGAACGAGAAAGAGATTAACATTTGTTGTAGAGAGAGAGAGAGAGAGAGAGAGAGAGAGAGAGAGAGAGAGAGAGAGAGAGAGAGAACTTGCATGGATTCGCAGCCATTCCTTTTGGATTTCGTCTGCTCAGTTTAGTGTCTTCGTGACAGTGGTGTCCCTTGGCTTAGGCCAGCACAGCCCGCACGAAAGCGCTAACGAGCAAAACTGTGAACAGACCTCCTTGCCTGTTGAACGCGACTGAAAGCTGAGTGTACACAGATTTCAAATGTTACGTACGCTGTTTCTATGTGGAAGCGGGCAGAAACAGACGGCGGTACCTGACGTAAGTGCTCTGTCCTAATCACAGCCATACTACAATCCTTCACCAACGCGTAGACTCGTCAGAACAGGAATTAAATTGGTCAGAACTTCAGGCTATTACAGCACTTAAGTCACGCCGTCGATGGCAGTTACAAGAACCAACCCCAGCCACAAGAATCTGCACCAGCCACACACAGAAGTCATCAACAAAAAGCATTCTTTGGCCGACGGATGAATCCATGCAGCTTCTAGCGTTGCCATTGGACAAATGAAAATACACGTTTAGTCATCTGTCATCCTTTTTGCGTGTGTGTGTGTGTGTGTGTGTGTGTGTGTGTGTGTGCCTGTGGTGGGTGGGTGACTGTGTGTATACAAAATTTACTGTGTTACCGTGTTGTTATGGAATTCAAAGAGAATCAAATGAATTGAGTTGGTGTAACTGGCATGAGAACAGCACCTTCTGTTTTTACACTTTTTTT
Source organism: Conus betulinus (assembly GCA_016801955.1). Lineage (NCBI taxonomy): Eukaryota > Metazoa > Mollusca > Gastropoda > Neogastropoda > Conidae > Conus > Conus betulinus. The sequence goes on from JADBJO010001197.1 coordinate 12,197, forward strand.
TTTTTTTTCTTTTTATACACCTCCCAGAAAAATCCTAGATAGGTCGTATTCTAAAAATATTATGATATATACACACATCGAAAAACAAGGCGAACAAGACGTTTCCAATGGTGTATCAAGGATTTCTGTATGTTGAAAGTGAAAAAAAAAAACTGTCTAAAGTGTCCATTTGGTACGAACGCAATTTTGTTTATAAAAAAAAAAGGGGGGGGGGGGGGGGGGGGGGGGGGACTTTAAAAATGCAATAAGTTACATTTACTGTCAGAGAGGGCGTGCAAAATTACTAATTTTTCACATTTCTACCTCGATTTAAGCAAAACCAGTTAAATAGATCAAAGTGTATTGGTTTTGCTACGAGCTGGTGCCGAAAATTCATTCTTTCCCAAATTGACCCAAGCCACTGTTTGTTGCATGCATCGTGACTTCGCCTGGCCCAACTAATCTAGCCTATGGCACTAGGCCTATATGGAAGGACGTCACGTTTAGAAGTGAGTATAGAAGAAGAAAGAAAACACATTTTGCACTAGTTCCACGACTTACCAGTCGAACTTAAAGACATCACAGCGTTCCATGAGAATTACCGTATCGTCGTTATAATGAAATGGATGCGACACTAAAATCAGCAAGAACATGTCCATTTGTAAGAGAATTACATACAGACTATGCATGGTGTATACGAGACTGGTTTTAAAAAAAAAAAAAAAAAAAAAAAAAATAGGTGTAAGGAAGTAAAGCTGATGTGTGAAATTGCACTTCACTTGTGTTAGTTTCTCTGTTGTTTAACCAGTGTTGAATGTTTGAGCTTCTCTCTTTAATTCTGTCTGTCAGAGCTACAAGTACGTTTAGAAAACAGGCCTAAGGAAACTTATCTCAGTGCCACTATTGAGTATTTTTAACAGTACCCGGAATAAATATAGATTTCTTTCGATGACTAGCACCGGAAAGTTGCTCCTTCCACCACTAGTAAGAGAGAGGGGGGGAGGTGAGATGTTAATATCTGTATCACAAATATAATACTCATAGAGGAATTATTCCAAGTCCTTCCCCTAGAGGATCCACGTACCACTCCCAGCTCTCATCACAAAGCGCCAAAAAAAAAAGAAGAGGTGGATTTCCGCCATATGAGAGAGAAAAAAAAACGAAAGAAAATCACCACCTCAGGCAATCTGTTGATCCGACAATTGATGCCACAAAAGAAAAAAAAAGGAAAAGAAAAAAAAAATGGATGCAACCAAAGACGAGTTTCATTGCATAATAGAATCACCAAACTTTCGAAACAGATTTAGTACTATTCCACAGAAGCCCTTTTTTTTTTCTTTTCTTTTCTTTATTTGTTTCGTGTGTGTGTGTGTGTGTGTGTGTGTGTGTGTGTGTGTGTGTGTGACTTTACGATGTGTCCATTCCTGCGCGTGCCTTGTAGGCCACTAAAAAAAAAGCCTTCAGGGGACGTAATTACAATATTGTTTGACTGGTAAACGTGCAGAAGTTGTATTTCTTCCCTTAGTCGAACGTCTCTCCCGATTTTATCAACGTGGAGCAACTGTAGGCAGACAGAACTTACCGTAAACTGATTTATTCAATATGATTATGAGGTTCGGAACACCCTGTGTAATCTTGAAAACAAACAAGCAAACAAAACAACAAATTAGCTGCATCTGTTCATGCTGCTCATGAGGTCACTGTGTCACTCTTTCGGTAAGTGACGCTACCAATTCCTGCCATTTGGAGAAAAGTTTACAGAAATGGGCAAATAGCGCGACTGCTTCTTGTCTTAAACTTTCGGAAACCAGCTGTTATTAAATCTCAGCCTTTCCCAGCACATGATTGTATTATGGTCTTTCCCTTAAAATGATTGTCACCGCCTCGTAGGTCCAGAAGATAGTCTTGTTTTGTAAAGAAGCTTAACGAATAGTTTAAGTTTCATTCCATTGGTTGATTATCTTGCCTTACTTTATTCATTAAGCTCTTTTCTGTCATGCCTTTTTTTTTAACCTGTGGCTACGCAGCCGATATTTTTTTTCACGGCAGATTTTCTTGCTCCTTTGTGTGAAGTAAAGCTGAAGAATCGGATTTTGTTTTTGTTTCGGGCTTTTGTGTTGTTGTTTTTTTTTTTTGGTTGGTTTTATTATTGTTGTTGTTGTTGTTGTTGTTGTCTCCAATTCAATTGTGATTTTGCTTCTGTCTTCATCTTTCAATCAACATCAAATTTCACCAAGTTTGAGCAGAAAGGTGTCATCAACACCAAGTTTGCTGTAGCATTGTTGACACTGATTGACAAGCTGAAGAACCCAGGCAGTTGTCTTTCGTTAATGGCCCATTTCATGCTCGATGCCAACAGGATGAATGCTGCCCGGCTATACGGGCCACAGGTCTGAAAGGACACCGGTTGAGTGGTTTTCAATGCTCCATAGACTGGAACTTCCCCTGATTACTCTGAGAGAGAGAGAGAGAGAGAGAGAGAGAGAGAGAGAGAGAGAGAGAGAGAGAGGTGGTCTGAAATTAACTCTGATGATTGTGGTATGCTTTTTTTCTGTGCTCTGTAACATGTCCTCTGATTACTCCAAGAGAGAGAGAGAGAGAGAGAGAGAGAGAGAGAGAGAGAGAGAGAGAGAGCTCTAATTGTGTACTGCTTCGGTTTTTTTTGTTTTGTTTTGTTTTTTGGGGGGGGGTTATGTTTGCTTTTTTGTTTTTGTTTATTGGTTTGTTTTGGTTTGGTTTTTTTTTTTTCACTTTACCGCGGACAGTATTTATTAATGTCCTCTGATTGCACTGGAGAGAGAGAGAGAGAGAGAGAGAGAGAGAGAGAGAGAGAGAGAGAGAGAGAGAGAGAGAGAGAGAGAGAGAGAGAGAGAGAGAGAGAGAGAGAGAGATTATGTCACTTGGAAACCCCATAGCTGCAATATGATCCGGCCTATTCGAATCAAAACTGAAGTCGACTGGAACGGTTGACTAGCGTTATTTCTAGCCACCACGTCAGAGTCGCTACCTCGCCAGGCAAGTCTGTGGATTAGACAGCCACATAATTTTATTCCAGCCCCGAGTGCTGAATGAATGAATGAATGAATGAATGTACGAATGAATACATGCACCGGTATATTTCCCTTTCAGTTGTTTTCGACTCCACCTGGGCAGGCCGAACGATCACACCACATTTGTTGCGTGTTTCTGTTGCTTAGAAACGAATGAATTCAATCGTGTCAAGATGAAGAGATTTTTCCGGAAACCTTAAGAAGGGGATACAGAAATCGTTGTTCCTAGTCTATGATGTAACAGAACGTCGCTCGTGGACGTGTGTTCGCGTGAGGCTGGCGGCGAAAGAGGTCCATTAAAAGATAAATAACGTTCACTTGGCTGAGCAGTATTGAAAGCAGTTTTGTCCGAGTGTCTTATCAACAGCAGCTAGAGACGCTGACACGAATTCGTCATTACCATTCAGTGGTGTGAAGAATAGAAGAAAAAGAAACACCCGAAGGTGCTGGGGAGGACCCAGAGAAGCACTGTCTCCACCTGCCTTTAGAGCAGTCCTGTACCACCCTTGGAGGCCTGCGCTGTGTTGACGATGGGTACAGGCAGGCCTCCAAGGGTGAAGGATAAATGGAAACGGAGGGTTTTCTCCAGAACACTTCAGATTTCAATCAATGATAGCCTATTCTTACGTCAGTCAGGTCCAAGAGCTAACTACTACATAGTAGTAGTGTGTCGTAGAAGTTTGAAACACACCCAATTGTTTCAGAGAAAATTTAACTATGCCAAACGTTCAATAAACTAAGTCAGTTTCCACAGAATTAGTGATTACTTTTTTTTCATGGAAAATGAATGAGCCCGGAGTTTCTCTTTGGCCTTGAATGAAGAAGACCAATTATTTCATACACTTTGTGGTTCCACATATTTTAGTGTTAGCACGACATCAGTTTTGAAAGGAGTTTAAATATATGCCGGAGACCTCTGTCCTTGTCAACATACAAATTATCTCTGCACTGCAATGTTAAGTCGAGAGTGTCGAGCTACTTCCAGTGTCCGTTTTGAAGGGTGATGTTACTTGCAAACCAGCTGGGGGTTGACACTTGACAGCCATCACCACCCACTTCCTCGCTGACTCCCAACCAGCAGTTAGGGTTAAGTTTACATCATTCAACAGCGCCCAACCTCACCCTCTCGGCCCTTTCTCCTCTCACTCCCTTCTCTTCATCTGCCTGGTCTCCTCCACCCCTTCCCTCCCCCTCCCCTTCACACACACACACACACACACACACACACACACACACACACACACACACACACACACACATTATATATATATATATATATTCAACAATTCATATATATATATATAACAATTCAAGAGGCAGTAGCGTCCATAAAGGTGCCATTATGCTAGCGCATGAGAAGTTGTCAATGAATGCTGTCAGAACGCAGCACGCGAAAGTCGACACCACGCCGAAAGCTGTGCCAAGCATGTATCACGCTTCACTGCGATCCCCACAGTCCTTCACCACCTCGATTCTCGGTGCAAAAGATAAGAACCCTTGTCTGTACATACTTACGTTGTGTGTGTTGTTGTGTTGTAATTGTACACACCACATGCAACCGAACAGGAAACCTGTAGTTTCGCTTCACTGTTCTCCAGTTTCCAAGTTCATGGGATTTTTGGCAGGAAGTGGAGTCACTGCATATAGCAGTTCACTTTTCTTTAGATCTCTTTAATGAACGGGATAAGGAAACGCAGCAGTGGGTGTGTGTGTGTGTGTGTGTGTGTGTGTGTGTGTGTGTCTGCCCGCGCGCGCGCGTGTTTGTGTGTGTCTCTCTGTGTCCGTGTGTACTCTTCGATGTTATTTCATTCAGTTTTCATTCTTTACATTTAAGGCGCAAGAGTTTAAGCATACGTTTGTTATTATTGTTTTTTAGATTAGTGTGTTTTCAAAACATTTGCAAATCAGTTGACGTCTGTGACAAAAATAGTCTGCAGACGATCGGCCCAAACAGAGCCTACAAACTGCTCACTGGTGTCACAGTCAGACAATGTTTTAGTTTTGTACAGCCGAAATCACCAAGGTCCCAGAGATTGGCCAATGCAAAAAAAGAAAAACAAAACAACATGGTAGTGACTTTTCTGAGTTTATTCTCTCTCTCCTTCTTTCTCTCTCTCTCTCTCTCTCTCTCTCTCTCTCTCTCTCTCAGTGCGCGTGCGCGTGCGGGCGCGCGAATATATATATATATATATACATACATATATATATATATATATATATATATATATATAGGTTGGTTTTTTGAAAACTCAACAAACATACTATGGTATTGCACACCAGCCTTTTTCTGGGATAGCATTCTTCTTAAAACCGAAAAGGCAGAGGAGTTAAGTTACCACTTTCCGCGGTCACTGAGGAGAAACAATCGGGTTTCGAGGTGCCGGTATCTGACCAGGAGTTTATATGTTAGTGAGTTTCCTCCCCATTGGAGAGTGTCTCCTCCTTGGAGACTATAAGCTTGCTGAAGACTCATTTGAGAAGCATTTATTATTCCCCACTCACCCTCTCAAGCACATACTGTTAGTTAGGCAGAATTAACTACCACTGCAGATGTGAATGCTTATCTTCCCTCTATTTCTTCACTCTAAGACATAAGAGCAAGTTTTGTTTTATAATTCAATATTTCTTGCAGTCTTTGCAACACCAAGCTGCTCTGTAAGTTGCTGGAATGGTGCTCGGTTACATATCCTTCGAATTTATTAGTCAATTATATATATATATATATATATATATATATATATATATATATATATATATATATATATATATATATATATATATGTGTGTGTGTGTGTGTGTGTGTGTGTGTGTGTGTGTGGAAACGGATTCATAAGTTTAACAACATAAAAGCACACAACAAATAATCACGTGTGTTTTTTTTTACATGGTACCTCAGCATCAGTAACGGCCAAGTTTGGGGAACATTATTCTATGTAGCCAATATTTGCAACAGAAAGTATGATGAGGCATATTTCAAACTATTTCTTACACATTCGATGAAATGAACCATTTTCAATGAAACCTCTTCTATTGTTTCTAAAAAAAAAATAGATGGCACAGAAAGTATGATGAGGCATATTTCAAACTATTTCTTACACATTCGATGAAATGAACCATTTTCAATGAAACCTCTTCTATTGTTTCTAAAAAAAAAAATAGATGGCGAATTCAAAACAATTTAAATGTTTCCAAAAGTATGCAGTGAGCGGTTTGTTTCTTTTGTGCAATAAAAAGAAAAATGTTACTGAAAATAGTGATGAAATAAGAAGACAAATCGAGTTTGTTCTCACTTCATACATTAGCATAATTTCCATTCCAAATTGTCTAAAAGCAGAAAGAAATTAAGAACTGGGGACCGGGGGGGGGGGGGGGGGGGGGGGGGGGGGGGGGGGGGGAAGAAGAGAAAGCAATAGCAATAGAAAGAAAGAAGTGAAATAACGGCAGAGAGACAAAAATGAAATTAACAACAACAATAACAACAACAACGACATTGACAAGTGAATAAGAAGAGCGAAAAATGTCAAAAACATTAATTCAAGTAAACTTACCACTATTCAGTTTACTAGTAACTCTTCACCTACAATACTAACGACAGCAACTGTATCATAAACGTGTACAACATTACCAAGTGAACAACAACAATAACAGAAACGTTGCTAAGCATTCATTGAAGGAGAGCAAGAAGTAAATCACCCGCATAATTAACTCACCAGTACCAGAGATTCTCTGCTGTCTGCTGTAGATACGAAAACACTGCTGTGATTGCCTTGGCCATTCTCTTTCATTCTAAGAAATGACTGCTCGTCCTCGTCGTCACGAACATAGGACTGACTCCCATACACCTATCCCAGCCCATCTGTATACAGAGAGAGAGAGGGGGGGGGGGGGGGGGGGAGGGGAGGGGGGGAGGGGGGGGAGAGAACCCGTGGGTGTTTGGCGCGCATTTCGAACTGTTTATGTCACTTTGTGCTGGCACTAAAAATAGTTTTCGGTTGTTGTTTGTCAGCTTTGTGTTGCTGACAGTCAACACTTCCTGTCATGGGCTCAGCTCTAAGAATGACTGGCTTTCACACGGTAAGCAGTCTGCGATGTGGGTGGCCGGGACTTTCCCGAACCCTTCTCTGACATGCATTCATTATCCTCCATGATCAACCCACTGGACGGTGACATTTACGTCCCAGTTAGCCTGATGATATTCATAATTAACCCGGTATGACGGGAGAGACCATCTGAGATTTCAGATACAGAATTGTTTTCTAGTTTTCGGCTACGGTTTACACCAGGAGAGACTTTTTCAGGGTGTGTTGTGTTTTTTTTCTCTCTCATGGGGTATAGAATTTTTTTTTGTCAAAAAATGTATTGCTATACTTGAATTGATCATATTCGTGTCCACTGTTTTGGGGGTCTGCATGTGTGTGTGTGTGTGTGTGTGTGTGTGTGTGTGTGTGTGTGTGTGTGTGTGTGTGTGTGTGTGTGTGCGTGTTGTGTGTGTGTGTGTGTGTGTGTGTGTGTGTGTGTGTGTGTGTGTGTGTGTGTGTGTTGTGACGAGAGTTGGGAGTGGATCGGTGTGTCCTGAAGGGGAAGGACTAAAGACATTTTCTCGATTCGAGTTATGTTAAAATTTCACCTGCACTCTCTCTCGCTAGTTATGGAAGGAGCAACTTTCCGGTACTAGTCATCGAAAGAAACTTTCAATTTCCTCGGGACTGTGTTAAAACTACTCAAGAATGGCTCAGGAACAATTTTCCTTAGGCTTGTACCCTTTTAAAGTACCT
>JADBJO010001197.1:27500-105000 GCA_016801955.1 Conus betulinus
GTCTTAGGTGTAAGAATAATATTAACAATAGTAACAGTAATAATGATGTAGGAAACTAGTCAGGTCTCTGCATGCAGCGCTTACAAAATAAACATAAATGTTCGTAACTATTCGCTCATAAAGATAAGAAATGAAACAGACACAGAACAGACACAACGCCCCATATACAAAATATGCAGACAAATGAAACACAGCATTCGCATTTGATGCATTACAGAAGCATTAAAACATTCACTGTGCACCAGAAAGCTTAGAGACTTATTGTTCATATAGTTTTTTATCATAAAAGCCATGCTGACCAAACAGAGCCTGTCCAGCTCATGTATGGGTAAAAAAAAAAAAATTACAGCCTGAATAGTTTATATCCTGAAATAAACAAACCACAAAAAACAAGAGGAGGCAAACCCTAAATTATTTCCAAAAGCCAACTCAGTGAATTTGCTCAATATGATGATGAACATTAGGTTGGCATCAGCACTAATAGGTCTGTTGCAGCACCCTTCCAACTTATACCTCCGAGACAATATGACACGAATCCATTGTGTACTGGAGTTTAATTTCTTGTGCTGTAGTTTCTGTGGAAACAGATCTAGGTAATTCTTATGGTGCCTTTGAGAGCATAATTGTTAGATAACAGTTGTGGGTGTGAATGGCTCCTGGGCATAGTGACAAACTTTTCTAATCCTTTACTTTGTGCATAGATAGTTGTGAAATATTGCTTTTGAAGACATTCACACAACTTTTTCCTATATTACTATATGCAAAGAGCAAAGAGCTCCATTCACTGTTGGTGATATCGCTCTATATAAGTACACATGATTATTAGCATTATTATAATTTGAAGTGTACTGCAGTTCTGCTGACATTTGGCTGATGAGGCCAGTATAATATGGGATGGTTGACACGAAGAGTCGAAGACATTTATAAATGACAACCGCAGGCTTGTCTGTAACATATTCCATGGAGGTCTGTATGTGTATTTCAAATGTACAACCAACCATCTCAACATTCACAATTCATAATCACATTAACTGGCATACAATAAATCCATAAGGAATAAAACACTCAAAACCAGAAAAGTTTTTTTTTATTCACAGATATAGTTTATCTAAAAATAACCAATAAAAAAGAAATGAAAATATAAACATACAGATAAGTCACAAAAAGGAAACCAAAAATCCAGACCTCCGGACCTTGAATTTGTGGGAGAAGGTCAGATAAAAACAACAGAGGAAAACAATCTGAACTATCAAATGAGATATACACCAAACGTAAGCAAAACATGTCCATTAACAAAGAGATCTTTTTGTGCCTTGGTCTGAGCATAAGTTCAATTATTTCCTCACACATGCTTACATGCACAAATCAACACAAATAAACCTTAACTCTGATGAAATCGAACATTTATCCTGAGAAATTGATCATTATGGAATAATCTCACCTCAGATGTATACATACATAAATATTGTATACTTTTACATTGCAAAACCTCCATCCCCTGTTTATCTGCATTGTATGTGGGGCTGGAAAAGACTAGTGTAATAAAAATGTAAAACATGCCAAGAGCCATGTTTATCTTATTACAGACAATGGAATGGAAGGACCACAGAAGCAGAATGGCAGTCTTGTATGGTATCACAGAAAAAGTAACTGGTATAAGAGGTGTTATTAGTGCAACACTTTCTCTCTCTCTCTCTCTCTCTCTCTCTCTCTCCCATTCACACACACACACACACACACACACACAAACACACACAGAGAGTCAATCTCATCCAATGCACAACCGTTAAATATAATCTTCTGGTCATTGCCACCCTCACAGGGCTTCTGATAATGCATAATTGTGTGTTTCTGACACTATGAAAATTGAAAGGATGTGGCATATTCATTGAGTGGGTCCCTAACAGCTGTAAGAATTTCTGACACGAAACACACACAAAAAAGAAATTCATGAGTCCAAAGTGAACTGCCTGATGTAAAGATCTGCTTTAAGAACAATAGCTTTCCTTCAGTCACCGGAAGTGTCCTCCCCATGTGACCACTCTTTTTTGAGAAACCACAAGCAACATGTCTCTGACAGCAAAGCCGCAGGCAGTGCAAAAACAAAACCTACCCAACGCTGTTGAAATTAAAACAGTAAATGTGCCAGGACCATTACAATCAAGTTCTAAAGAAAATGAAGGTCTGGTAAGAAAAACTTTAATTCCCACAATTTCTCATGAAGAATGCATTCTCTTGGCTTGAGTTGGACAAATCAACAATGAAATGTGCATGTGTGTAAAAAAAAAAAAGATGGCAGCAATGCAATCTTGCAAGTCTTGCAAGTGGGTCTTACAATTTTCAAAAAAACTACACTTTTTAAACACAAAAAGAATAAAAAAAAAACATAAAGCTGCCAGTGTTACGGAGAAATGGCCATCTGAAATGTCTTTAACAGTAATGAAAGCAAATTAATAAAGCTGCCAGTGTTGACAATGAAATGTCTTTAACAGTAATGAAGCAAATTAATGACAATAACAACAACAAATTATCACATGTATTATTTGCCCAGATAGGGGCATTTGTGTGTGCAATGGACGTATGATTTGAATGTGCAGCATAAGTGACCCACTGATGGTCATTTGCGATGACAGAATGATGGTAAACTTAGAGAGTCCCGGAATGCCTTATCAATATTTTCAGTTTATCAGAAGACCTGCACTCAGCTGAAATTTGAGTGTGAATTCATTGCAAGATACTGAAAATTCTTGATTTCAGGAGAAATACTACTAATGCAGCTCATTAAATGATTCTACTCCAGATTTTCAGGGATCACTTCATTGTATACAAAAGTCAATGCTCTTCATGGATCTTTTGACTTTGTGGAAATCAAAGATAAGGGCACTGTTCGTCTCATGAATACTATATCACACCAATGTACTTCCGTTCATAGTTCTACCTGCACAAAAATACTAGATCAGAAAAAGAAAACATTTAGGAACACTTCTATAATCAAGTGGATATTTGAAATCAGGCTATTTTTTTCATGACTAACTTATAATGAACAATAAGCTTCATCAAATTTTTGCATAAGCCTAAAAACTATATTACATGTGACTTTACATGTCTTTGAGAGAAATTGGCTCATTCTGCAAAAATCTGTGATTAAAAAAATGACACTGATTTTTACTGGCATCCTCTACATCACGTGAAGTCCAGCATTATGGGTGCCTTCCCCTTCCCTCTCTCTCTCTCTCTCTCTCTCTCTCTCTCTCACACACACACACATATACACACACACATACAATCTATGTCTACACACATGCACATGTAACACACTGTTTATGAATAAAGAGTGAAACAATGATACATATATACTGGCATTTTCCTACTGAAATAATTCAAAACAGAACAGTACTGTACTCATACAGGTACATCAGACTGTACAAATGTTTACACCTGAGATATATGTTACAATATTTCCACAAAAGTGAATGTTTCAAACAACCTAATAATCTCATTTTTTGCTTCCTTTTTTTAATTGCAGGAAGTGGTTGGTTGCGTAGTGGATTGTGAAATCATACCTGAAGAAAGTGGACATAACAATCACTCAGGAAGAGAGTGTATAGCAAAATCTCTCTTGCAGAGAGTTGATCGTGCAATCATCCAAGAAGGGAATAGGTGATGCAATCATCCAAGAAGGGAATAGGTGATACAATCATCCAAGAAGGGAATAGGTAATGCAATCATCCAAGAAGAGAATGGATAATCCTACCATCCAAAAAGAGAGTGGAAAGCTGAGTTATCTGCTAGTGGATATTGCGATCATCCAAAAAGAAAGTGGATAGCACAATCATCCAAAGAGAAAATGGATAGTGCAATCATTCAAGAACATGGTAGATAGCACAATCATCCACAAAAAGAAAGATTAGCTCAATCATCCATGAAATAACCCAATGACACACAATCATCCAACAGAGTCTGGATAGTACAATCATCTCAGAAGAGAGACTGGATAGCACAATAATCCAAGACGCCAAAGATACTGGAATCACACAGGAAGAGAATGAACAGTTCTGGCATCAAAGAAGAGAGTGGACACAGCAATCATTTTTAATAAGAGGATAGTGCATTCATCGATGAAGACAGTGAACACGAATAATACAGAAGGGTGTACATACTGCAATCATCCCAAAAGCATGCAGAAAAAATAGTCCAAGAAGAGAGAGGATAAAGCAATTATCTAAGAAGAGACTGGATGCCTCAATCATCAAAGTATGAGCTCATAACACTACCATCCATCAACAACATGGACAGTGCAGTTATCATCTTTTGATACTTAACCATCAAAGAGAAAATAGTTATACCATGATGATATGATTGCTCACAGCAGAGCATGTCAACCATGATGGTGTATGCGTGGCAAGCTTTTTTACCGTCTGCTGGAATTTGGACTTTTTGTTTACAAATAGTAAGTCATGATTTACTTTCACCCGCTTAAAACTATTCATTCATTTAACCAGTCATAGCGCCCATCATCCAAACATGAAGAATTATTTTTAGTTCTCTGTGTCTTGCTTTGTATTAAAAGACTAATCGAACAGTGAAAAGATGTACATTTACTGACATTTCAGCCACAAAATGACATGCATTTGTTTCAGTTGGTGATCTAGAGTCTACCTACTGGTACTTCATAACTCGCACATGGTGGACAGTCAGTGTAGCCTATGTGTTGTAAATGTTATAAATGATTCACCAACATACCTTGGCACAAATTCAACCTGCTCTTGCCACTTTTTTTTATCCATGGTGTTTTTGTTTCTTTGTTTGTCATGGCCTGTAGCCATCCCTAATGTTCCCAAGTATCAGCATATTGAAGAAACAAGACACAACCAGCTCCTATTTCAACACAAATTAACAATAGTTGTTCTTTGAACAAAGCACACAAACACACCTCCATGGCTACCTCTTCTCCACAAGTGCAAATACCACTAAAGAATTTCCCCTCAATGTGCAAGAGTTTGCACAAGCTGTCACTCTTAAATCAAAGCACACCAAGACGCCACCATGACTGAACTCTGCCTAAGTGCAATTACCACTCACAAACTTTCTTTGACTTTGTTTTTTTTTTTTCAGTTGGTCATAGTTGTACTTCACCAGATGTGTATAAATCACATCAAAATTACGCGTGTAAGCAAGTCAGCTAACAGTGAAACCATCCAAGAAGAGAGCCGATAACACAGTCATCAAAGTAGAGAGTTAAAGCACAACTGCCCAGGAAGAGAAGAGAGCAGACAGCGCAATCATCCAAGAAGAGACTGGACAGCCAATCATCCAAGACGAGAACGTCTGGTGTGATAATCACAGAAGACGGCCGATAGAGCAGTCATCCAAAAAGAGAGTGGATAGGGCAATCCTCCCAAGATGAGAGCTGAAATCGTGCTCGCAGAAGCAGAGGGTGGAAAATGCAATCATCCAAAAAGACGCGGATAGCACAACCACCTATGGAGGGAGTGGACAGCGTAATCACCCTAGAAAAGGGTGGATAATGTAATTATCCAAGAAGAGAATAGACAATGCAATCACCAAAAGAAAAGAATGGATAGCACAATCACCAAGAGGAGAGTGAGTAGCATAATAATCCAAGCAAAGGTCAGAAAGCTTCATGACTGAAGAATAGATTAGACAACACAAGTATCCTAGAAGACAGTGGACAGTGCAATCATCCAAGAAGAGAGTGAATAGAACATACTTATGGAAAGCGCATGGACTGTGCTGTCATCCAAGAAAACAGTTGTTAGTGCATCCCTTAGAAGAGACTGGATGGTCCAATGGTGCAAGAAATTTGGACACTACAATCATCTCTGCAGAGAATGGATAGTGCAATACTGCAAGAGACTGAACAGCACAAACACCAAAGAAGAGAGCAGTTCATTCAATCATCCAAGAGATTGGATAGTGCAAACATTCAAGAAGAGTGAAGGTGGTGCAATCATGAGAGGATGATGCAGTCATCCAAGAAAGAATAGCACACTCACCCAAGAAGAGCAAGTTCTGGAACCTAAATCCCCAATAAATCTTTTTAAAAATTTTAGGTACTCTATCTGCCAAACACGAACAAATAAATCACAAGACAAAACATGACTCACTTCGACCTTTTAGGTCTTCTTCAGGCAAGGTAAACAACACTCTGGACAACAAAAATGAAAAAACAAGCGCTCACTTGTCTCACTGAATTCCGCGCAAGATGGGCGCTGAATCTTAAGTTTTAATGCCCATCTTGTGCTGAATTCAATGAGATAAGTGACTGTTAAGTCTTCAGTTTCATTGTCCTGAGCGTTGTTTGTCTTGCCTGAAGAGACCTAGAGGTCGAAACATGTTGGGTTTTGTCTTGTGATTTGCTTGTTCACGTTTGGCAGATACTGTACTTAAATTTTTTTCTTAAGATTTGTTTAGATCTCCACCTGCAGTTGCCTCACTTTGCCACTAAATCCCAAATAGTTTTTGGGCTTTCTTCTCCCCACTAGTGTTTAAAAACTGTGACCCACATGCCAGTTTTATTCAGAAAAGATTTATAATCCGATATCCTGTATGCAGCAAGCATCAAAAGTGTGTGAAAGAATCACTGGCCACAAAAAAATGTCTCTGGCAGTATTCAGTATTCAAAACCATTTGTATTACATACATGAAGATGTACAAATCATTACTAAAAGAGAGGGAACAGAGAAAAAGCGACGGTGGGAGATACACTGTTTATATTTTTCCTTCAAGGAAATCAATCTGTATTTTATCTGGACAAATCCATAAGAATAATCAAACCAACAACGTCAATATATAGTAGTAGTAGTTAATACTTTTGATTCCAGCAGCTTTCAGTCAAGAAGAAAAAAAAAAAAAAAACAGAAACCGACTGAAAATACAGTCACATAACCAAAGCACAAAAAGATAGTGTCTGTTGCAACTTCATTAAACTTAAGTCAACAGCCGAGTCAAACACAAGACTTTAAGCTTCACCACAACACCATACTGACCAGCACTGACCAGCTTTAGGGCAAGGACTGCTGCTGGAAGATCCCATCAGAGAACAAGTCTCAATACCACCAGGACTGTTCACAGTGCTAACAAGCTTCCCAGGACACTTTTTGTGACAGTTTTAGATCTGGATCAATATTTTCAGGGACAGGGCCCGGTAGTCAATTTCTTTTTTTAAAGTGTGGTAGATCAAAGAACTTTTTTCAAAGCAGTATGGTTTTATTTTCTAGACTTGTATAATTTTTTGTGTCTGCAGCAAAAAAAAAAAAAAAAAATGAATGAATAAACGAATAAATAAATGAACAAATCAATAAAATAATAAATATATCACAAAAAAAGAGATTAGTTTTGGCTTGATATTTTTCATATTGTGGTTAAAAAAAAAAAAAAAAAAAAAAAAAAAAAAAAAAAAAAACCCCAGCGTTCATTTTCACCACATCATTGTAAAAATATTTCACAATATCAATGACCAGAACTTTTTTTTGTCAGCACTGACTTTTTTTTCTTTTTTTTGAATGGCTGGCTACTTGAAATCTGTGCCTTTTCTTGCCCTTGTCCAATAGGACGGCAAACCTGCCCACTCCTTGTTCTCCAACCCACTGTCATCACAGGGTTCTCAGATCCCATCAATGAACACTGAGATCCCAACAACGAACAAACAATGAAAACGATCTTCAAAACAGAAACCACCCTGTTGTACATCACCCTCCAGCACAGGAGACATGAGCACAGTTCTGAAAAATAAGTTAAACATGATTAAGTCTGCAGGCCTAGGTTGGGATGTCTCCTGGAAGTTCAGCAATGGAGCGAGTCTGCTCTGTGGGGATCTCCCCTTCCATCATCTTGGCCCGAAAGGAAAACCATGTGCTGCACAGCAAGCAGATGCCAGCCATGAAGCCAAATGCCTGTAACAAGTCGATAACAATTGAAATATCAAAAGTAATCTCACATGAAATTACTTTCAAGCTGATGTTCTGTCATTTCACGTGATGTAATGTCGTAAGATGCACTCACTTTTTAATGGCATAAATGGCCCAAACCCAAAAAATACCTCTTCCTCTTTTCTCTTACATTTACAATGAAAACTTAAACTGACATAATCATCATACACATGCACACACACACATATACACATGTTAAAAAGCACCTCACTAATAATACCCAAAGAATTTTTTTAAGCACAAAATAAAAAAAATGATGCTTCAAAAATTAAATAGAAAATAAAATTCAATGAATCAAAAGCATGTTTTACCAGAGCAGCCTCCATGCCATGAAAGACCAGTCCGGCCTCTTTGACAGCCGTGGAGTTGCCCAGCTTTGTCAGAGATACACCCAGAATCACAATGATAGCAGCACCAGGGTGCTAAGCAGGCCACATACAGGCAGATCCTGAAAGCAGATGGCATTTCATTTCACTCCATTTAACACTTTACATATCCTCCCCTACCCCTAACCTCCCTCCCTGTACCATGCATTCATGATTACTAGCTAACTACAATTCAGCTCTGTTCCAATTATTCATGAAAGTTATTGTGGGTGACCATACAACTCATTCTCATATAGGTAATTTTGGAAGCTTGGAGCACTTAGATAATCTGTTTGAGGACACAGGTCATTGCTAAAAGGGCAAACATTAAGAAGGTGCTTCAATTTACATCATGCTAAAAAAATTAAGAAGGTACTTCAATTTACATCTAAAATGTTTTTCAGTTTTTCATGTGAATGTTACCATGAATGACACAGATGGGTGACTATTCACTAAGCATGATTATGGACAGTTGTGTAGGCAACACTGAACTGATAATGAGGGCCCAGAAAGAATTCAGACTGTACAGGTATGCCTGCTCTTGTCTGCCACTTCAATGGCTGTGTTAGAGGCGACCCAGAAGTGGGAGTGGAGACAAGTTTACGGATGGATTCCAGATTCTCAGGATCAATGCAAGTCATCACACCAGTTACTATCAAGAACACAGAAAAAGACATGTGTAGGACATTTCATTTACTACTATTATTTTCGTTTTTGTGTTTTAATAAACAAAAAAGAATTTTCATGCTATTTAGATCTGCAACAATTGTTAGATATGTTGTCTTTTTATTAAAAAGAACAAGAGTTTCAAAAGTTAAATGTTGATTTGTTTCACGCTCTAAAAATCAATGTTGCAGTTGTTTCAATACCAAGTAAGGTGGGTTTTTTTTTCAAATTACAATTCAAGTTTTGTAGCCCTCTAGAAAAAAAAAATTGCTTCCTGACCCTGATATTTTTCAGAAGAAAGAAGAAGATATTCAGAAATACCAACTCCACTGGAATAAAAGCAGAACATTCAAAGAAACATGGTACGAACACCACCAGAAGCACTTCACATTTTTTTTTTTCTTTCTGCTATCCCATCTTCTGTGCAACTTCAGTGGCACTGCACCCACACCACTCATTCAGAGCCCCCCATCCACAACCACAACTCTGCCCACAGCCCCAGCACTGGCAATCCGTCAACCTGCCGGAGGAGGCACTGCATTGCTGCCGAGTCACTTCAGTGGTGTTCAGTAGTGCCTGTTCTGATCCAACATATGCAGGACACTTCTTCTACTAGCCCCCTACTGACGACAATAATTGCTTAGTTGCAGAGTCAGCGTGAGTGAGCTCTCCCTCTAGAGAACGCCACCATGTTCGTCCAACGACATAGCACATAACATCAGTCTGATTCACTTGATGTAACTGGGAATATAGCTGTTACAGAACAAATGTTACTGAAGACTTTAGTCATAACTGATAGCTGACCAGTTAGAAATACCACAGTAGACTGGAAACATTTTTCTTTTCTGCTATGCCTTTGCTTTTGTTGCAAACCACAGCATTTGAAATCCTGCTAAGGCTGCTATCCCATCACAGATCAGATCTGTGTGTGGTCCTGATCTGTATGTGTACACAGAACATTTCTCTCTACAGACACATCTTCATAATACAACTGCGTTCACAGCTACCTGGACACATGATAAAAAAAAAATGCATGAAATATATCAAAAGATTCTAAAACATTTTACAAAATCACTGATATAGTGTAACCATTAATAAGAGGCATATTTGGCTGACTTTGCATAATCTTTAAGTCTTTAGACTGAACCAACGTAATATCATTAACTTACAATTTTCGGGGGGACAAGTGGTCTGTTAAGTGCGATGATTGCAGTGTTGATGGTCAGGAAGATGACGCTAATGACAGCCATAGCAACGAAGAAGTCAATATTGCTCACTACATTGAAGTCACTTCGGTTCAGATCTTGATATGAAATGGTTTTGCTGTTCCATCCAGCTGCAGTGCTCAAAGCCAGAACTGCAAGCACCTGAAAACAGAAGAGGTTGCCATATTTCCTGTCCTAATTTATTTCTATCATTTTTCTTCAGATGGCAATATTTCCTGTGCTACATACACAAGACTGAGATTCAATGGTCACAAAGTTGCTAATGAAGCCTATAAATTGGGTCAGGTGAGTTCAATTTGTTGTCACAGTCACATGGTTAGAAATTTATAAATTTCCATGAGCTCTTGGGACTCTGTACACTCTATCATAGTCCATGGATGAGGAGCAAGAAAAATGAATATTTGTGGACTGCTGTGCCTGGAGGAGAGCACTGCATTTGCACTCTGGCAAGCCCAAGCCCAACTCAGTACACATGCACTGACTACCGCTGGTCCTATCTCAGTGCACCCAGCATGGAGAGAGCAGCTTCTTTGTGCTTGCACTAAGAATCATGCAAGACTTGCTTTTCCATTCTCACTTCTCCTCCTCGCCCCTTAGCCTTTACCTCTCTCCCTCCCTCCCTCATTCTCGACTTCTCTCTCTCCTTCACTTTGCTCAGGCCGTTCTGAACATTGTTTCCAAGTCTCCAGCCAAAAATATAAAAATACCAAAAGAAACTAAGAAACAGAGCAAAGAATACCAGGATGAGAACAGAAAAAGTTATCACCAGGTTGGATGAAGAATGTTTCCAGGCATCTGGCCAAAAATATGAAAACGAGTTCAGAAAAAAAAGTTCAGACATAGCAAGAGATAGCCAGTTTGGATAAGACTCGGAACAGAACAGGTGAAAGCATGGCTGGTTTATGATGAAATTCATGTTGTTCCACAGAACAACAAAAAGAGAAAGAATAATACCACTTTTTTTTTAATTTAAAAAAAAAAAAATGGCGCTCCCTGACTTCATGACTGAACCTCCCAGGCCCCTCCCTCCCTCCCCCCATTCCTCCCCATCCCCCTTCTTTCCATCTCCAAAAAGTATAGTTTAGGATAAAACCACATTTTCTTATCAAAAGGATCGGGCTGTCTGGAAAAATGTCACGCTACCTCATCTTCCCAGGTTACAGGCCTGGTTCAGTAATTGACTTCATGGTCTGGCTGGTCAAACCTCAGCCCCTGCAGTTGTGCTTTTCGTCCTTGAGTCATGTCACTGGTTTTGATTCTAAATCAATCAAAACACTGATCATTCACATCTCTGAATTAATTATGGTGATGTGGACTGCACAATTTGTCAACTTTTGCTGTTCTGCATGATCGAATGTGAGAAAGAAAAAAAAAAGTGGGGGGGGGGGGGGGGGGGGGGGGAAAAAAAAAAAAAGAAGAAGAAGGAAGGTACCCACCAAGCATGGAAATTGGAAGCAATGGCGCATGACAGCTTGCCACACAAGTATGGTATGTGACATGCCATTTTAAAATTAACAAGAAAATGTCATGGGCGTGCCAGCAATAGGAAGCCCTGTGAGTGCAAGTGTGTGTGTGTGAGAGAGAGAGAGAGAGAGAGAGAGAGAGAGAGAGAGTGTGTATAGTATACTGATAGAAGCCCAGCTCATCTCTCTGTCTCTTACTCCCAGAACACACACACACACGCACACACACACACACACCACGCACACACACACACACACACACACACACACACACACACACATTGATACAGTGACACATTTCCAGTTTGGACTGAAATAAATACCTGAAAACGCTAAACGAATGAGGAGTGACATGCAAACAAACACTAAGATACTGACACATCGATGAATCCAACCCAATCAACAATATGCCTCACAGCAGGCAAAATGAATGGTTCTGTCTTTAAAATGGATTCCAATGGTGCCCGTATGCTGTAAGTGAAGGGTTTTTTTTTTAATCTTTAATACATTTCTATGATTTTCATTCTCATTTTCTTTCTTTCCCCCCCCCCCCCCCCCCACCCCCCCCCCCCCCCCCCTTTCTCCCCCCCCCCACTCTTTTTTTAAAAAAAAAAAAATCTTTGCCATTATTAATGTAATGATGAAGGAATTGTTAACCTGCATTGTTTTCTCCACAACAAAAATTGTTACATATATATATATATATATATAAATAACACCATTCATTTGTTCCACTGGTTCCTCCACCTAGGGACTTTATTTCAAAGCTTTCGCCTTTCAGTTTGGTCATTGGACAGACAAGATAAGACACAAAATACACTAAGCAAAAAGCACTGGACCTAGGGACTTCAAAAGACAATCCAACACAATGCACACGCACACACACACACACACACACACACACACACACACACACACACACACACACACACACACACACACACACACTGAACTGAAGAACTGAACTTCTTTAAACACACACACACACACACACACACACACACACACACACACACACACACACACACACATGCTTCTCATGCTGACTACCTTCTGGTAGTGTTCTATCTTCCTGCGTCACTTGAAAGTCACACAATCCTTGGGCCAATAATTTGTCTTGCTAACACAATACACAAAACGTCCCTGTGTTATATAATTATTTTCTTTCTCAAAGGCTTTCTAAACCCTTCTCCTATTGTGTTTTCAACAATTTTTTCACACTGGAATCATCCAGAATTGCACCACTGTTCACGATCAGCTGCTTAGCCATCTTGGTCTGGAACACTTTCCAGTAAAGGCTGTATTCCATTTCAGGTATTCAGAACTGCAGTGGTCAGGAATCATGTGAAAAATAAGAATACACACAAGTAAGACAAATCCTCTGCAATTTTTTTTTCTCCAGTTCTCTTCAAATTTCAATAGATATCAATTATTTGGAGGCTGAAAATGTTCTGCAAGGGTGGAAATCAACCAAACAGCAGATCGTTTTAAGCCCCATTTTATAATTTCGATTTTGAGCACTCCATGAGTTTCGCTGCGAGAATGACACACTAAGTATCATACAACCATAGTTCCTCATGACCTAACCCATAATACTTAAAGCTTTTTGAACTATGAATTTACCTAATAAGATGGATTTGATCAGCAAGTTTGGGTTTTCTGAGCGAACTACAATACTTTTAGATGACATCTGACAAGCATGAAGTTCATCTTATGACAGTGAGTAAAGTGTTACATGTATATAACATGATCAAGCAAACTCTCCAAGAACATCCTCCAACTCAAGGACTAGTGCAGTAGAAGAGCAGGCATGACAGATAAAGACTGAAAAAGATGGGCAGACATTGCTGAGTGGACTACGAAACATTTTCCTGAAATCCAAACACTTGTCTGGAACTTTCTCAGGTGAAGACAACTGGTGCAGCATTCATATGATTTAATACACTGACAATCTTCATCACCATCAGACTTAAGCTATGATTGAAGAGGGAGGTTGCGCATGCGCGAGGGACCACTCACCCTTTTGCTAGCTCTGAAAAAAATATCCATCTTTCTTTTTTTTTTTTTTTAGCCTCAGTCCAAAGTAAACTTAAAAATTCATCTTTACGTACTCCCTGTTGACGAGAGATAAGTAAATTTACCTTATTTCTTACCACCACATCGACACTGCAAGTTACCATCAAGTTGCACTCAGCAAACTGAATTCAACAAATGTAAATGAACATGGCGGCGCCCATGTTGGGACTGAACTACCATCACCCTTTTTGCTTCCCCCAAATGTTACCTATCACTTTGAAACGCATAGTTCTTAATATAACCGCAGTCTGCATCATTACATCACACACCCATCCTCACCATGCTGCTACGAACTCAGTTGACTCACCAAGCGTACCGAACATACCGAATATACATGAATACGACACCCCCCTGGTCGGAGACGACAATGACACCCATTATCCCTGTGGCATATGTGACCGTTCTGTCGGATGGGACCAAATGGGAGTAGCATGTCCGTCCTGTGGACAATGGTTCCACACAAAATGCCAAAAACATCACCAGCAACTCATACAACCTCCTTGACAGAAGTGATGTCACCTGGCACTGTGTAATATACATGCAAATGCCAACTACAGTACTGTTGCTTTCGACCTACACGGCATAGGTTCTGCACAAGCCACCTCAGTAGCTGACACATCCTCTCAGCTCAAACCTTGACAGTTCCTGCCACTGTTTCCATGCGTCTACACCAACAAGAGCTAGTAAGCAGGACAAACACAGCAGAAGGCCACTCCACTTTCTGACTGTGAATTGCCAGTCCACTGTGGGTAAAGTGGCCGAGTTTAATAACCTTGTCCAAAGCATAAGATCCGACATCATTTAAGGAGTTGAGTCATGGTTGACACCAGTACATACTAACGCAGAAATCTTCCCAAGGGGCTACAGTATCTTTCGCAGAGATAGAAAAGATCAGACTGGCGGAGGAGTGTTTATTGCTGCCGCAGAAAACCTGACCTCATACGAAGAACCAGACATGATCACGAACTGTGAAATCCTCTGGGCAAAAATGAAACTGAAGGGACACTGAACTTTGCTGGTTTGCTGCTACTACCACCTGCATACAGATGACGCTGAGAGCATGAAAGCTTTTAGTGAATCAGCCCACCTCGCCTTGCTCACAAACAACGCTATCATCATGGCTGGAGATGACTTACCTGCCCAGATGGCACTGGCCCACCAAGATATTGAAAAAAGGATGCCCAAGTCCGAACATCCATCACAAATTCATGGATGACATTAATGACCTAGGATGGGAACAAATGTACAGGAGCCCCTACAGGGGAGAACTTCTTAGACCTGTTCGTCACGAATCATCCCAACCTGGTCCCTTGAACTGAAAATCTTCTAGGACTGTCTGACCACGATGCAGTGTACATGGAACTATAGATCCACCCGACAAAGAAGCGCCAGCCTCAGCGGCTCAAACCCATCTAAACGGAAGTGTGAGAAGCCACTGAGAGAAGCAGCAAGGCAGCTAAACCAACATGTCATGACCAGCTATGACGATAGCAGCAAAGTAGGAGATATCTAGACGGAACTTCGAAGTGGCCTAACCCGGTTGCTACAAGATCACGTCCCTCACAAGCAAGCCAGGTCAAAGCCAAGTCACCCATGAGTAAGAGGCTGAAGTCTATGTAGACTAAGAGGCTAAGAGGCTGATACACAAACAGGATAGGGTCCATAAGCAGTATAAGCAGTCAGTCTGGGAACGAGGCCCTCCTGGTCAAGTTTAAGGAGCTTAAGCGACTCATCCAGAAGCGCCTACGCCGTGCCTACTGGAGATACATCGAAGACCTGATCAGCGATGAAAATCCATCTACCCCAAAGAAGTTCTGGAGCTATATCAAAACAAGAAAAACAGAATGTGTGGGAGTTTCTCCACTGAAGGACGCAGGAAAGCTGATCACGGATCCCAAGGAACAAGCCCAGCTACTCAACAGCCAGTTCCCCTCTGTCTTCAGCCCCAAAACACAGTTACTGATTAGGAGTTTGAACAACATTGTCCACCACCATCTGACCTCCATATCTATCCAGCATGTGACAATATCTCCAGCACAGAAGAGGGAGTGAAGAATCTTCTGCCGAATCTCGACCTGAATAAAGCACCAGGCCCTGACGGCATCACCCCAAGACTTCTGAGGATGGTAGTAGAGGAAATAGCCACAGCCTTCACCTTGCTCTTCCAAAATTCTATAGAACCAGAGTACTGCCTCTAGACTGGAGTTGGCCCATGTGACCCCCGTGTTCAAGAAAGGAGAAAAGTACCAGGCAGCAAACTACCACCCTTTTCCCTCTCCCTCACCCGCATAGCCTGCAAATTGATGGAGCACATCTTCACCAGCCGTCTGATGTCCTACCATGAGACCTACAGCATTCTCTGTCCAGAGCAGCACAGCTTCTGATGAGGACGGTCCTGCGAGACTCAGCTTCTCGGGTATGTGGGCGAGATGACAGAAGAACTTGAGAGAGGCAACCAGGACACCATTGTCCTCGATTTCTCCATGGCCGTTGACAAAGTCAACCACGCCATTCTTGTCCACAAACTATATCGCTACAGCATCGGAGGCCGCACCAGTGCATGGATTGAGAATTTCCTCAAAGACAGACAGCATGCTGTTGCAGGTGAGGGAGCCAGATCCGACTCTGTCCCTGTGGAATTCGGATTCCCACAGTGATCAGTCCTTGGGCCATGCCTCTTTTTGCTTTACGTCAACAACCTCCCTGACGGCATCAAGTCAAAAGTCCGTTTGTTCGCAGATGACACCATGTGCAGCAGGACCATTAATAGGAAAGTTGATCAGAAGACGCTCCAAGAAGATCTAAACTCTCTAACCATCTGGGAGAAGAAATGGTCCATGGATTTCCATCCTCAGACATGCTCCATGCTGAACACCACCCGCAAACGGAGCAAGATCACGCCAGCGTATGAGTTTCATGAGCACACCTGAGAATGCCAGTAGTATATAATACCTGGGGGTCACCATCCAGGATGACATGAAGTGGGGATCCCATATCAATGCCATCACCAGCAAAGCCAACAAGACCTTAGGCTTTCTCCGGCGCAACCTCAAGATCGGCAACAAGATGACGAAGGAAACCGCATATAAAAACCCTTATTTGTCCGATTCTTGAGTATGCAGCGACTGTATTTGATCCATATACTGCAACTGAGACCCAGGCCATCGAAAAAAATTCAATGCAGCGCAGCAAGGTGGGTCTCAAACTCCCTACCACCAAACTTCATGCATTGACTCCATCCTAGAATCCCTCGACTGGTCCACACTCAACAGTGACGACAGAGAGCTCGCCTACAGATGGTCTATGAATACCATCATGGACACATCTCCATCAACTCCATCTGCCTGCCAAAGCCAACAAGCAGCCGGCTGAGCTCCAGGAAGAACAACTCCTTCAGCTATGACATTCCTTCCCACAGAACCAAATATTGACAGATGTCGTCGTTCTTCCAAGGACTATCCCAGAATGGTATAGACTGCCTCAGAGGATCGTGATGGCCAAGTCGCTGGTCTCTTTCAAGTCCAGGCTGGCCTCTCACCTGTAAACACCAAACTTCAAGTCCTCCCGACCACCCCTCCCCACCCCCCTCTCCACCACCTCCTACCCCCATGCCAGTCTCTGCCTCCTGTTCAAATACTCCCGCACCCCACTCCCACATTTTACTGACTCTCTCACTACTGTGCTACAAATGCAACCTCCCTTAATGCGACATAATCATCGACATAATGATGATGGCCGCCTAACAGAAGAAGCCGACTGTCATACAACAAACAGCCACCCGGAAATACAACTGCCATAAGTCTGAAAATCAAATTTTACAGGAGACAAAAAAAAAAAAAAAAAAAAATGATCATCATCCCCCAAGATATACTGTCAGCTGAGTTATGGTACAAGTATTTTGATTACAACATGTTTGTTTTTTGGATAATGTGACTGGGGACTTGGCCACATTATGCCCCTTGGCCAGTTCTTGTGATATACCAAAAATGTCAAAAATGCAAAAAAATTGGAGTTAAAGCAGTTGTATTTCCGGATAGTGAAATGGAACATATCAAAATTACAGATGAAGGTCAAATCTTAAATCAGTGGCATAAACCTCCACCATGGAAAGAGGCTCTCATTCAGTTAAGATGTTTTTTTTCCTCTGTTGAAATATCTCCTCTTTGCTTATTGTTCACATTTGAAGGTTTATGCCACCAATTGAGGATTTAGCCTTGAGAAATATGGTGTTTTGACACCCAAGATCTGCTGATTAATGTTAAAATTATTTTCCTTGTACAGACTACAGAATTGCTGCAAAACAGTGCAAGGCACAAGAAATTTAATGTTGTTACAGTATAAATATTAAGTTTCTAATACTGACTGCAGCATTGCTGCAAGACGTAAGATGCAAATGAAACATTTTTCTCAAACGAAATTAGAAGTCATGCATGTGAATCTTCGACAAATGTCTGCCAAAGACCTCATAATTAACAGACACAGATACTGCACAGGGCAATACTTATATATCCACTTCGCAGTCAGAATGAGATCCCTTCCCCCTCCCTTTAAAAGTTAAAATGAAAAGAAATACTTGCTATATTAACGATTTGCTGATAAAGAGGATACACATATTCTGTAATTAACTTTGAACGAGAACAGATGATATCTGAGCCTCATGACCTTACCAACTCACTAAACGTATCGCATTTGCAGGAACAAGGAATCGTCTAAGATTCAAGGCTGCCATCTTTAAACAATGACAAACAACACAGTAAACTAGCTGTGTTCTCGTATTAGCCTTTTGGATATGAATTATTATGTAATGTTAATGCTTTATGACTGTAACAAACAGATATTTATAAAATTTCTAACAACAAACTCATCTTGAATGCGATTTTGAGCTAATTTGGAGGATAAATACAAAACTAATTTTTAACCAGCTGTAAAATAGGATTCGAAAACGAGGCAGTTGCTAAATTCCTGAGAAGCGCGTCTGTGTGAACCGAGGGACGAGTTTTCGGCAGAAGCATTCGTTCATTGAACCCAAGAAAAAAAAAAAGAAGTTAAAAGAGGTTGCAATGCAGCTTAAACACTTGAAGACGCTGCTTCCTCCTCAGGTACTGACTTTAATTCTGAAAACATTAGAAAACTGGCAAAATCGCTCAATGTTAGCCGTAAATTAGATCCTCCAAAGAACGTCAAGATATAACTTTGTATTGACGCTTCGGTCTCAATTTCTGTTGGTCAGTCAACAGTAAGACCAAACGATATCACTAAATGATGTTATGGTATAAGGGTGCATCTTAATGTGTAAAGTACAGTACGTCATATATGCATAGATTTGTTGATGAATGAATGTTCAGTAGACTTATTAAGCTGGAATTTAGTTTCATCATGATCATCATCATCATCATCTAGTTGAACGTCCACAGTCATCATGTTGACTATTCTGACGTTTTTGAATGTGGGTTGACGCAGCAAAAAAAAAAAAAAAAAAAAAAAAAAGCAGCAGAGATTTAATGTAGTTTTCTTGCTCTTGACACAAACATGTCAAGAGTCTTTGACTCAAGTACTGTATTGGGCAGGGCATTCCACTCCTTTACAATACATGGGTAAAAGGACCCCTGTCAATACAAGGTTCGGCACTGTAGTTGTTTAAGTTGCTGTTCATGCCCTCTGCGTTGACGGGTTGGAGCAGGAATCAGCTGGGATCTGTCCATGCGGACCAAACCATGTATGATCTTGAACAGCATGGTCAGTCTGGTGATCTTTCTTCGCTGCCTTAGGGGGTACCAGTCCAGCTGCTTGATAAGGCTGCTGACATTGGAGGAGTTGTGATAACGTCCTATGACAAAACGTGCAGCCCTCCTTTGGACAGATTCCAGCTTGTCCTCGTTTGTCTTCATGTAGGGGGGTCCCACACAGTACAGGCATATTCCAGCGTGGATCGTACCATGGCTTTGTAGGCTGTGGCCTTTTGCTGGGTGGCGCTGATCTTAAGGTTACTCCTGAGGAAGCCAAGGATCTTATTGGCTTTTGCACAGATACTGTTTATATGTTTCACCTTACTATTAGAAACGTAAATGGAATGCTGTCTTGTTTTTTTCTTTGCTTAAATTATAAATTACTTCACCTTAACTGGTTGCATAAATAGTAACAGAAAAATGTTTAAGATGATCCAGATAGGACACCAATCTTTAAACTATGTGAGTGGTTGTGGTGTGTTGTGATCGTAAAAGTCACCGGTACCATGTACCGGCAGAAACAGCCTCTCTCTTGCATACACACTCTGTCTCAATGCCACCTGGTTATCGTCAGATGAGAGGATGGCCACGCAAGTGGTGGGAACTAAACAGAGTGTGGTGACGACAGCCACGCGTCATCACTCTTCCACCCTTGCCCCTGCCTCTCCACCCTTTTTTTTTTTTTACCCGAGCTAAAAAATGGACTGCGCTCATTAATACAGCCAGTGTTTATGGTAACGGTTTGTTCCATTTCTGTCTGGGTGAACCAAGCATTCACCCCCTCTCCCCTAGTTTTCTACTTTGATATCTGCCCGTTTCGTGCACTGCAAAATGATTTGTGCTGTCATCGGTTGTTGCATTAGTCCGTCCGTGTAGCCACTTGCAGTTGTTTTGCATGATTGACCCCAATACTTTGATTTTATTTTTCTATGCTGCATGATTAGGATGGTACCGGCTAGTGCTTGGCTTGTACCGGAAAATTTTTTCTTGGCCTTTCGTCTGCTGGATCAGACTCATCAGGGAGACACAGCTGATTGTGTTCTTGGCATCAAATACAGACACAACACAGTCCGTAATTCTGTGGTGTTCTCACCACTGAGGGTTCAAAAGAGAATCCAACAGCGCCCCCAAAGCAGTCAGTGAAAGGTAGTAAAATAAACAAAATGAAAGTATGGAAAGGAAAAAAGTTGCTGAAAAACTAATCATTATGCAAACATTTCTTTGCCACTTATAAACTATTTTACTCTTTTTTATGTTTTTTTAATTTTGTTTTTTAGGAGGGAGCAGCCAAGATCTGTGCCCTAGCATTTTTTCTGCCAACCACCAGAAGTTGGCAGTGTGCACATCAGACAGAGTGGTTCTGCTCTTTGATGAACAAGGAGAGAAACGTGACAAGTTTTCGCTCAAGCCTGCTGATTCCAAGGTAAAACTGCCAGTGTCAGTTTATTTTGTAGTGACATGGGTTTTTTTTTTTCCTTTTCTTTGTTTGTAACCTCATAGTTTGTTAGCATTACAGTTATAATAATGATCAAGATGGAGAAGGTAGAAATTACAGTCAGCTCACATAGTAATCCAATTTGAAATCCAGATCTGTGATTTTAACTGTTGTTTGATATTTTCAACATTTGACAAATTTTTAGACTGGAATCCAATATGTCTTTTCATATTCTAGTAATGTTTGATGTGAAGAAAGAAATTTATGTCATAACTTGTATAAAACTAAAGCAGGATTTTCTATGAGAAATTTAAAATTAAGTTTATTTGATGCGTTGCTCATTATGTTCTTTCAGCATTTTAATAACAGTATTTTCAAATCATGCTTTTCAGTATGGAAAAAAGAGCTACACAGTCAAAGGTTTGGCTTTCTCAGCTGATTCAACCAAATTGCAGTTGGACAGACTGACAATATCATCTTTGTCTACAAGATTGGAGAAGACTGGTCAGTATCTCATGTCTCGTTTTGTGATGCACTGACACACACTGTGACTCAGACACACAGACAGAAAGAGGACAATGTCATAGCTCCCTAGCTTAGCTTTAGGCTTTGTGGTATTAATAATTTATGTCAATGTTATGACATATGCTTGCATGCATATATAGACACGCGTACATACAGAGACACAAAAGCATGCAAACATTTGCACACACATGCACGAAACACACACACACACACACACACACACACACACACACACACACACACACACACACACACACACACACACACACACACACACACACACACACACACACACACACTCACACTCAAAGGGCTCAGAATACCCACCTGCCAATTTTCTGAGACCACTAAACTTGAAGGTATATATGTAATGTTCTCTCCACTTGTCCTTTGGTTGGCCTGTCTGACTGTGTCAGTGAAAGGGTGACTGAGCAGCCATCAAGACAGACCAGTTGCACCACCTGCCAATTTTCTGAGACCACTAAACTTGAAGGTATATGTAATGTTCTCTCCACTTGTCCTTTGGTTGGCCTGTCTAAAACGTCTGACTGTGTCAGTGAAAGGGTGACTGAGCAGCCATCAAGACCGACCAGTTGCACTTTCCTCCTCCCCTTTTCACTTTTTCACACGCATCCAACCCCGATTCCTTTTTCCCCATTCATAACCTGTATGAATGGTGGAAGAAATAATCATCTTTTGCCTTATACCCAATTTCTCATTCTATAACCGTCACCACACATGTGCTGACAATGCCATGTTGAATTATGTCCACTGACTTATCATTTTTCAATGTGTTGTTACTTTTATTAACAGCCTCTTTACTTACAGTGGGCAAGTAGAAAGTCGAGGGATAAGTAAAATTATTTTATCATTTTGTCCCCAGGACAAGAATTAATTATCAGACAATTTCTGGCCCTGGCACAGATACAAACACATACTTAGACACACACAAAAATGCGCGCATGCGCGCACACACCCCTACACACACACACACACACACACACACACACCACACACACACACACACACACACACACACACACACACATACACGCACACACACACACACACACACACACACACACACACACACACACACACACACACACAGAATGACACATATACTAGGTTGCTGTCTTGACTGCAAACATCCTGGAAAAATGTTTTAAAGCAAAAATGAATGTCATATTTAGAAGTAGTTTATATGTTTGAAACAGAATTGCATGCAGAATTTCTGGGGGGAAAAAAGAAAAGCTAAAAGTATGCACACTGGTAAAAATGATGTGATATTACTTAGAGAGAAGACCAACTTAACAAACGTATTCAGGAAGTAAATTGTGCTGTTCTCCCAGAAACACAGAATATGAGATAACTGAAGCAAGAAATTGCCAAATGACCTTTGTCAAGTTCCAAGCATGATTTATACAAAGAAGTCAATTTTCTTAAAGAAGAAAAAGAGAAAAAAAAATTTAGAGACTCTTAAATTTAAGGAAAGAAATAGAGACTTGCTTTTCTGGTCATATACCACGAGTTCAATGTGCGTACATGCGTGTGTGTGTGTGTGTGTGTGTGTGTGTGTGTGTGTGTGTGCGTGTGTGTGTGTGTGTGTGCATGCGTGTGTGTGTGTTATGTGTATGGATTTGTTGTTATTGTTTTTCCACAGGAATGAGAAGAAAGTGATCTGCAATAAGTTTGTGCAACAGAGTGCTGTCACCTGTCTCATGTGGCCACACGAACAGCCCATCATCTTTGGACTGGCAGATGGAAAGGTGTGTTGTCCTGAATACATTCCTTTCAGAAACTTCTTCTCCCTTCTTGTTTTATTTCCCTTGTCCCTTCCCTTTTTTGCGGCATCACACTCTTCTTCGTATTCCAACTTGATACCAGGTCTGTCTTCTCGCAGTCACGATGATGTCAGTCTACAATGGGGAACTTTAAATGTCAGTTGACCACAAGTCCACTCGTCAGAAGATACTCTGCACTGCTGCTCTGTTTTTCTGGGTTTTTTTTAAACTCCTCTTCTGGCTCAGAGCACCCAAGATTTTACCTGTTGGGTGTCCAACTGATATAAACACAGTTGCTGAATCAAGGAACCAGACTGTGGATCTTCATGTTGCAGTCCCATCAAGATCCGTCTGGATGGAGCTATCATTGTTATGTCACACACACTGAGGCCAGCATCAGAGGAGTCCCATCGTTTTGCTGCTGTGTCAGTGCAGTGATGTATTGTACTACCTGCTATGATACAGTGTATATGTGAATACAGTGAATATACAGTGAACTGTAAAAGACTCCCCAGCAAAGACCCTCTGAATAAAGACTCTTCCTTTTTAAAGACTGAATTCTTTTTTTTTCCCGCAAGACTTGTTCTCTCTTTGTCTTTCCCCCAACCCCACCCCCCTTCTAATGATCCAAGTGTGAAGGACTTCTGGAGGTGGTGGTGAAGAGGTTGTGCTGTTGTTGCTTTGTCTAGGGAGCCAGACAGCACATGAATGGAAACTGCCATCTTGTCACTGCTGTGACATTCCTAACTGGACAAACCAGAAGATTCAGTTTGCATGAAAATCATGGGTGGGGATGAGAATCTGAAATTGAGATAGCCATGAGAACAGAGCATAAAGGGCCACAGACTTAAAGAGACAGTTACACACATGTGTTTTATAATGATCTGCAAGGATAGAGATGATGGCGATGCTTCTGTAGAGTTCTGTTTTGATTTTTTCTTTTTCTTTTTTTTTTTTTGTAATGATTTAGCTTGATGTCTGTCAGGTCTTTGAGATATATGATCCACAACATTGGTCTGGAAATTTGAGCAGTATTCTCAGAAGTATATCCGCCTGGAGAATGACACTCAGTGGATATAGTCCTGCCTTCTCATTTAAGCATATAAAGCCATTTGGGTGTTTTATGGTTATGGGATATCTGAGTTCATCATTGTACATACTCTCATTTATGATTATTGAATTTTATCTGGTCTTACAGAAGGAAATATTCTTCTAATGCATGGCTGTGGATATGTATTCTCATATGAATTTTTTTTTTTTTTTGTTTCTTAAAATTGAGTGATTGAAAAATTGCATTATTTGAAAAAACAAAACCATGATAAAGAAACTTGTCATTTATTGATGCTGTTCAGGTCAAGAATGCTGAGAAATGACTAATTCATATAGGTGAAAGAACTCTCTCTTTTTGGATTTATGTTGTAAATTCCTAGTAGTATGCATAATGATTTTCTGACTATTTTTATGCAAATCTTAAATAAATGTATGCCCAGAGAAACGTGGACAAACGAGTCACAAGAGCGCGTTTTTCTGACTATTTTTATGCAATTCATGCATTTATTTGTGAGTGTTGGCTGATGGAATCTTTCTTGCCTTCTTTGAAATGCTCTAAAAGCGATCAAAGCTAAATATTTTGGATAGCACCTGAAGAAGATAGTCACGCGCTGTGGTTTGTCTTGTACACGTTTCTTGTTCGCTGACATTTATTTAAGATTTGTTTAGATTTGTTATCGTTTGTTTTAATAGAATTATTTTTCTGTGAATTTGTGTGCAGCATGTTGACATGGATAGATAGATGGTCATACAGCAGTACATCAATTAAAATGTTGACATTTCAGTATCA
The DNA here is from genome assembly GCA_016801955.1 of Conus betulinus. Classification (NCBI taxonomy): domain Eukaryota; kingdom Metazoa; phylum Mollusca; class Gastropoda; order Neogastropoda; family Conidae; genus Conus; species Conus betulinus. The sequence continues at coordinate 52,559 of JADBJO010001197.1, forward strand.
GAAAATGTTTTCAGTATCAGAAATATTAACTCAACATTTCTTGAAGACATGAACTTTGTCTTAATCAAAGAATAGTGTTGTGTGCAGAATATGCAGTGGCACTTACATTTTGAGAGTATGTAGACATTTATTTGATGTATATAAATGTGCTCTGACAAATAAATATTAGCCACTGTTCGATAAATAAGTGTGAAGCTTCTTATGTATGGCTATATTGTAAGATACCCTTTTGTTAACTGTTGTTGTTCACAGGTCAGATCAGCCAACACCAAGACAAACAAGTCCTCCACCATTTACAACACAGACTCCTATGTGGTTTCTTTGGCTCATAAGTAAGTTAAGGGGATACATTAATTCATTCTTTGACACACTTAATGTTTCATTTGTAGGGATTCAGGTGTCTGCCTTTTTTTTATAAGAAAAAACTTTCCACATCTTTCATCCCCAACTCCCCACTTGTCTCTCTTGTCCTGTCCATTCATATTCCAAGATTTTTCAGTGTCATGGATGGCTAATCATTTTATTGATTACATCTTAGAACATGAGTGTAGATGCAAGAATTAATTTTTTTCTGCAAAAAAAAGCAAAAAGTATGAAGAAATGAGGCTGGGCTAAACTGAGTGCAGTTAAGACATTATAGACAAGTTAAACAAAGTTGAAAGCTGTCTCCAGAGTTCGGCTAACTAGGCATAGGTGAATCTGAACACATTGAGCACTGTGCTGGTTTGAAGTCTAGATAATATTACCAAAAAAATTGTCATCCATGTTGTCTGTTTCAGCCCATCAGGCAAAGGAATTCTCTCTGGCCATGCCGATGGCTCCATCATCCGATATTTCTTTGATGATGAGGGTACTGGAGATTCTCAGGTGTGTATGCTTGGTCTCCAGTCGTCTTGATTTTCTGTTTCTTTTGCGGTTTTATACATTTGATTCCCTTCTTGTTTGTTTGTTTTGTTTGTTCAAGTGTGAGTGGCTGGGGATGTGCTTTTAATTGTTTTGGTGATCTGACCAGTGTCAATGGCACATGCATTACACTTGATAGATGTCTACTTTTTGGAAATTATTATTACAGTTATTCAACTTGATAGATATCTAATTGTGAAAATTGATATGGTTATTCATTGAAATGTTTTTTCATTTTTGTTCAAAGACATTTCTTCCTCGTTGCTTTTCAGGGCAAGATCTGCACCCACCCCTCCCCTCCCTATGCTTGGCCTTCTCCCCCAAATGCCGTTGTGGCGGCAGGGTGCGACAAGCGAATCATTGCATACGGGCGTGACGGACGCAGTTTCCAGCACTTTGACTACAGCCGGGAGGATGATGAGCATGAATTCACTGTGGCTGTCTGCAGTCCCAGTGGACAGTCTGTGGTCGTGGGCAGCTTTGACAAGTAAGGATTCACTTCTCTGTTCTGTGTGTGTTGCAGAGCATAAAACTTCTGTCAGTAACCTGGGTGTTTTTGACAGTTGATGGATGGCAATCAAGACAGTTTATTGTGAATGGCCTTAAAAGGGAACTGCCTGTCTTTTGCTCTGGTCTGATTAAAAGAAACTTTTTTTTTTTTTTTTTGTCTTGTTGCAGTTTGTAACATGCTGTGTTTACCATGGGAATCAGGAAACTAGGTTGTGAAATTTGTACCACTGGAAAGGGCACTGATATTCGGTTCTGGTGTATTGTTATCCTGTATGACCTTTGTACTTTTTATCGCTATTTATTTTGTGTGTGTGTGTGTGCTAATGTGTTTTTAGTTGATTTCTATCATGTCTGTGTGTGTTGTTGTTGTCTCTAAACTGGACGTGATAATTCACGCTAGAAGGTAGAAGCACTGGGCACAGTTCAGTCTTATCTGACTTTTAAGGTTATCAGTATTTGAACCATTAGGTACGAATTGTTTAATATTTCATGATAGAACTCTGTGACTGTTGAACAAGGTGACAGTCTTGGTCTACACTGAAACTGAACACACAGTCGTGGATGGAACTTGTGCAGGAAAAAAAAGACTTTTTGATGTAAAAGAAAAGGAATTTGCTTTTAAATATCTGATCAAACAAATATTTCATTCCTATTTGACGTGCATAGAACCTTTGACAATTAAGATGCCCAAATTAGAAAGAAAAAAAAAAAAAGCTAATAAAAAAGGGAGCTAAATCATGTTCTTTAATGTTCCTAATTATTCCCTCAGACTGTCGTGCTGATCTTCCTTGAATGTATTTGTCACTTCCACTGAACTTCACTTTCTTTCCTTTCTATGGCAAGTCAAGAAAGAAGATGAACACAAATAATTTTAAACACTATTAACTGATTTCATTCTTGTCCTTTTTCCTCCTTTTTTTTTTTTCTCTCTTGCTTTCATGTCCAGTCTGACTTCAGTCAGTTATCATTCTTATTCAGAAAAGACTGCTTTCAGTGTAGTGTGTACTGAAGTTTGCTTTGCAAGTCATTAAAGGGGTCAGGACCAAGAAAAGTTGTAGAGACATGCACAGAAAGATTTTTCGGAAGCTGGAAAAAATAATTGAAGATTTCTGTTTTGTGAGTGGGTACAGATTGTGAATGCCAAACTCTGTGTGTGTGTGTGTGTGTGTCTGTGTGTGTGTGTGTGTGTGTGTGTGTCTGTCTGTCTGTGTCTGTCTGTCTCTCTGTGTGTGTGTGCAGGCTGCGTGTGCTGAACTGGAGTCCCCCGTCGTCAGATGTGGGACGAGCCCAAACTGAAGGAGATTCCACACATTTACACTGTCACCGCTCTTGCCTGGAAGCGTGATGGAGCTCGAGTAGTCTGTGTGAGTGGCTTGAACTGAAGTCTTTTCAGTCTATTGGGTATTTTTAGATGATAGGATTTTCAATAGGAGCAAGTGGATCAACTGGAGACTTTTTAATCCTGTATATTTCTTTTAGATATTCTGTTTAGCTGTGTGTGTGTGTGTGTGTGTGTGTGTGTGTGTGTGTGTGTGTGTGTGGTTGGTTTCAGTGTGGGCGTGGGTTTTTCATTCTTTTTATGGCTTTTCATTACAAATGGTATTAGACAAAAACAATAAGCAAACTAAAAAGAAGATAGGTAGGCAAGGAGGTGGGGGGGGTAGGATGATGGGGAGATAAAAGGACTAGCAATGTGCAGCTCTGTATGAGAGAGAGCATACGGGTTGTAGTAGGTGTGTATAAGTGATTTCAGGTGTGCGTAAGCTCAAGCTTGTTGATTCAGGGCAATGCCTGTAGAATAAAGCTCGTATTGGTTCATGTGTTGGTGCAGGGAACATTGTGTGGTGGCGTGGAGCTGTTTGACTGCAGTCTGAAGAAAACCATCGTGCGCAACAAATTTGAGATCACTCACGTGGGCCTGAGTCAGGTAAGCTGTGCAAAGATGGCAAGCCTTTCTAACTCCTTGTCACAACTGATATAGGTGTTTTGTTCATTCTGCACTGTTCATATTTTCTCTGGTGATTTGTGTCAATGGATGGATTTGTGGCTAATCTTCCTAACTCCTCTGTAACTGCTAGGTGTGGATATTCTCTGCCTGTGGCTGATTCATATCAGTATGGATTTGTGGCTAATCTTTCTAACTCCTTGTCATGACTAATACAGGTGGAGTTCATTCTGCAGAAGGTGGATGTTTCTCTGGCCAGTTCATATTGTTACAGATTTTTGCACCAATTCAGGGACATGAGAGCCATCACATATAGGTTATGCCACCAGAATCTCGCAGTAAAATCCTTCCTTATTCAGACTGTCTCTCTCTCTCTCTCTCTGTCTCAAAGGCTTTGCTTTTCTAGAACATCTTGCTAGTTGTCGATATAATGTTTACCTTCCAATTAACACACCTTTTATTTATCCCAAGTTGCAGGGGGTTTTGCAGTCTGTAGGATATCCCATTAAATTTGGAGAATCAGTTGAAACAGATGACAGTTTTTATGAATAGTTCTTTTGTAAAACTTTTGTATTTCTTTTTTAATATTAGATTTCAGTGTTCAGGAGGATAACTCTTAATTGCTGCTTTTTAATTTTACCATTTTTCTTGTGAGCTGTACCCAAGATGGATTGAAATGTAAAGTCGTTTAATTTCTGGGAAAAAAGCTGGATTAAAATCAGATTCACCAATGTGTGTTATAACTAAGACTTAAATTTATCCTGGTTATTGTCCTTTGTGCCTGTACTTCTACTTGAAACAAAGGTTGGTCATATCAAACTGATTTTGTCGCTGTTTTTTGTCCATCCATAATAATTTTTTGTCCATCTTCTGTATGATAATGTGTTTTTTGTCCATCTTCTGTATAATAATATGTTTTTTGTCCATCTTCTGTATAATAATATGTTTTTGTCCATCTTCTGTATATAATATGTTTTTTTTTTGTCCATCTTCTGTATATAAAATAACAGCTTGGACTGATTGATAAATCTCCCCATACAATTTTTAACTTTATGACTCTTGCCTTCACGGATGTTTTTGTCTATAACATTTTCCCTGTCTGACTACACTCGATGTATCCCAGTTCAATTATGAAATTAAAAGAGGAAAGAAAAAAAAAAAAAAAAAAGGGTAACTGCCATTCTAGAAGATATTGAAGTGTTTCACACACGTACTTGTGCAGGCCATTGTGCGCAACATGTCCAACAACCAGAAGGTGGTACTGAAATCCCACTATGGCTACGAGATTGATGAGGTGCGCATCATGGGCAAGGACCGCTACCTGGTCGCTCACACCTCTGACACCATCATCCTGGGTGACTTGTCCACCTGCAAGCTCACTGAGGTAATGAAAAATATTTGAGTCGCTACCTAGGATGCTGTCTGTCCGTTCTCTGTCTGTCTGTCCATCTGTCTGTCTGTCTGTCTGTCTCCCTTTATTTCATGCACCTGCTGCCTCATTGTGTATGTGTTGTTTCGTTTTGTATCACAATTATTATGAAAGTGTTCACTAAAAAAAAATTTTTTTTTAAGGTAATTGAAACTTAGTTTTTTTGTCTATTTCTTTCTCTCAGTCTTGAAGTCAGCATAATATGTAAGACTTCGGCATACTTAGTGTTTAGTAGTTTACAGTGTTCAGAAAATGAAATTTAAAATGCAAGCTGTTCTGGCGCTCACAGTTATGATGAGTTTCCATGGTGTGTATCTGTGTTGCAGGTTCCTTGGCATGGGTCTGGAAATGAAAAGTACTACTTTGAAAAATGAAATGTGAGTTCTGTGGCTTTGGATTTTCTAGTACTTTCATGTCTACAGTGTGGAATGCTGTATATGTGTGGGAGTACAACTGAACCTTTTGTGAACACATTTCTGTGATATTGTAGTATTGCATGTTAACCTAAGCAAAAATGGAGCTTTGTTGCTTTTGCAGGTGTGTATGATCTTCAATGCTGGAGAGAGCTGTGTTTGATTGAGTATGGCGCCACTGAGGTTCTTGGCTCTGTGCGGACAGAGTTCATGAACCCTCATCTGATCAGGTAGTGACTTGTTTTGTTGTTATGACATTTTGAATAGCTAAACATGTGGCTTTGAGTGTGTGCATGTACAGTGCACATGTATGGATATGTGCATACATTTGCTGTATATTTACGGGTGCTTGGAGGTTATGCATTTTTCATTTTTGATTGCATGTGACTGTGTACTGTTTTCGAGTTGTTGAACATGAGCTCATTATGTGTGTGTCTGTGTCTGTGCAGAGTTCTGTTTGTTGATGCAAAGAATACTTATATGGATTTGTCTGCACATAGAATTATTCCATGAACAAAACGTAAATTCTGCTAATTTTTAAAAGAGAAAGTTGCTAGTTCCGCTAGACAATCCAAACAAACAGATCAGAGGACAAATAAAGTTTGCTTCCTATCATATTGTTTAGTATGTTTATATTTTCAAATTCAAAGTCAGTGTAAATGCATGTATACAACATACTGCAGGTTAATATTTTTGTTTTATAAGCTTATCTGACTATGTCATTTTCTGATGTGGAGATGGTCCCAGTGTCCAGATTCAGTGTTTTTTCAGCCGATCAGTGAAAAAAAACTGGAAACATTATTTACATGAACACCATCTGGTATCCATATGCAGTAGTGACATTTGAATGAACTGCTCTTAGATGGATAAGATTTGGTGTGTGATATCTCTTGAACAAAAAGAAAGCTTGTAATGGTAGCCTAGGCATGTGTAATTAGAGTGTATGTGATCTATCTATCAAGGGGAGGTTAGTCTTTGGTAAGTTTTGTAAGTGGATTATCTCTTATTCCTTTTTTATTTTATTTATCTCTTTACTGATCATTCATTTATTTCTGTTGTTGTTGGCTACTGGCATTTTGAATCTGTGCACCCCAGCTAGGATGAAGGCTGTCAGGTAAATGTGAGAAAACAAAAAGAGTTGATTTGTGTGGACAGTGTGAGACTGAATGAGAGGAAGCAGCGTGGGACCACTGACAACAAGAAAAATGGCTTACCTGATCGACATCAAAACAGTGGCCATCAGTGAGAGTCAGTCCTTCTCAGTATCTTTGGTTACAGGGACACAACAAGCTGTGCCTGCACTATCAGTCAGTCTGGCTGACTAGTGCCTTCTCTCTTCATACTGTGATTGCTTTTTTTTTTTTTTTTTTCCTGATTGAGCAACATGAACCCTTCCTCCTCTTCTTCAGCATATGGTCTGCTTGTGATATGTCTTTTGTGGCTCTACGTTTTCTCTCTCCTATTGCAATGAAGGTCTCTTCTTTCAGATGACCTTGTTGCAGTTAGCAAGGCACATTTATGATGATGAAAAGAGTACTCTTATGGCATGATGATGATGAATAGTATTTAACATGGTGATTGACTTGGTAGTCATAAATTTTTTTTGTTTCAAGAACATGCACAATTATCCTAGAAATGAATGATGATATGAATAATAAATACGAAATGAAACAAAACTATAATCAGACTACAAACAATTAATAGAGATAAGGAGGAGTGGCTGGGAGAAAGGTGGTGGAGAGTGGAGGTGGGGAGAAGAAAGAAAGAGATTGAGAGAAATGGAGAGAAGAGCAATTGGTTAAAAAAATTGAATAAAAAAACGACAGAAGGGACAAATGCATTAACATTTTTAGTATTCATGTTTTTGACGACACATAACTTACCAGTGAACACATATTGGAAAGGATGTGCTACATATGTATTGAAAAAATGTCAAATCAGGATGCATGTTTGCCCGCAAGAATCTGCATATATGTATCTGGCTATGTAATCGTCTGTGAAAGCTATTGATGAAGGCGCATGAGAACATCCTGTGACTTTATTTTCATCACAAATCCAGTCAAATGTTCGAAACGACGTGAAGAAGTTTGATGTGTTGTGTGCAGTTGACCTGCTGACAGGGATGAACATTTCCCAAGTGAGCCATGATTCCAAGATCGACTGGATCGAGGTGAGTTGTCTATCATTGTCTTGTATTGTTATTGTTGTCGCTATGCATTAATCACATCAGTGTCCTGATTATTGATGTTTGTTGTGATTACACTTCATTGGTTTTAAGCTGCATGCTGTAAGTTTTATCCCCGTATTGTCCATGCCTCTTCAGTTGTCCCCTTTGTATTATGTCCATGCCTCTTCAGTTGTCCCCTTTGTATTTGTTCCTAGGCCTCTTCATTGTTTGTTTTGTTCCTAGAATATACATGAAGGATAGAACTGAATAAAATAATTAGAAAAGAACAACTTTACAGGCTGGGAATGACTCTTAGAAAAATTACTTAGACGTTTGACTGGTGTGCTCTGAATCTTCAGTGGAATTTTTCAGCAACAGTAAACCTTTGCTGTGCACAAAGATGCTTTGAATGTTCAATCTGCTGAAGTTTGATAGACTATATATAACAGAAGCAGTCGTTAGAGTTTGAAGAGTGATGATTCCATCATCATCATCATCGCACCTCGTGACTTTAATCCCACGAGCATGCCATAATGGATGCTTGGGCCCTCAGCTGTCTGTCATCAGTTCCGCAGGACAGGGTAGGAGTGTTGTAACCTGCCTCTGGGTCTTGCACTCTCCACTGTACTCTGTGCAGGGACGGTCTTGAACAGAGAGCTGTGACAGGATGCATGCCAACATTGAGAACAAACTTTACAGCATGATACGATTGTGAGAACAGGTTCTGCCTGCCACTGCATGTGTTGACTTCTCTGCCTCACATGATCTTTCCTGTGAGATGTGTGGAGGAGCCGTCTCTAGCACCTTTCCCTTGAAGCCTGGACTTCTCAGTCCACAGCTGGTCTCAGTGCCCAGTTGTTGCGTCTTTAACTGATATCATGCTTTTTATGGCTTCAGTCCACTTGTGTTTTGCCCAAAATAGCCTTCATTTTGTGTCCCCAGCTGCTTTTTTTTTGGTTTTATTTATGAACGTGTCTTTTTTTTTTTTTCCCGCAGCTGAATGAGACTGGCCACAAGCTTCTGTTCAGAGACAACAAGTTCAAGGTATGATATTGGATGAATGATTAAGACTTTAAACTTAGAAAACTGTAAAATGAAGTGTGTGTGTGTGTGTAGATATATATCGCTGTGTGAGTGAGCAAGTGTGTGTTTGTGAGTAAATAGTTGTAGGGGGTATATGTATGCATTTGGTGATTTTAAAAAAAAAAAACAGTCACCTTTCTGTCTCAACCATTCCGTCCCCTGCCCCCTCTCACACCCCATTCCACACCCCTTTTCCTAGGTCCGAAAAAAGTTCTGTGTTGTATCTTCTGTTATATATTTTGCTGGCTGATTTGGCACCCTGTGGTGTGCTGTGCTGTGCAGCTGTACCTGTTTGACATTGAGAGCGGGCAGAAGACCAGCGTGCTCAACTACTGCTCCTACGTACAGTGGGTGCCCGGCAGTGATGTGGTGGTGGCACAGAACAGAGGCAGCCTCTGCATCTGGTACAACATTGAGGCACCAGAAAAAGTCAACATGACCCCTATCAAGGTTAGCGCGCACACGTGTGTGTGTGTGTGTGTGCAAGTGTGTGTGTGTGTGTGTGTGTGTGTGTAGTTTGTTTAGTTGAATGGTTGATTGGCTTGGAGGAAGAAGGGGAGGGGGTTGGAAGAAAGGGGGGGGTTGGAGGGAGGGGGGAAGGTTGAGGGAAGAGCAGATCCTTTCTGAATCAAGTAACCAAACTTCTCGTTTAATTGTCTACTTGTTTCTGCAGGATTTGTTTTTCATTCTGATATTTGGCTATACATCTTGGTCTGGTAAAAAAAAAAATGACAAAGAAACAGGAAGGAAAATGGCATTCCCCTATCCCTGAAAGGAATGAAAGTGACATAAAGCTGTCTCTTGCACAACTAAAATCATCATATTCCCTTTGATATTCACTTTTGCTTACTTCACTAATCTGTAAGTCTTGCAGCATTTCATCACCCTACAAACAATCTTCGAAGATCAGATGAGGCTACTGTAATTGTGGGACAGAAAGGTCACATATGTGGAAATCTTACTGATGGTAGATCTCAGGAATACTACATGAGGAAGAGGAGAGAAGTCCTTACAAAAAAGCTGTACAGAACTGGATGTAGATTTACCAGTGGTTGAATTACCTTGCAGACAGATAACAGTCCCAAAACTATGCCCAGTTGTGCACTGCTTTGTTCCTGCACAGGGTAATATCTGAAAAAAAAAAGAATCCAGCCTTTTTTTGAGAGATTTTTTTTAAAATTCAAGGAAAATTTTATTTCAAGGGTCAGTAATGAGGAAATCCTAAGTCGTTGCACTTACCCGTAGGAAAGTGTCAGTTTACTGGCACAGACATAGGGACTCTAAGAAAAATGAAAAGGTTGCTTCACATTGGCAGCAGGTATTGTGAGAGTGTCAGCATTTGATTCAAATATATTTTCATGTGGACTTCTTTCAGTCTGTGTGTTTAATCTGCATTATTTATCATCAACAGGGGGTGACATTGTGGATGTGGAAAAGAACAATGGGAAGACAGAAGTTCTGGTATCAGAGGGCTTCAACACAGTGTCCTATGCTCTGGATGAAGGTCTGGTGGAGTTTGGCACAGCTATTGATGATGGAGACTATGACAGGTATAGTAGGGAAAGGGGAATTTAGGAGGGAGGCGAGAAGTTTGGAGGAGGCAGGGGAAAAAAGAGGAGAGCGAAGTGGGGGTGGGGGGGGGGGGGGGGGGGGGGGGGGGGGGCGGGCGTGGAGTGGCATGGAAGGAAGAGAAGGGAATGGGTTTTCAGGATTGATCAGAACATGTTTAAAAAAAAAAGCATGCAACATTGTCAATGAGGTAAGTTGTTGGCTGATACAGAGCATGTGACTGTGTGCATCTAAATTAGTAAAATACAAGCAGACTTAAGGGCAGAGTGAGAATATGTGACATGTTTGCAACATGTCTAAAGGAAATGAAGAACTAAAATGTTTTAACTTTAGAGCAGGGTGGCTGGAAATGGGAGAGAGAAATTTATTATTTTCTTTGAGTAAGGGGAGAAAGAAATTCATCATCACCTTAGGAAATCAAGAAAGAATTTAGGGGAAATGGATGGAGCAAGGGAGCAGCACTCATTTTGATTCTAACTAACTGAATGACAAAGAAAATACCCTAGTGAATGAATTAACATATCAGTGAGTCAGATAGATCAGTCCTTCAACAGATATATCAGTCGGTCAGTAGACAAGTCGGTCAGTTAGGCTGTCGGTGAAGTCCAGTAGTGTGACAGAATGACCATAAAGTCAGGCGAGGAAGCCACAGCAGGTGGTCATCCAATACGTGGTCAGTCAAACTCTGTTGCTCACAACCTGTTTTTTGTGATTCTCAGAGCTGCCAACTTCCTGGAGATGTTGGAGACGTCCCCAGAGACGGAGGCCATGTGGAAGACGCTGAGCAAGCTGGCTCTGGGGGAGAGACAGCTGCATATTGCTGAAAGGTGGGTCATGCTGGAGTGGAGTGGATTTCTACAACAACAGGACATCAACCGACACTCTGTCCTGACCAAAACGACACCCAGCAAAAGTGTTGGGTAGTTCATACATGATCAGTTGGTGCCCTGTTTCTGTGATGTGTTGTTGTTGTTGCTGTGGTTGTTGATTTTCCCCAGTGTTTTGATTTTGATGGGAGGCTAGTGCCAGAATAAGCCATTAAACCAATGGTGAAACAGGTGAAGTACTGAAAGTTGTATAAAGTGGTATGTGGGTTTGCAGTTTTATGGTGTTGAAATGCAGTCTTTGTGGTGGAAAGTGTGAAGATAATGGCAAAGCAAATGACAAGTCTCATAGAAATTCGTCTTTTTTTTTTTTTAAGTCTCCACTCTTCTGGGAAATATAATCATGGATGAAAAAAGCTCTGAAGAGTGAAATATAATCATGGATGAAAAAAAAGCTCTAGTTGCAGATTTCATGAGCATGAGGCTATGCTGGTGTGCTCTGCCAGGAAATTCTTTTTTTTTTTTTTTTTTTTTTTTTTTTAAGGTAAAGTCAAGGTCATTTTGTCCCAGTTTAAAAAGTTCCAAAAATGATTGGTACATGATAGAGCAGCCCTGATTGGTGTGTGGTAGATCAGGCACTACTGAACACCACTAGTGTGACTCTGTAAAGTGCAAGTGCCTCCGCTGGTAGGTTGCTTCATAAAAGGTCTGATGTTGATGGCTTCATATTCTTTTTTTTTAATCAAAGTGGGAGAGAGTTGGAACGAATGTGGGGAGGAGAGGGGTGAGCAACCATTAAGTAGCCCAAGTTCGGCCAGGTCCACTCGAGCTCAGTGCCTTTAGAAACAAAAAAAAAAAAAAAAAAATGTTTTTTGAATGTCTGATGGTTTTCCACTGCTTTTACTTTTAGTTTTCTGTAAGCCTGTAGCTGTCATCCGGGCCATGGTCTTGACGTTGAAGGCCTGGAGGGAACTGGCAGTGGGGGCTTCATCTGGACCAGATGGCAAAGACAAATAGCAGAGAGGAAAAAGAAGTGGATGTGACAGGAGCATCAGACAAGGAGTTTGATACTTGTGTCCTGCATTAATGTGTTGAATCAGAACAGGCATCTCTGAACCAATCAAGTGATTCAGCAGTATTGCAGTGATTTTTCGCTGTTTTTTTTTGTTTTTTTTTTTTTTGCTGACTGGTGACCTCCAATGGAGTGCTTCCTTTGGACTGCTGGTGCTGACTCTGCACCAGGATGTGTGTGGGTGTGGCTGTGCATGGTGAAGTTGGGTAAGAGTGGCATGTGAGTACTGTGGTGGAGAGGACGCCGAGGATCAGGCACCAAAAAAGAAGGAATCTTACTCATAAAACTAGTTTTCTGATAAACTTACCTGTCCAAACAAATGCCTCATCTCCACTAGGCATGGAACAAAACCATACATCGGGATTCCCATGAAAAGATGTGAAAATGGAAAGTGGTGAGCTAACTCTTATCCTTTGTAACCAACAAGCCATCAGGTGTAGTCTCTCTTAGTTCACAATATTGCACCCGAGTGATTGAAGTCAGTTTAATCCCATTTCCAACTGGGAGGGGGGTGTGGGGGGGGGGGTGCTGAATGTTTGAACAGCTAAGTATATCATAAAACTGCCTTTAGTTGTAGAATTACTTTTCTGCATACTTATCTGTCCAATCAAATGCCTGAATATTTAAAAGGATGGCGGAGATTCTGGCCTTAGAAAACCAGCCAAGCCCCAGACTCATATATTCACAAGGCCCAAACAACCAAACTGGCCCTAAGTCTCAGCTGTCCCCTGGAAGTCAAATGATAGTCCCCGCTCTTCCTCATGGTTCCAAAGTTCAAGAGCCAAATATAGAAAATTGAAAGAAGCCCAGAAAATGGAGAACCAGCCAATCAGATCTTACATGAAAATAGTAAATGATTGCTGCCTGACAGGCAGAGGTCACACATAACTGAATACATAGGCTAAGTCAAACTGTGGGCATAATTAGGGCACACACACACTAAAAAAAAACAGGACAACAGATATGGCTGAATTCAGTTACTCAGAGGCAACGTTGTGAACTCACTAAGGGAGATAACTCCCGTTGGCAAGTTGGTTGGCTAAGGGGTAGAGTTAGCTCCACATTCTCTGTTTTCCATCTTTCTATGGGAATCCTAACGTAACGGCGTTGCTTGGCACCTGGTGGAGATTAGGCATTCGTCTGGAGAGGTTAGCATGAAGAAAAATAGTTTTTCATTTCATCATTTTAGGTGCTACTCTGCTCTTGGCAACATAGCCAAGGCTCGTTACCTGAAGGAAACGGTGGCCATTGCTGAAGAGGTGGAAAGACAAGTGGTGAGTGTTTTTTTTTTGTTTTTGTCAGAAAATGTTACATATAAAGGAAAGAATAAGGAAACATTGATTTTGATGTCAAGATCAAAACTTGGTTGCTAGATAGATATTTAGAAAGGAAAATTCTCATGCAAAAAATCTTTTGTTTTTTTAATTGTAAATGAGGCAGGACCTGTGTTTTGTTTTGATACATTTCTTATAAAAGGAAAGGAAAGTTCTTTTTCAAATGAAAAATGTCATTTAGCTGTCAACAGGAGGGGTGTACGTTGACTACTTTCTCCTATCACACAGAAAGGTTCTGTAATGTACCTGTAGTGCACTTCTGTTGCCATTATTTTGAGGTCACATCTAAGATCTGAAGGAAGCTCGATGAATTTCGGCAGAGATGCAAGTATGATTTTTCTAGAGGAAATAGAATATGCAGAAAAAAAAATGCCAGTGATTTTCTGTTGTTACCATTGAGGAGAAAATGGATTTCTATTTGGCATATTGTGTATGCCTGTCCTTCCATTTCCTCATTTATTACACTTTCTGGGCAAGGGGAGGAGATGGTTACCAGCACTACAAGGTGAGAGCGCGCCTGGCTGTGTTCAACAAGCGCTTCAAAGAGGCAGAGAGCATCTACCTGGAGGGGGGGTGTGAGTGTGAAGCTGAACCTCTTCACACTCTGTCAGCTTTGCTGTTTGTGTCACCACTATAAACTCTCCTGTTCTTTTGAAGACACCTCAGTAGATGTGGAATGCTAATTGAAAGTCTGACAGATACTGGATTTAATTCCTCATTGAATTCTATCCGGCAAAGAAACACTCGTCTAGGTGTAAAGACTTAAAACCTTCATGTTCAGCAGGAATTCCAGTTTTAAATATGTCATACAACTGGTAAAACAATCTGAAAACAAACTCCCATAAAATTTATGATTGGTTCTCTGCAAAACGACCCAAATCTCACATATTTATAGATTTTGAAATTGAATGCTCAGGAACCATGATGCGGCACTACCAGTCACACTGCATGGAATATTCTACAAACAAGTTAAGGAATTATTGCATACTTCTTGCTGGTGTATGTACATTGTCACGAACACAAATCATGGTGTGGAACAGATTTGTAGATGAATTCTGAAGCAAAAATGAACATGTGCATTGAATCAACCAACCCAATGCTGGCAGAAGAAAAACTTGATCTATATGAGACAGTCAGAACTGCTTCTTCCTCCTGTAGTCCTCTTGTGGATATATGTGAACGTGATGTGTGTGTGTGTCTATGTCTGTGTGTTTATGTGTGAGAGAGAGAGAGAGCACATCATGCATTGTTAGTGTATGTGTCTGTGTGTGTGTGTGAGAGAGAGAGAGAGAGAGAGAGCACATCATACATTGTTAGTGTTTTGTGTCTGTGTGTGTGTGTGTGAGAGAGAGAGAGCACATCATGCATTGTTGCCGTCTTTCTCAAGTGTCCACATAGTTTGTATGGGTGGGTGGCTGCAGTTTAGGGCCATTTGGTATGAAATGACATGAAGAACATCTTTGTGAAAGTTCAGGGTGACCATTTGAGCAAGAGAGGATCATGTTCACTTTCTGGGAAAAGGTGTGAAACAGAGCTGTCTGCTCACAATCGGACATAATGTGCATGTATCAAGGGCGATCATCCTACGAATCTGTATTGAGTAGGAGGCATGGTTTGATCCTTGCTATCCCAGTTTAATGTTATGAGGCATTTTTTTGCACACTCAGTAGGAATGAGCCATCTGTTTGGACAGGTAAGATTTAGCTGCAAGTTCAAGCTACATGTTCTTGGATCCCACCAAATGATGATTTCCCCCTCACCCTCATGCCTCCCACTCTCCCCCCCCCCCCCCCCCCACCAGCCACCCCTACCCTCATAACTTTGGTCCATTTATATGTCATACACAAATTTCAGTTAAAAATTGCAGGATGGTAAATATTCCTTACATATTGTTTGCATTTCCCTTGACGTTTTTTAAGTAGATTGTTCATGAAGGCTGTTGCTTTGCTTAATGTTCTGTGATCGTTTCAGATTCACGCAGACAAAGCTATTGAGGTGTACTGTGTAATTTGACTGTTTCAGAACCACACAGATGAAGCCATTGAGATGTACCAGGAGATGCACATGTGGGATGAAGCCATTGAAGTGGCTGAAGTCAAGGTGCACAGCCTTTTTCTTTCCACCATTGTTTCCTGTTTTTTTTTTAGTTATTGCTCTGATTAATGCACTGATTTTTCCCATTTTTACTGGCAGTTTTTTTCTGTCATACGACAACCTCCCTGTGGAACTACACAGACACCTTCCCCTGAAAATAGGTGTGGAACAACACCAGTTACTTTAACCACAAGAGTTCCCTTATACATACTGATTCACCCTGACAGCTTGAATTCAGTTTTCTCCTTTGCTTTGGTGAGGGAAACACACCCTCAGCTGGACTGCTGGGGTTTGTATCATAGATTCTATGAAGGGATCATTTGAGTCGGCCTTCCCCTTTCTGGAGAAAATCTTCATCATCCTGTCCTAGGCCTAAATGCTCCAAGGCGGAGCAGGGTAACTGTCCTGTCAGAGCACTGAAAGAATATCTTAAAGAGGACAGAGTCAGGCTCCTGTGATGTGCAGCTATGGCGTGACAGGCTGGGTGCCTCTGTGAAACCCAGACAGTCATCTGCCAGGCTTACGTCTAAGGCAGGAAACCTCTTCCTTGATGAGAGGGTATCAGGGCACATGAAGCCTGGACTTTCCCACCAGTTACGCCCACTGGCGGAGCATCACAGTCACTGACATATGTCAGGTTGCTGGCTGGAGATGGATGACCACAGTTTTACCCGGGAGACTCATCAGAGGATATGGAAGCTGGACTGTCTAGGGGGAATAGTGGTACTTTTTCAGTGTAGACCACTCGTGAACCCCCCTTCTCTCTTTTATGTGTTAGGTTAAAAAAAAAAAGGAAAAAAAAGAAAAAAAATAAGATAAACCTGCTGAGAAAACACTGAGACACTTGTTCCAATCTTGCCACTGGTGTGTGTGTGTGGGGGGGGGGGGAGGGGGGTGGCAGTGTAGTGTGAAATTTTTTTCAATCTCTCAATAGGAATCCTGATGTATGACATTGTTCCATGCCTAGTGGAGACAAGGCATTTGTATGGACAGGTAAGTATATCATGAAATTACTTCAGTAGTAAAAGTTTTTTTATGTCTCTTTTGGTTTGCTTTTTATTTTCAATTGTCTGAAGCAGTCCCACTTCCAGGGCATGGTCAAAGTATGCAATACTTTCATTTCTCTTTGTGCACAGAAAAGGGGCCTAAGTTTGGTATCTTTCTTCCACAAAGAGGTGTGCATGTGTGTTGTGTTTAAAAAGTGTGTTTTTTTATATAACCTGACTTTTACTTTATCAAAATCTGAAAAATCTCTTTGCTGCAATTTACTTGGCTCGTTTTTTAATTAATGATGTCCAACTTATGATTATCCACTCAGAGGTTTCCCAGTATATTTCTCCCTGTTTGTTTACAGATGCACCCAGAGCTAGAGACCCTGCAACGGAACTACAACCAGTGGCTGATGGAGACCGGGCAGGAGGAGCGTGCGGGGAAGTGAAAGAGAGAGAAGGGGATTTTATTTCTGCCATCTCTCTGTACATGAAGGCTGGCCTCCCAGCCCGTGCTGCACGACTGGCTGCCAGCAGAGATGTAAGGGGCTTTGGACTCTCTTCTTAACTTGGACAATGAGAATTTCATGTTGTTGTTTTTTCTGCCTCATCTTCTTCATGCCTGATGAATGATGTTACTGCTAGGCAGCTTATTCTGGCTCCCCGTACACAGCAACAGCCTGGGTCGGTGTTTGATATTCTCCTTCAGTTTAGCCACGAGATGTCTACAGGATGTTTTTGTTCACTTTGAAAAGTTCACCTTCAGGACTGTAAACGTTTGCCTTTGAATTTAAATATGAAAGAAAGAGTGTATGTGTTGAGGTTTGTGACAGTTCTGTTATTGTAGTTTTAAGTGTATAGGATCTGTACGCATATTTCTAGGTGTGTCCATGTATGTTTGCATGTATTAGTGTGCCTGCTGTCTGCATGTCTGTCTTGTTCTTGAAGGAACTGATGTCCAATTCGGAGTTGATCAGTCGCATCGCTGCTGCTCTCATCAAGGCCGAGCTCCATGAAAGGGTGTGAGAATCTGTTTTGCAGTTGTTCAAGTAGAGAATGTATGTGCATGAAAACAATCTTTTGTAGCATGTTGTGAATCAAACACAGGGGGAAACAAAGCATAGAGGATTAGCAGTCACTTGTGTATGAGTCCATACTCAGTTAGCCCCCTTGTACATATGTACATGTGTGCACATTTTCATATATTTATATATACACACATGGGCATGGGCTTATTCATGCGCAGATGTATATGCATATTGCATGCATGCACACATGCTCATGCACAAACTCACATACTTGCACTCATGCAAGCATGTCCACACTTACACAAACATATACACATACGGGCGCACATGCGTAAACACACAAAAAGACAGCACAGGTGCACACAAGTGTGTGCACACTTGTTCATGATCAACTTAAATACACACATTATATGTAACCATTACAGTATGTGACGGATTATGTTCATTGGAAATTTCATGTGTGTATCAGGTTGAGCCCTTATTTTTGTAAATGGCGTTTGTCAGTATATATGACATGGCAGTCTTTAAGGCACATAGTGAATAATGTGAGAGCAATAACAGGATAGATATTGAAATGATATGTTATAATTCATGTCGAGTATAGTTTTACTCTCTTTCTCTCTCTCTGTCCTGTCTCTGTCTCTTTCTCTCTGTCTCTCTCTCCCTCACTCATGCTCTCTGCCTGTCTCACCTGACTGTGTTGCCATGTACTCCTGTAGGCTGGGGAGCTGTGTTTGAAAAGATCAAGGATTACCAGCGTGCCATGGAGTGTTACAAGAAAGGCAAAGATTTCCGAAGAGGTAATGTTCGCTTTGTGTTACTGCCATGTCTGGAATGTAAAGTCAAAAAGTACAGTACAGAGAGACAGACAAACTGGCTAAAGTGCAAGTGGTTGTGGCATCATATATAAACATTCATGTAAACTCATAGACAAGGATTGTGTGTATTAGCTGTTTTTGATATCCTTTTTACATAGATGGCATAAACTCATAAACAAGCAGTGCGAGTATTGACTGTATTTGACTGGCTTGGTACATAGCCACACTGTGTCTTGGGAAGAGCCACTATAAGTGATCTGACTGTATATGATTGTGTGCATGTGGTTTACATGTGTGTATATTTAATTGGGTGTGTGACTCATACTCGGACTTGGACTTTAGTAGTAAGGAGAACCCTCAAGGGTCTTAAGAAACAATGTGGTCATGATACACATATTGAGCAAAATCATGGCTTACGCTTGAAGCATAATTTGTTTAAGCTCATGCACATATGTGTGTGTGTGTGTGTGTGTGTGTGTCCTTACAGCGGTGGACCTGGCTCGCTATGCATTCCCCAGCGATGTGGTGAAACTGGAGGAAGAGTACGGAGACCACCTAGTATCACAGAAACAGCTGGACGCTGCCATCAACCATTTCATTGAGGCCGGGTCAGTTCAGTTACAGTTTTAAGCATTTCATGCTGTCATATGTGTTGTTAATTCAGCATAGATAACTTCTGGCCAAGGTACAGGGATATACATCAGCTTGGTGGTAACAATGCATGCTGCCCACAGCATGCACCAGATGAAATGCATGCAAACAGGCCATTTGATTCCAGTTCTCTCTCCATCTTTATCTGCTACTGTTGTTCTTTCCCCTGTCTTTCTGTGTGTCTGTCTGTCTATCTAAGATGTCTCTTCCATTATGATTCATTTTTATGTTTCTGTCTCTGTGTGTCTCTTTCTGTCTCTTCTGTCTCTCTCCCCCCATACCTCCTACTCTCTCTGCCTGTCTTTCATGGACACATGTGCTCTGCTTCAGTGATGGAGGCCTTTTCAACTTTCAGAGTTTTGTGCCATGGGCTGGGGGAAGGGGGTGGGGGCATTGGGTCTGATGGGGAACCCACTTTAGAGAGTGTGGGGGGGGGTTTAGGTGGGTTGATTGATTGTTCAAAACAAGTGTTAAGAAAATGACATATAAACGAACAATAAGAAGAACAACAAACACACACACACACACACACACACACACACACACACACACCAAAGCACACACACACTCGCATCTATGGACTTTACACACTCGCGTCGCCCCTCTGATGCACACTCCAGCACACACACACACACACATCTACAGTATACACTGGGGTGTTGGAGAGATTAAGTAAAAGTCTTATCTCAGTTGATGTGTGTTTTTGACCATTTTTGTCTGTTACTGTTATTGGAAAGGCCCAGTATGAGTTTGCAGTGTGGTCTTGAGATTATTCCATTATTTGTTTCGTTGGTGATGTTTCTTGCTCATCCTTCCAAGTCAGGATGTGCAGCCACTTCCTCTCTTGATGTTCAGCTTTGAAAGATGATCTGTGGTATAGTGGCATCGTTCTCTTTTGTAGAGGTGATTCTCTAGATTTATTATCACTTAAGATGGGCTAAGCTGTTATCCAGTTTTTATCATTGCCTTGCCTGCCAGTGTATCTGCTCTCTCTCATTTCCTTTAACACCTGCATATCCTGAGCAGTGTATCCATATGAGTCTTTCCAGTGGAAGGTTGCACATCATTTTATGCCAAACAAGGCTTCCCATTCCACTCTCCACTTTTTTAAGTAAGTTCATGGAGTCAGTATCATGATACTGGCTGACTCCATGAACCCCTTCAGAAAGCTGAATTTTGAATAGGCCTGTGGATGAGAGCCAGTGGAGTGCTTGTGTCACTGCTTCTGCCTCACTCGTTAGACTTGGTGTTGTTAACTGTATGCACCATTGTCTTTTCCGGATAGTTCACCCATTTGGCTTCTCTGTGTATCGCCAGCCTGACTTACCATTGGTGAGGGAACTGTCAGTGTATATAATAAAATCTCTTTCGTGCCAAGGTTTTCTACCTGCGTCTGAATATCTGCATTGGTTTTGCCTTCTGGCCGTTCTCGACAGTGTCTTCCAAGCTCTGGGGCAATGGCAGTTTGGCGGAGGTGTTTGAAGTCATCTGGATACTTTTCTCATTCCTTCGTTTCTTTGAGTTCTGCAGAAGTAGAGTCTACTGATACTGTCAGGACATGATGGTTTTCTTTATAAGATCCATGCTCTGATACATTCTTCAGTCTGATGACTGCACCACTATCATCAACTTCAGCTGAAGCATTTGCTTGGAAGAACGCTTCAACGTAACTCTAGTGTATTGAGTGTCTGAAGCACTGTTCCTACAGGAACACGAAGCTTTCATTATAATCTAGTAGCTCCTCTCAAGTTCTTTTTATGATGTCATGTGACTGAACAGAGCCACAGCCAAAGCAGTGGAGGCAGCCATTGGATCCCGACAGTGGGCGAAGGCAGTACAGATTCTGGAGATGCAGGACATCGACATGGCCTCCCGCTACTACAAGAGGATTGGAGATCACTATGCTTCCATCGGCGAATATGATGTATGGGACCAGGGCTTTCTTTTTTTTTTTAAACATCATTACCATGATCATATTCCAATGAATGTGTGTCATAGAGATGCCATGACCAATGCTTGTGTAGACAAGGGTCTGCACCATTCTTTTTCATACTCCATTGTCATGCAGAACACAGTAAAGGTGTCATGTAATCATCCAGTCCAGTCTTTCTCATTGCTTATTTGGACTTCTGCTTTTTTCTGGGATGGCCATCCACCGCTGTAGCCTGTAAAGATGGAGAAATTGTCAGGCAAGATGTGTAATGCTACATGGGACAGTTTACTTGAAAGAATTTGGCAAAAAAAAAAAAAAAAAAAAAAGGTGTGTGTAATGATGCATTAGACGATCAGATGACACAGTTTGTCAGGAAAGCTGTGTAATTCTGCCCAGGACAGTGTACATGAAAGAAATTTGGCAAGAAAGGTGTGTAATGGTGCATTAGACGGTTCAGACATCAGGAATTGTCGGGCAGTTTTTGTAATGATGCATGGGACAGTTTATATTGTAGAATTAGTCTGGAGAAAAGGTGTAATGGGAGGGATATATAATGCTGCATGGGACATTTACATGGTAAAAAGTTGTCGGAAAAGATGTGTATTGTCACATGGGACAGTTACAAGGCAGAAACTGCAATGAAAGACATGCTGTTGTGCATTGGATATTTCACGGAAACTTTGTCTGGAAAGATTTATAATGTTGCATGGGACAGATACAAGGCAGAAATTGTCAGGAAAGAGTTGTGTTGCAGGAATCGTATCAACTGTCAGAATTTGTGCCCAAAACACGTAGTTTGTTGTGCACAGCAATGGTGAGGAAGAAACTGTCAACAAGGATGTGTAGGCTGCAGGCTGTGTAAGGCTGCATGGAACAGATGCATGGTTCGGAAAGACATATAGGGATGCCTATAAAAGATTTGGTTTGATTTCTAATGGTAAATTGTGTGGATGTTCCAAGTAAGTAGACATGTCACGATTTTTAAAAAGCTAGTTTTATATGATGTGTGAAATATTACAAGAGAAGCCAAAGCTGAAAAGTCATGTAAGATACGTGTTTGAGGATGTTCTTGTCCTTGTCTTGATATTGATAACGGCATTGGTGTGTGTGTGTATACAGACAGCCCAGAAGTTCTATGTGGAGGCAGGTTGTACCCGAGAGGCTGTGGACATGTACAACCAGGCTGGCATGTGGGAACAGGCCCACAAGGTAGGCAGAGAGTGGTGGGATACACATAGTTTTCAAACCATTTATTTGCTGGGCCTTTCTCATGTTTTCAGCTGGCAAAAATACTTGTTTTCTGTGTGTGTGTGTGTGTGTGTGTGTGAAGATGTTTACCCGGATCAAGAGGTCACATACTTGTCTCTGTTCTGGCAATTTACTACTGCTGTGGTTTATACACTGTCATGGCTATTAGTATGCATTTCTTAAAGTGGGAATTGTAGTGTTAATATACTTTGAAAACACAAAATGCCAAAATCCACTGAAATTGAACATTATTTATAGCAGTACTATTTCTGGTCAAGAAAATTTATCTAAAAAAATGGCATCTTTCCATTGGAGATTTAAACAAATTCAATTTAAGTGATGATATTATACATATTTCTGCATTGGAATAAGTGTGGAGATTTGTATGTGTTTGTGTCATTCAAATCATAGAACCACCTATAGCCTCAAACCAGATGGGAAAGAGGTGTTCATTTAATGGTTATGTGTACAGAAGTAATCTCAATCCAATAAGGAAAGTGGTTTTGATATGGTAATGGAGTGTTTAATGACAAAAGTATTACCTTTCATTTTGTGGTGATGGTGTGTTGATTGTGAAAGTATTCCAGATCTGTTAACCTGTATAATTTCTTTGTATTTTGTATGCAGATTTCGCGAAAATATGATTAATGGAAAAAAAAAAGGGCAGCACACACACACACACACACACACACACACACACACCCAAATCGTCTTAAATGGTAATCACACTTGAAGAGTGCAACTGTGATGTCTCACATGCCAGTTTAGGTGCTTTAACCACAGAGCAACAACGCTTTCTGACTCCTGCATGCAAAATCTCATTTGGTTGAGTTTGTTTCTTTGACGATGATAACAAGATAACAGGAGCATGATTCCTCTGCTTTGTGATGGAAGGGAAAATGAAAGCTCCACACTGAGTTGGAAAGTAGTGTAAAATGGGGAATGGGTGTTGGGTGTCCAGCTGGCAGCCACCTACATGAAAGGGGGGAGGACGTGTCAACGCTGTACATCGCACAGGCCAGGCAGCTGGAGGAACAGGGCAAGTTCAAGGACGCCGAGAGGTAGGGGAACAAGTGGTGGTGTGTGGAGAAGGGTTGGAAGTCAGGTGGATATGGATATGTTCATGGGTGGAAAATGTCTGGCTGTATGGATGGGTGGAGGGGTGTATTTGTATGGGGGGGGGGGGGGGTATGTGTGTTTCTATACTGTACGTCACTCGGGCCTGACAGGGCTAGCATGCTGAAAGGTAGTGTGTGTGTTTGTGTATCCACACTGAATACCATTCAGACCAGACGTTTGGACGATCTTGGGGCAGCTTCAGGGATGAAAAAGTAAGGTAATATTTGTGTTGCTTGCCCCTGAATTTGTGTTTGCCTGTATGCACACATTTGTGTGTGATTGTATGTGTGTGTGTGTGTTTTCTAAAAAAACAGGCATTTGTGTGTATGCATGCATGCATGTGTATTTGTGAGCATACATTTGTATGTTTATGTGTGTATGTGTGTTTCTAAAAAAACAGGCATTTGTGTGTATGCATGCATGTGTGTATTTGTGAGCATACATTTATATGTTTATGTGTGTATGTGTGATAGATTAAGTTTATCAGGTAGGAGTAGTGTGACATGTCAATGACATCTGCGGTCAAAGGGAAGCAACCTCACATATTAGTTCCTGGAGTTGGCAACTAAACACAGGGGTTTTATTTCCCTTCCGGAAGTGACTCGGTGTGTTTTCTACTTTCGGATTGAGTCTAGTTAGGGCTCTTCGTTCTAGCCATTAGTAGTTTATTATTAGTTTATTAGAGATATTGATAGTAATAACAAATAATAGAGTAGTGTAGGCTGTGAGTGTGAGTAAAGAGTAAGTACAAAATGTTTCAAACCTTAAAGGAAGCTACTATTCTGGGTGAGAGTTGCTAGCGATTGGCTCTTCAAGAGAATTACATCACCGGTGCCAGACGCGTCTCCTGAAGTTTTTTGGCGCAAGTCAGAAGGCTCCTGAGCCCCCCTCAGATCAAGACGCACATCATATCCTAGTCTGTCTGCTGCCTTCAGATAGCTCGGTGGATTTTTGTTTTAGATAGGGAATCTTCTGAGGGAAAAATTTGAAAATAATTGGGCAAACATCATATTCGGCTCGCCCAGTTAGTTAGGGACGTAGGGTTCTTACCATTGTATGTCCTCATCACCTATGCCCCAACAACAACATTTGGGCAAGAAAAGAACTGGAAGTGTGAAGTTCTCTCATGTGGTCATTTGAATGAGAGGTGTATCAGGGGTGTAGTCACTAGCATTGAGACAGACAGAAAGTGGCACTGCCCCTCCACTCTTTAAGAGTAGTATACAGTTGTATGTTTATGAGTGTATGTAATTGTATCTCTGTGTATGCATGATAGATTAAGTTTATCAGGTAGGAGTGACTTTTGATTTGTTGTTGTTGTTCAGAATTGCCTTACTTAGAATACCATGGAGGTGATGCTGGATTGTACATTTTGTTAACTGAATACGATCAGTTGAAGTGATGATAATGTGCTGTCCTTTGTACGAGGGCCATTAACATTCTGCAGTATGATTTAAATCAAAAGCGGGCAGAAGACGCAGACTCGCAGACTCATCAGGCATACAAGGTCGCTTTTCCACACACCAACCAAGTTTGCCAGTAGGGACAAGCTTTGTCCAGCTCACCAACGTAGCCCCCAGTTCTCTACAAGAGAAGCATTCATGCCACCCCATATTTTTTTTTCAATTTAGACATTAAATCAGGAAACATTTTTTTTTTCATTTTTAAATCATCAGTTTGTTCATCTGTTCATTTGTGTTGTCCAGTCAGTGAACACATCTCAGCTGAGTGCGGCACTGACCTTGACCCATCTAACTATGATCAGTCAGTTTGTTAGCTCTCTTATGTTTATAACATCAGGCTGGTGACCATTTGAAAGAAAAGTTTGAATCCGTAAAGTTAGTGAACTTTAAAACTTGAAAAACACTTTTTTTTTTCATGTTTACTGGGAGTTGACAGCTCTCCTAAGAGTGTCTATTCCATACCAAGCTGAAAGCAAATCTTGGGTTCCCACCTTCCTCTCCATATCTTTTTTTTTTTAATATACCAGTATTGATTTCTGAATGGAATAAAGCTGACACTCATGACGTACCTGTGTGGGACAGACTGTACGTGGCTGTGGAGGAGCCTGACCTGGCGATCACCATGTACAAGAAGCAGAGGATGTATGGGGACATGATCCGCCTGGTGAAGACCTACCACAAGGACCTGCTGCAGGACACCCATCTCCACCTGGCCAAGGTCAGTCACACCCACTTCACCTGTCAGCGGTCAGTCCCTGGCTAGTTTGTTGATGCACATTTCTTTTGCCAATGGTAGCTTTTTTTTTTTTTTTTTTTTTTTTTTTTTTTGTCAGCAATAGTACCTCATGTCTACTCTTGTTTCTGCAAATGACAAATGAGGTTGAGAGCAAAACATGATAGGTAGTGAGTTCAAAAAAAAAATTCTTACAGAGTTTGATTTTTTTTTTTTTTTTAACCAGACTGTTCAATACCAGTATGTAGTGCCCCCCCCACGCACTCCTTACCCCCCCCCCCTCCCCATCACAAGAAAGGAAGAATACAGTATTCACATTATTTATCAGTCATGGATTTTTAATGTGCATTGATCAAAGCTCATGGAGTATATTTTCCTTCCTCTTTATCTTATCCCCCAGTATTTAGTGATCAGGTAATGAAGGGGAACAAACACATTGTTAAGCTGTGCAAATGGTGTCTATGTGCAGGAGCTTGAAGGGGAGGGCAACCTGCGACAGGCAGAGCACCATTTCACCGAGGCCGGGGACTGGAAGGCGGCTGTCAACATGTACCGTGCCAAGACCTATGGGATGAATCCTACAGGGTCTGTGTTCTCTTCTCCCTGTGTGTGAACGTGGTGTTAGGGGACAGAGAAGTCAAGCATGTGCATGCTGATATGATTTTGATAACGTATTTGCTACATGTAGGCATTGGGGTTTTGTTGTTGTTTTATTTGTTTTTTTGTTTTTTTTAATGTATGTTGTGTTGCAGTCAAGGGTCTTGTTATAGATATCAACTTTAACATTATAGGTATTCGAGCTTCCACTGTAATCGTATGTTTGACTAGTGTTTTTATCTTTGAGAATGACATCAGAGGTATTGACTTAACAATGCAGTCACTCCCTCCTCTATACGTATCACTCTTTCCCTGAAACCTTCTTGACCATACTGAATGCTCGCAGCCCAGTTTGGTTTCACCTACCTAAAAAAAGACATCATCAGAATTTTCAGCCGATGAACTCAGACTAAATCGTGTAGTGCAGGCACGTGGAGTCTTTCTGACCTCTGTCTGTGGTGGTTGTGGGGCAGGTGGCGAAAGCTCATGGAGGTCCAACGGCAGCTAAACAGGTTGCATACTTGTGGGCCAAGAGCCTGGGAGGCGACTCCGCTGTCAAGCTGCTCAACAAATTTGGCCTGCTCGATGCTGCCATTGATTACGCTGCAGAAAACTGGTAAGCCGGCTGAGCTGACGATGGACAGAAGTCTATAGAGCTATAGACAAGAAACTGTTGGGCTTGGAGACAGGTGGTGGAAAGATCTCTTTCTGTTTCTTTTTCTGTTTTTGCTTTGTTTGCAATTTTTTTTTTTTTAAGGGTGATGGATAAAGGGAGTTGCTTTTTTTTTCACTTTGAAATGGTTGAACTTTTCTTGATAGGTGATGATGAAATGTGTGAGAGTACTCGCTAATGATGCACAATGCACTGAAGAGTAGTTCTGTCTGAGAAAGGTAGGATGAAACATTTGAGACTCTGAAGTTTTCTGAAGCCCAGTTTCCCTGCTTATCGTAAGATTTCACATTTGTTTGTCGGTCATACAAATTTGATATTCTGCACTTTTAGGTATTTAATGATTAGTCTTTTTTAGGAGAATGAAGAGAAAGAGACATTTGAGCCAGCATTGTACCTTTTTACTCTTTTTGAGCACATGTGTCTGTATGGTTATATGCAAAGTTTTTTTTAAATTGAATTGCAGCGCATTTGACTTTGCCTTTGACATCGCTCGCATCGCCATGAAGGACAAGCTGCCTGACATTCACCTCAAGTACGCCATGTTCCTAGAGGATGAGGGCAAGTTCTCAGAGGCTGAAGCAGAGTTCATCAAAGCCAACAGGCCAAAAGAGGCTGTGCTCATGTAAGGATTTGAAGAGCGAGAGAGAGAGAGAGATTGAGAGCGTGTGTTGTATGTGTGTGTGTGTTGTGTGGGGGAGTACGTGTGTGAGTATGTTCATATGCCATGGCATACATGCCATGCATATGGCCATGTTTATGTATATGTATCTTTGTGCATCTTTGTAAGTGTCTGTGTGTCTGTGGTTTACATATATCGTTTGTATGTTTATATTGTATATCTGTGTATGCGTGTTTATGTACATTTTGTGTACTTGTGCTTATGAGTGTATGCTGGCATGTACAAGACTTGCTTTGTTTCGCATCATTCTCTGATGACAACGTATCTGAGAGTTAACTGATAATAGTCTAGGTGACAGATTCTTTGGCGGCATACATAGATAGCAACAAGTTATAATGAGAAATTGCTGGGTCTGAATGGTTAAGATTGAGTGAGGAAAGTGAGAGTGGAATAGGTTTTTATGTGTGCATTTTGCCTATCTTCGTACTTTTTTAATTTTTGGAAGAGTCAGTCTGGAGTAGAAAAGAAAATCCACACTGAATAAGAAACCAGATAACAACAAAAAACCTTCAGTTTCAGCTTCTAACATTATGTACACAGTATCTTGTATGTATATATTTACACACACACACACACACACACACACACACACACTCACTCACTCACTCACTCACTCACTCACTCATATGCAGTGTATTGCTGCTGTACAAGTCTACACATGCTGAGGTCTGGTGTGGTCCAGCTGAACAGGCACATGACATGATATGTGTATTTCAGGTATGTCCACAACCAGGACTGGGACTCGGCCCAGCGTGTGGCCGAGAGCCATGACGCAGACTCTGTGGCCGACGTGCTGGTGGGCCAGGCACGCTATGCCTTTGAAGAGAAGGAGTATGCCAAAGCTGAATCCTTCCTGCTGCGGGCTCAGCGCCCAGAGCTGGCCATCAAGTACTACAGGGTGAGTCAGACATGGAGTGGCTGTCGGCTGCAGAGTAGTCGCCCTGTACTTCATTTTCCTTGTGACTTACAACACATACTTTTCTCTCATTTAGAGAGGAACACTTGTCTCAGCTTGTTCTTTCAGAGTCTGCAGAACATGTTTCAGTAAGAGCAGTTGATGTTAAACAATTTTCATGATTTTTTAGGCCTCTGCAGTATGCTGCTGTTTTTTTTCAGCATTTTCATTTTAGAAACGCTTCCCCAGTATGATGAACATCAGACTTAGTAACTGGTTACACTTAATGAAGTTTCAGGCCAGTTGAACTGAATGTTAAGGAAGATCATACTGGTTTGCCGACCATGGGATAATTATATCTTACAGAGTGTGTATGATTGGTGATTTCCTTTTAAAGAAAGAATGGCTGCAAGAACTTATACCAATCCATGTAATAGTGGAGAGATTTCCCTTTCAGATCAACACTCACAAATGTCAACGACAAGACTTCATATAGTATGTATGTAGGAAAAAGAATCGACAACAAGATCACATTGAGCAGAAAAACAAAAATGGTGGCAGTGGAAGTCAGTGGGGCTTCAAGCAAAAATAAAGAAATTTTTTTAACTCTTTTGAAAAAAATGTTATCTGGAGGAAAGTAGCATCCTTTAGAAAGAATAAAACAGGTTGGATAACGATTGATCCTCACAGCTCAATGCTGTTTTATTCCCTCAGGATTCAGGCATGTGGCAAGATGCACTGCGTGTCTGCAAAGAGTACCTCCCACATAAGCTCCAGCAGCTACAAGATGAATATGACCGTGAGATGACGAGCAGCAAATCTGGAAAGTGTGTATTACCAGTGTGTGTATGTGTGTGTGTGTGTGTGTCTGTCTGTCAGTCTGTTTGCACGCAGGCATATATTTTGTATGTGTGGGCCTGTGTGTTTTCGTCAGTGTTATACCCACTGCGTTTTGCATTTCATGTTATTTCAGTCACTCTCTTAAATGTGTAATGTCTGCGTCTGGCCTGAATTGGCCATTGTTGTTCATCCTGTTTGCCGAGATTTTTTTTTTTTTTTTGGGGGGGGGGGTGGGGGGGGAGAGAAAGCAGAGGAGAAGGGGACACACTTTTCCTGTTTTGTCACCACTGTTAGATTCTCTCAGGTGGCTTATTATATATGAGGCAGGATACCAAACTTTTCGAGACTTCTGAATTCTTCGTGTGTTTATTTTATACTTTAAATGGTAAAACCACAATTCAGCAGTGACCTGTGGATAGAGTGAACAAAAATATATGTTTTTCATTTGTACCAGATATTGGCACTGCAGGACAAACACACCATCCATTGTTTATTCCCCAGAAAGAGGAGAGGAATATATGTGTTTATGCATCCACTTCATTTTTTATATGGCAAGCTTGAGACAGAGAAAGAAAATGAGCAGATATGTTAGAGGAGTTACGTTCATGAGTGTCGCAGATCGTTCAGCATATTAAGATATTTTTGGTGTTTACAGACCTGTTGCTAGTCACTTCATCACTTCAATCACATGAAGTAAAAGGAAAGGTTGCAATGTGGCTAATGAAGGGAGCAGGCAGGAGAAAGCCTGAACAGATCACAATGGATTATTGGTAATCATGAGTTAACTGGAAAGTCCTGGATGATGCTGTATCAATAACTGCGTGCAAAAAAAAATATTTCCTGAAAAACACCGGATCTAGGATAGATGAAGCTGTTTCGCAGCTGCCAGAGATCAAGCACAGAGTGACAGTTTCTTACAAAAAAAACCCTGAAGTCAGTCAACTTGATAATGCTTCTGAAATCAGCAGTTTGATAAGCATTGGGGATGCATTCTGTTCAGCTCTGTTTCCTGCGCCTTTGGTAGTTGTGCAAGGATTGCATCCCATGAGTCATAGCTTTGGAGAGCAGGAGAGGGGGGGGGGGGGGGGTGCTCCATGGAGGGGATTAGCTCATGTCCTATACAGATTTAGCGTTTTGCAAAAACAGAATCTTGAGAAAAAAAAATGTTTTTCTGTTGTTCTCATTTTAAGATTTTACATTTTGTGCATTTTGCTCTGTCTGTGTATATGTGTGTGTGTGTGTCTGTGCAAAGTGCATATGTTTTCCAGTTACTCAGGTAAGGATAAGGAATAGAAGAATTACACAGCTGTTTAAATTTGTTACATGGAAGTGAGTTGCTGAGCTGATAGTATTAATGATTAAACATCGCTGTTGGTAAATACAACTGCTGTAAGTTTGAAAATCAAATTTTATAAGAGACAAAAAAAAAAAACAACTGATTATTATTCCCACGTGATATACTGCAAGCTGAGTTACAGTATAAGTATTTTGATTACAACTTGTTTATTTTTAGGATAATGTGATTGGGACTTGGCTACATTATGCCCCTCTAGTCTACCAAAAATCTCAAAAATGCAAAAAATTTGAGTTACGGCAGTTGTATTTCTGGGTAGCGACATGATAAAATGTATAACGTATGTCAGAGAACGTGACAATAAAAAGAAAATCATGAAATTCAGTAGGAAGAAAATTACAATCTGAAATTTGTTTCCAACATTGCCTCATTTTCACAGTGGAGGAGGAGCGTAAGTATAGTTTATCTTTTTTTTTTTTTTTCTTTTTGTTTTTTAATTAACTCTGACTCTGGTTATTTTCTAAACAAATACAATTAAAACCTTCAATCTGTTTTTCCTGTCTGATGTCTAATGAGTGCATTTTAGTGTAATTTTGATACTTTGGGGGACTTTGTAATGATTCCAAATGCCTTTGATTTTTTTTTTTTTCTGCCTTTGTGATTTGATTATTTCTGTTGAACTGTAATCATGGTTTACCAGCTCTAATTTTCTTACTTATGGTTTGTTGTGACTGTCAAGACTGTATACTTAGATGCAAACGCTCTGTTTGTTACATTGAGCAATGCAATGGCACATAACATTGTAGATTTCCTAAAAATGGTTGTAGTATAACTAACCTGGCTTACTGGCAAAGTGCTTGATGTTGAACCTTTTTATCAAAACATATCCAGACTTTGAATGTATTACTTGGCTGAAACTGAATTTGTGTGAGATAAAAAGTGCCAGTGTGGGTATTTTAAGCAACAGCAGGAGATGTATTTTTCAGTCCTCTCTCTCTCTCTCTCTCTCTCTGTCTCTCTCTGTCTCTGTCTGTCACTGTCTCTCTCTCTCTGTCTCTCTTGTTCTCTCTCTCTCTCTCTCTCTCTCTCTCTCTCTCTCTCTCTCGCTCTCTTTCTCTCTCTCTCTCTTTCTCTCTCGCGCGCGCGCGCGTGCATGCGCACATGCTCTCTCTGTCTCTGTTTCTGTCTGTTTCTCTCTCTCTCTCTCCTTCACATACATACACACTTTCATACATGCACGCACACACACACACACACACACACACACACACACACACACACACACACACACACACACACACATGCTCATGCACATGCGCATGCACACACACACAAGCATATAAGCGCCAAAGGTGGTGTTACAAAGAATATCAGGAAATGCATTTGTTAGTTCTCTCTCTCTCTCTCTCTTCTCACTCACTCACTCACTCACTCACACACACACACACACACACACACACACACACACACACACACAGAAAAGATGCATACACTGGTCACACACTAAAGGGTTGGGTTTGTGTAAATTATGAAAATGGTTTCCAAGCTGTAAGTTCATTCATAGGGTTAAAGAGTGAACAGAATTTCATGTATACAGAAATTTAAAACGATGTAAAATAGTAAACAGAATGTGAATATCTTTTTTTAACACTGCCATATAGAAACATTACATGGTAAGTTAGTTATTCATCATCATTATTGACTTTTTTTTTATCATTCTTAAATTGGTCACATCAGGTAGCTCACTCACACAGTAATTTGCTGATCACTTTCAAGTGTTTGTTTATGATGTGTGGTTTTTCACGTTCCATTAATCACTCTCATCCTCTGCTTTAAGGAATTTTTTTCTTCATACTTACCAGTCCAAACAAATGCCCAATCCCACTTGATGGGGACATTGCCACACATCAGGATTATCAAGAAAGATTAAAATGGAGAGCGGGAGCTAACTCCACTCAACCACCAAACCAGCATGAGTGATCAACCTTAGTGAACTCGTAGCATTGCAACCTGATCAAGCAAGTTCAGTTTTCTCCTTTCCCTTGGCAATAGAACTCTCCCCTCTCAACTCTCATTTTCATTTTCGGTTTGACTTGCATGTTGGATTCTCGCAAAGGCCCTGTGGCTTTAGGCTTTGCTATCAAAGAAGAAAATTTTTTTCATCTTTGACGGCCCTAGAAAAAAAAATCTTCATCATCTGGCTTTTTCATTACAGTCGCCGTCCACACAGAATGCCCAGGCATCAGCCAGGTCAATTTTAAACTGGGCATTGCCATTTGTCGTTGGTCTTGTGCAGAGTGCTTGAGACCTTGCTCGTCAGTAGACATACACAAGTTGGGCATATCCTGTATTGGTTTTACTTCATTTGTGTCTTGCGGCTTATGCGAGGGCTGGACTTGTTCAATGTGGCGCTCTGTTTTTGCCTTCCATTCACTCTAGTATTCGACAGTTTGCTAGTTTTGGCGAGAGCCACGCCTGATGCTCCCAGTCGCACTGTGTCAACAGCAGTCTCAGGATGTTTGGAGACAGTCCAGCTTCTTCCCCCAGCTTGCTCCATACTCTCTTCTCCTGAGCACCTTGTAAATGTATGG
Organism: Conus betulinus; assembly: GCA_016801955.1. Classification (NCBI taxonomy): domain Eukaryota; kingdom Metazoa; phylum Mollusca; class Gastropoda; order Neogastropoda; family Conidae; genus Conus; species Conus betulinus. The sequence goes on from JADBJO010001197.1 coordinate 85,453, forward strand.
GAACAGTTGGATTCTACAAGCATGTCAGTAGTGCCTCCTTTGAGTTTGCGCCTGCAATGCTGCTCTCTCTCTGGGATGCGACCATGATGTGTTAAAGGGTGAGCCCAGAGTGACGATGGCAGGGAGGACAGGGTGGACTCTGATCGTCAGTTCCAAGATATGTTCGGTGTGCATACAGAAAGATGGGAGCCAGATACGCTTTATGATGTTGACTTTGCTTTTTGTTGATGGTGATGAACATGTAGATGATGAAGAACCTTCTCTAAGTTCAGATTTTTCTCATACTAAGGCAGCAAAAACAAAAGCAAAAAAAAAAAAAGCAGTCTGTTGTCTCAGAGTCACCGTCAGATTTGGACTCTTGATTCTTTCACTCCTGCTGAATGCAGTGTGAGCATTAATCCTCATTTTACACGGAGTTGGTTTCCATTGAGCCAGGTTTGTCTCTTCCAACTTCCTAGTAGGTCGCTGCATTTCATAATGCATTCTACCAGGCTTTTTCATGCCACTCGCTTCTCTTGTTTTGTTTTTTTTTAAGTCTGTTATGGTTGTTTTTTCAGAAAGAGCTCTGGTTGATAAGGACGCTCTCTTGACATTCTGCATCAAATGCAGTTACCCAGATGTCAGATACTTCTCTTTGCTCCATGTGCCACTGGCTGTGGACATCCGAATCTACATTTTTCAAAGCTGGCTCAGTTGTTTGATCTATCTTTCTGGCCACATGTATATTTTTAGCCCCCCTCTTATTGTTGGGTTCTTCAATCCAGTCTTGTCCCAATTGGTCTTTTTAAGGGCCCATCTTTACTAGCTCTGGTCTTCTCCTTTTCCTGATCCTGGGCGACTGTATTTTCTTCCGATTGGACTCCTGTTTTGAAGCACTTTAGAGAGAGCAGGGCTAGGCTTGATCCTCCAGATGTGGGCTGAGACCTTTAGGGCCCTCTCTTGGCACTGGGCTGAATGTTCACTAGTCCAAAATGTATGAAGAAAAGGAATTTTAGTACTAAAGTAGTTTCATGATATACTTACCTGTCCAAACACGATTACACCCTCCCACTCCCCACTTGGTGGAAAAGGGGCAAAAAGTAAACTCACTCAATCAGATTGCAATGTTGTGAGTTCGCTATGGGCGATCCCTCATGCTGGCGTGATGGTTTAGTGGAGTTTACTTGCACTCTCCATGTTTCATTTATATGAGAATCCTGATGTGTGACAATGTTCCTCGCCAAGTGGGGATGGAGCATTTGTTTGGACAGGTAAGTATATCATAAAACTACTTTTAGGGGTAAAATTTCTTTTTCTTGTCATTTTCCTGTTCATTGGTGTCCCATCTTTCCAGTGTCAAAAAAGGTCTCTGGGCTATTAGTTGTTTGTGCTGTGTGTCACAGTGTGGCAGATTACATGCAATGGAGGCTAGATCTTTGTACAGAGATTTTAAAAAAAAAACAAACAAGCAAATTAACAATTTTGTTAAAAAAAAAAAGGTTGTCTAAAGATATGAAATAACATCAATGTACATGAATCTAGGGGCTTGAAAATCTCAAGAATGTTATCTACAGGTCTCAGCAGGTAAAGGTGGACTCTGCTAAAAGTATCGCTCATTGCTGTTTGTGACTTTTGTCACCTCCTCACTGGTCCCAAGCCAGTTCCATCCCTGAATCTAACTTCATCATACTGACTATCAAAGCTCATAAATCTGATTTTGAATACAGAACCAACTGTCCAGTGTTTTGACTGGCTTCAGGTCAAACCTTTGATCATTCTAAGGTAATGAAAGCTCCCTGCCCTTGTGAGAGAGAGAGAAAAAAAAATCGTCCCAAATAATCAGTGGCTATAAAAATACTCTTTGCTTAAAACTGATCTGCAATACTGTTGTGATGAAAGCATTAGAATTTGTCCACCTTTTATTTTTCTAGCTTTGAGATTGGGTTTCAATAAAGTTGGCAAGCGCGCTGCGATGATGTTCAGGAATTCAGAATCAAGGACAGTGACCTCTAGATAGGCGTCTAACAGTGATGAAGATCATTAGAAATGTAATTGTTGTAAAGAGGGCTTATCTTGCAGCCCTCTCTGAATCAGTAAGGCTCCTGTGATACATCATTGGTCATTCTGCAACAGTGCAGGGAAGGGGCAGCAAGGCGTGTCATGATTCTCCCATCAGAACCACTAGCCTCTTTTTCGCACGCATGGAGTTCTTCACAGTCACAGTACTGCAAGCTGAGAGCCAGAGATGGGTCAAAATCTAGGGTAGTTGCAAATTTTCAACACCTTCTATTTTGTTACTAGACAAGCCTAAAGCTGTTGGAACCGCTGCAAGGTGGGAGTCAGCCAGGGCCAATGAAATAATCAGTCAAAATATAAGCCTTTGATGAGGTTCAAACCTGTTACAACACAGCTGCAGCCTACAACACTACTTCTAGGCCATGTATTTGTGAGTGACATTGTGTGGCTGAGGTTCTGTGTTCAACTCTGTTGTAGTCCTGTGTCCCAGCGTTCATGCCAAATGCCCTGTGCTTCACTGACTGTGATTAAAATAGTTTGGCGGCAGTGGTTGTCACCATTAAGTTTCAGGGTTTTCAGGAAGGTTATTTATGAGTTTCCTATCCAAGCTCTTGAAGAGCGTGTATGTTTTTTTTTTTCTTTTCTCTGTGTTCATTTTTATCATCACTTTTTTTGTGTGTGGCCTTTTTTCATTCTTTGATGTGGGGTGGATGTTTCTTGATGTCTGTACTCTCACTTGATCGTGTCTGTTCCATACAGTTTGTATGTTTTCTGTGTGTTGTGGCATACAGAACATTTGTTTTCCCCTTTGAATGAAAAGAAAACCCACGTTGACCCTTTTGCTGTACGTTTTGAAATGGACTAGGAGCTGTGACTTTTACTTGTCATTCTGTAATTCATTCTTTTCTTTTACACATAAGATAGAGGAATGGAACTGGCTGTCAATGATCATTTCCATAGCAGATAGTTAGAAGTTCATTGCAGTGTGTAACCAGCAGTGCTCACTAAAACTTCCATGACAAAATATTATGTTGAAAAAAAAAAAAAAAAGAATGTTTAGCGAAATTCCTGTGCAAATGATCAGGAGAGACGATCAAAATGTAATGGAAGGAAAATAATAAAGTAGATGTCAAGGAACCTTCATTTTCATTGTTATGTGGATGTCAGCGTTGGAAAACCATCGTAATGTTCCAGATCAGTTTTCTGTTGTTTAACTTTGATACATGTCAGAATGTTTCCTTTCCCCTCTCTTAAGAGGACACGAGTGTTCACTCATTGTCTTTCATGTTTCATTATGGGCTTCAGAAGTGCACTGCAGTTATGAAATAAGAAAATGTTGGTTACTGGAGAGAAGCCAGACTTCGTGATTCATAGTTCTGTGATGGGTATGACATTTGGCCAGGCAGCTGCCAGCTGGGGGAATCTTGTAAGAGTCTTACTTAAGCTTACACCAGACATTGAGTGTGATGCAGTACTCCCTTTTCAAGTTTGTGAACTGCTCAAATTTGGTGTAGCAGTTTTGCCTTTTTTTTTTTTTTTTTTTTGCTCATGTGAAAGGTGTTCTGAGCTCTTGCCACAGGTTTGTTTTGTTTTTTTCCATAGCGGAGAGATTTGTAATTTCCAATCAGTGTGGCAAAGTACTAATGTTGTTTAGATTTAAACTGCTTCTCTTTTCAAGTTTTACAGACATGGAAACTGGCAAGCATCATTGGCTTTTTTGTTTTTCAATTTTTTATTTAGAAGCCATTTCCTCTTGTTTGCTTGTCTCTGTAATACAAAGAATTACTACTTGCCTGTTTTATATACATCTCCTTTTCCCATCAGGTTTCTCAATAGTCGTTCACTCTTTTTAATATCAATGTCTGTGTATTTGTGTATATGTACCTGTGTCTTGATTTCTTTTTTCAGTTTGGTCTCTTCCTTTAGCACTCCCCTCTTTCACCCCTAGTTCCTCTCTGTTCTTCTTCTCTCTCTCTCTCTCTCGCGCTCGCTCTCTCTGTGTCTCTCTCTCTCTCTCTCCCTCTCTCTCTCTCTCTCTCTCTCTCCCCCCCCCCCCCCTTTCTTTTCGCATTTCTTTCTCCTCTCTTACTCCTTTCCCCCAAGGACCCTCCCCCTGTTTCTTCTTCTGCTATGTACTCAATGATAGACGGGCACATAAACAGTGAACTAGTAGCACTACATATGCAACAAGAAGAGCAGTCCAAGCCTGACTGCCTGACCGTCTGGTGACAGGGGAGCAGAGAGCATGGTGCAGCAAGCCAGGGAGTGGGAGTCGTCAGGGGAGTACGCCCGCGCCGTGGAGTGCTACATGAAGATCACGCCCGCTGTTATCTCTGACCAGAACGTCATGGAGAAGTGCTGGATGAAGGTGGGCGTGCTGAGACAGCCCCAGATCACTTGGTGCTTCACGGGCACTTTTTTTTTCTCTTCTTTTTTTTTTTTTAATAGATTATCTACATTGTTTGAGGGCAGAAGTAGGCTTTCTGAAAAAAAAGCAGAGGAAAAAATGTGATGGACGGAGGGGAGGAGGGTAAGGTTGGCAGGGAACAAACCATAAATCCATACATTATCTACACTTACTAATGGAAGAATTGTGCATGTTGATTTTTTAATCTTTTTTTGGGGGGGGGGGGGGGGGGGGGGCATTTTTTTGTGTGGTGGGCAGTGTGCTTCTGCCGGCTTGCAATGTAGATAATTTGTTAAAAAATTAAAAAGAATCTGCCCCTTTTTGTTTGTTTAAGTGAATTTGCTTTCACTTTTTCCCCCCAAGTAGGGGCAAAGGAGAGCAAGGGGAGGAAGGGCAGCTTTGCTAGAACCCCAGTAACTCCACCTCCGCTCAGTCCCAGTCAGCCTGTGGTGGGAAGTGTATCCATCTTCTACACTGATGCTGGGAAGCTTTTGGGTGTGGCTGCAGTCTCCCATCAAAATGGATGCCACTTTCCAGAATACTCAACCCAGTATCACAAAGTACTATGTTAGGGCGCAGTTCGACAGATGATCATTTTGTGTATATATACAGGATTGGTTGGTGAGGAGAGATTAGAATGAAGATGTGATGAATGAAATTATGATTTATGAAGGAAATATTTATGACGAGAAGAGATTGTAATGACACTGTCTTTGCTTGCTGTTTGATTTCTTTATTTGTTTGCTTGTTTGTTTGTTTTGGGGGGGGGGGGGGAAGGTTGTTGATTGTGATTTTTTGATTTGGAAATAATATGGAAAAATGAGAGTTTTTTTGTTGATGGAGTAGAAACTGCTAAAAGAAAATGTTAATGACATTGTCTGGAAAACTACAGTTATCTTTTTGTTAAGTTATTTCTAAGAGGAAATGGAAATGGAACAGGAAAAAAAAAAAAATTAGAAATGAAAAAAAAGAAATGTAATGAATTGTCTTCATTTTTCACTGAACTGTTCCTGGCTCATTTTATCACAGACTGCTAAGTTTATCTTCAAAAATCATTTGGTTGTTGAGCATGTTACAGACTGGATTGTGCCAGTGTTTTCAGTTGTGAACTGTGTTCAGGGAGTGCAGTGCCTTTACCCTGTGCTGACTCCTTTCCTGATGTGCCAAGTTGGGTGTGTTTGGTTTAATGCATGATGCAGCAACAGGTGAGGATGGGAAAGAAAACTGTGACAGAAGCAAACCTTGTGTGTCCCCCCAGGCAGGTGATCTGGCCATCAAGTTCCTGGGTCCACAGAAAGCACAGGTGGTGGTGGAGATTGTGGGGCCACGCCTGGCAGAGATACACCGCCACAGTTCTGTAAGCATCAGACACAGCAGTTTCATCAGTCATCACGCTTTGAAGGGACAGTGACGTTTTTGCTAAATATTAACGTAGCAGCTCACCAATAGTTAAGAGAATTTGAAAGTTTAAAGAACTGACATTTGGTCGTTGAAAAGAAAAACTTCTCTAGAAGTCACAGTTTAAAAATGATGACAGTTATTATCTTGTTCACTAAAAACAGCAACTTCATCCTCAGTCAGTGATTGAAAGTTAGAGAATTGCTACCTGTTGGACAAAAATGGCAGCTTTATCAATTGTTAAAATGAAGATGCTATATTTATTCTTCTTATATTCACCCAGATCTGAATAAGAATTAAGGTTAAGATTTTCTCGTGTACATATTTGTTCTGTTTGATAAACACCTTCATTTAGCATTACAGTCCTTAGTAAAAGATGTATGCATTGTGTACTATGCATGGACGTGTGTGTGTGTGTGTGTGTGTGTGTGTGTGTGTGTGTAAACACAGGCAGCAGAGCTGTACCTCAGTCTGGGACATGGTGAAAGAAGCCATTGACATGTTCATTGCCGCTGGAGACTGGAACAAAGCCAAGAAAGTGGCCAAAGAACTGGAACCCAAGTAGGTGGCACTGCTCCTTCTCTCTGTCAGAGGCTTCACTATGGGGCTGTGACAGGTAGTGCTTAGCAATTAATCATCTCAAGGTCTGTCAGTAGACTTAGCAGATATCAGCATAAGAAAGTTTCATTGAGGATATCCAGGCTTTTTTTTTATATGATTATGAGGGGGGTTTGCATATGTTAGAATAAAATGGATTGCTACCGTTTATTTAAATAAATATTTACACAGCTAAAAGAAAATAAATCTTTTGGAGTACTAGACCAACTTGACCAATTTGAGAATGTTTTTTTTTTCTGAAAAAATCAAGAGAACAAAATTACCAAATATTTAAGTCTATATCACACCATATTTATATAAACAGTGTGGTGTTGGATATAGTTTGCTGTGCATGTGCCTGTTCATGTATTGTTGATGTTTATAACATGACCGTTGTAGTCATTCTTCTTTATTTGGAAAATCCAGAATCAGTCCATAAGACTGCCTGTAATTTTGAAGCAAGAGCTAACACACTTGTACAGTCTCCATAGCATTTTTTAGCTTTCCAGATCACATGTATGGGCATCAGGCGTGGGGTCACCTTCAACAGATGGGTACAAGTGGACTGGTAATGACAGACGGACATATCAGTCATCAAGAAATCAAAATTCATAATCGTTAAGAATAATTTATATTTCATCAGCTACAGTCTTCTCTGTAGACCGACAAGTTTCTAAGGTCTGTGTAACAGGCAAAGCTGGACCATGCAACAGGTAGATGTAGGAAGCACTGGGAAAATGTTTACGGGTGGTTTTCTTTCGTTGTTTTCAACGTTTGAAATAATTATTTTCATATTGCAGATATGAGCCTTATGTTGATGACCGCTACAAAGATTTCTGCAAGAACCAAGGCAAAGCTGAAGATGTGAGTGTTGTGTGGCCTTCAGCTCATGTCCACCCTTTACATTGCTCCAGTTACAGACAAATTAAACTATATACCTCGTCTGCTCAAAATGCTGATGTTGTGGATGTGCTGTCAGATTAAAAGGTTACATGGTCAAGAAACCTGCTCTGTTCAAAATGAAAGACAGTGTCACTGTTTTTGCATTTTGTCAAGTCAGAAGTTTAAAGAACATGTGATTTGAAATGCTTTCGTTTTCAAGCAGGAAAAGCAACTGCAGTGAGCTATTTGATGATGAGTCATCCTGTGCATTTGTGAAGTGTGGATGAATTTTGTACACCATTTTACTTGGGAAAAATACACCAAATTATCATCTGAAAGGGGATGGTTGAAAAGGTCTCATCAGTATTAAATGTCATATCAAGTTTGGTTCTACTAGCTGTTTGTAACTGAAAAAAAAACAACAACAAAAGCAACAACAACAAAAAAACAAAAAACAACAGCAACCAAAAACAACAAAACCTTCAAAAGTTTACTGTGGATGCAAAGTAGGATGAAGCTCTGGGAAGAGCTTGACAGCAGGTCTTCAGAGGAGAATCTCTCCACCCCACCCCCCCCCCCCCACCCCCCAGTCAAATGTTTCGGCCCTGAACTATATGTACAGCCAGCAAAAACAGGATGGTTGCAAATTGAAATTACATTTGAGTCAGTAAAAGTTGTGTGTAGCAAAACTCATAATTAAAATGAAAGTCGGTTCAGTTTTAGTATACAAGACCACCTTCATATCAGTATTACAAGATGGTATCAACAAGAGTGAGATTTGCCTCTGAAAATGTCAACACTGTCATGTACTAAGAGTTATATCTGATCATGCTGAAACGCTATTCATTTTTTTTATAGGAAGCTTTCGGTGTTCTGTTAAGAAACTCATGAACTAAGAAAGTTCCAGAATCAGCAGGTTTTGTTTTGTTTTTGTTTTTTTTTTTAATTATTTTTTTTTTCCCTTTTTGATGAGAAATACTCCAACTGATTCCCAGCACTCAGGTTTGATCATGTGTGCTGTGTGTTTCTTTATAAATTGCATGTGCTTGGGGTTATTTCATTTGTGCATGATTTGTATTCTTGAGCGTTTTACTAACGGTACCATGACTGCATGTTTCAGCTGGCTAACGTGGACGTGATAGGAGCTCTTGACATGTTTGCAGACAAAGGAGAGTGGGACAAATGTCTGCAGATGGCCGAGCAACAGGTCTGTTAGAAATGCTGATGGAAGAACAATTGAAGAGGATTCGTTATGGAAATGCCATAGTATGATTTTAGCGTGAAGTTTTTGACCAGAGTGACTGTAGTGAAAAGGTATTCGTATTCTTGAAAACTTAAACTTCTGTAATGGAACAAAAAGTTAAACATGTAGAAATCTCTATTGTAAAAAAGAATGGAACCTGTATATAGTAAAGGAAGCTGTGTGTGTGTGTGTGTGTGTGTGCGTGTGTGTGTGTGTGTCTGTGTGTGTGTGTGTGTGTGTGTGTGTGTGTGTGTGTGTGTGCGCGCCCTCAGTGCTGGGGATAGGTAAGCATGAGGATGAGTGTGGACTTAAGAAAGAGGGGGGGGGGGGGGGGGGGGGTGTAGGGAGGGGAGCTGGTCCTTGTGGAAGTTGGGAGTGTTTCTGCAGTGTTGGTGTGTATGTGAAATCATGCATGCGAAAGTTTTTGTATCCGTACCGTCTGATTTCTGTCATTATTGTTTTTGTTTTTTTTATCTCAAGTTGCTTAAAATGTATCTTTCGGTGCTTCAGAAATGCTGTCTCTTATGTATTTGAATACAGTACACTGTCTTTTCTTTTTCCAGAACAACTTCAAAGTTCTTCACAAATATGTCGCACTGTATGCCTCCAATCTCATCAAGGGGGTAACTCTGATGCTGCTATGGAGCTGTACGTCAAGTATGGGGTACCCGCTCAACAACAGGTGGGTTTGCATTTTCTGCAAAATCTTTGCTCGTTGTCTGTCATGTCTTCAATTTTATGACTTTTTGCGCATTTTTCCAATGTCTTCTAACATCCTTCACTTTTTTCATCTTTGAAATGAACATTATTTCTGAAAACAGAAAATGTCCCAAAAGTCTGGGGTGGGGCAACACAAACTGAAATCCATTGCTACATGAACAACCAAAATGAACATGGTTCATGCTGCTTTGCATGTTTGACATCTTCACACTTACAATAGCTTGTGCCACATTTGACCTCTCCAGTTTAATCTTTGTGTGGGAATTTTATGTTGTTCCATGTCTGTGGGGTTGTTCCACGACCAGAAGAGATAAGGCATTTGTTTGGACAGGTAAGTATGCCATGAAATCATGTAAAGTAGTAAAATTCCTTTTCACACTTGTTCCCTTACAACTGGAACTGACCACATATCACTGATCAGAAAAATAGCTAGTCTGCCCTGTCCCCAATCTCACCCTATGCCAGGAAACATCTGTTTACAGTCGGATAGTTGCTAAAATCATTGACTCAGGGAACTTTATGTTTTTTCCTGATACTCTTTTGGAGTAAGGTGACTTGGTTCGAAGTTTCTTGTTCATTTTGAGCATTTTCTGAGAGCATTTTACAAACAGTACATATTACGGGCAGTTTTGAAAGTGTTGCTTCTTTCAGAACTTCAACATCTACAAGCGTATATCTTCACAGACATGATCAACAAGAGGGACCTGAACAAGCCTGAGGCCTATAGAGTGTGGGCTGACCTCAGAGACATGCTCTTTGATTTGGTGAGTGCCTGCACACACACTTAAGTGTCTGTAAAGCTACACTGATCTGACGTTGTAGTTTGAAGGAACCAGTTTGGGCACTGATATCTGCCTGGCAGGGTCTGATATAATTAAGCAGATTGTCAGGAGCAGCACTGAAACAGAAACCGTGCAGCAAAACATTCACACACACACACACACACACACACACACATACACACACATGCATGTGCACACACACACACACACACACACACACACACACACACACACACACACAGTTTGTCTGTCTGTCTTTCTTTCTTTCTTTCTCTCTCTCTTTCTCTCTCTCAAAACAAGATAAGAGTCTAAGAGGAGAAAGATGTAAATCAAAAGGTGATTAATAGAAAAGAGGTGAGGAGAAATAGGCATTCATGAGTAAGCTGCGTTCTGTTCTGTTTTTTGTTTTATTTTGTTTTCTAACTTTAGAGGCACTGTTGCATGAAACAGGCAATCTGCTAACATTTCATTTCAAATTCAGAGCATAAGCTCTAAAAATATATAACTTACAAGACAGGTGGACCAGTCACACAGTAATCTTGATCTTTGGGGGTGATCATGTATAGCATGACAGAATTTAGGTACATAAATAATTACACATATATCTGTGTTGAATGTGAGGTAAATGAACCATTCTTGTCGTGCTTGTCTTTTAATCTGTGTAATTTACAACCATTAAGTTCAGTCAGTTTAATGAACATGACATAGAGGTGAAAAAACGAGGCGAGTGATTTTTTTTTTTTTTTCATCTTTCCAGCATGAGAACTTCACCCAAATCGTCCGATGCCAACAGCCCGCAGCATGAAGAGTTTGAGACGATGATGCTCATTGCGCATTACTACTGCACACGCAGTGCCGCCCTCAGCCAGAAGTCCCTGGAAAGCATCGCTGCTAAACTCAGTGTGTCTATGCTCCGACACACTGATGTAGTGCCGGCAGACAAGGCTTTCTATGAGGCTGGCATTGTCTGCAGGTAGGGTTTGTTTTTTCTCTGTGGTATTCTCCATGCCCTTCTTCTCGTTTCGTTATGTCCTTCTTCTTTTTCGCACCCTCCTTTCTGTACTGAAGACAGGATACTGGAGCAGGCTTGTCTTAACGTTTTGTTAATTTTTTTTTTTTTCTGATGTTTGCTGAATGTAAGAAATAATTTTTGAATGTGTCTCATAATAGCAGTACAGATATCTTACTTCAGGTGAAAACAATACATGCTTGCGCACACACACACACACACACACACACACACACACATACTCTCTTTCTCTCTCTCTCTCTCTCTCTCTCTCTCCGTCTCTCTCTCTCTCTCTTGCTCACTCAATCACATAAAAATGCAAATTCACACACATGCACTCCTCCGCCTTATAAAGTTTTTTTTTGTTGTTGTTGCTGCTGTTGTTTTCATTGTGAAAGAAATGAAAATGTTGAAAGATATTTCTTTTTGTGTTTTACTCTGAACAGAATATTGGCTGGGAGAACATGGCGTTCGTGTTCCTCAACAGATACCTGGACATTAGTGAGGTAATGAATGTGTGTGTGTGTGTGTGTGTGTGTGTGTTTGTGGAGGACAGGAAGGGGGATAGGCCACACTGAATTTGCGATTCACTTTTGTGCTCTGATGGAATACCATATAAGAAAGGTGATAACAATGTAAAAAGGGCGGCAAGCGTTGGCTGATTGAATGAAGAGAGAAATATTCCATTTGCTGTAACGTTACCTGATGTAGAGAGAAGTATTCCGTTCACTGTAACATTGTTTATTTTCTTTCAAACTGATAATTTACATATGGCAGTAATGATCTCACATGAAATAACCACAGATGTTTCTGCTGGGCTGGGCTTGTTCTTCTTTAGAGAATTAACATGATTTTTTTTTAATTGATCTTTTTTTTTTTTCTTTTTTCTGAAGTGTGGACTGTATAGGTTGTGTTCATTTCCTTAGATGAGAACTATTCTTTTTCAAATCAGAATCGAAAGGTGTGATGTGAGAGAGCTAACCCCATGTGATGAATCACAGGCCATTGAGGAAGGCACGCTGGACATGCTGGACCACAGTGACTTCCAGGAGACAGACATCCCCCTTTGAGATCCCCTTGCCAGAAAAAGCTTTCCTCACTGTGAGTACACTGACCTCAGGTTCCCCTTTCACATCCCTCTTTTAGAAACACTCTCTTTGCTGTTACTCCAGTCGCCCAAGGGTCCCCATTGAAACCCCCCTGCTTCAGAAATCCCAGCTGACTTTAAAAGACAGACGTGGTGCGTACCTTGTCAAGATCCTTTCACCCTGAAAACCCCTTGTCTCACTGTAAGTACAGTCACGTGACTACGTCCTTCTGTACCTCCCCACCTGAGAGACACCACCTCACAGTAAAACGCAGTCATGTTGCTTTCCTCTTTGAGGCTCCCGGCCTGAGAAATCCTGCCATGCTGTGAAGTACAGTCAAGGTCACATTCCTGTTTGACGCTCTTCTGCTTGAAAAACAACCAGACGAACGCCTTTCTATCTGTACACTGATTAGCTGAGGTTTCCTTTTGAGATCCCTCTGCCTGGAGAACCTTACCTCACTGCAGTTATATAGACATCTGCTGATCTGCCTCATCACATTGCTTGTGCCTCATGCATTTGCCATCATTTAAGTGTTCATCTGTATAGGATGCCATTACATCTGTATATGATGCCATTATTGAAGACATTCATCTTTAATTGATTCATTATTAAAGAGATTCGTCTGTAAATGATGCTATTATTGAAGGTCTCCCATCTGTACATGATGCCATCATTTGAGATGTCCATCTCAACATGATGCCATTGTTGAAGATGTTTATCTGTAAATGACACCATTATTGAAGACGTTTATCTGTAAATGATACCATCATTGAAGATGTTCATCTGTTAATGATGCCATTATTGAAGATGTTCATCCGTAAATTATGCCATTACTGAAGGTGTTCATCTGTATATGATGCCATGATTTAAGACATTCGTCTGTAAATGATGCAATAATTGAAGACATTCATTTGTAAATTATACCATTATTGAAGATAAACATCTCTGAATGAACGTTATTGAAGACTTTTATTTGTAAATAATACCTTCATTGAAAATCTTCATCTGTGAGTGAGTGCCAGAGACTCGGACAATAAAGCTCCCACATGAAGCTTTACCAGGAAATTGTGCCTTTACTTTTTCATGCTTATAACAGAGAAACTGTCTTTTTAAAACAGCACACAATTCTACCAGATGATGTCTTTCTAGTGTTTGATGCTTGCACTTAAAGAATTGTCCCTTTTGTTCCTCATACATCAACTGGAAAAATCCATTTTCATCCTCCTCTTCCCTCACCTATCCCCACCCTCCACTTCCATCACCTCACTCACTCTCACTCAGTCTTCCTTTCATCTCTTCGATCTTTTCAAGTGATTTCGGAAACAAATCCAGTTTGGGTTTGCTGCTTTTGTTTTACTTTTTTTGTTGTTGTCTGTTTTGTATTCAGTCGTACGGCTCTTAATGTTGCTGTTCCAATGGGTGTGTGTGTGCGTGTTCCAGTCCCAGCAGCATGAAGACATCAAGGAGTGGGTGCTGGCCATCTCCATGGACCAGAAGGTGGAACAGTCCTTGCCCAAAGACGAGCGGGGGACATATGAAGCCTCCTTGGTGTCCACAGACACAGGCATCAGGTCTCTGCCCTGTGTCATCTCAGGTACTCTCGACACCAGAGGGTTTTGTAGGCCCGTTTCTTCTCTTTGTGGTTTGAACGAATTGTGATAAGATTTTGCAACAAGTAATAGGTTTTTATTTTAGTTGGTGGCTTTGTTTATGTGTGTATAATTTGTATCATCATTTCAGCTATGATGGCATGCTGCTCTGCTCTTTTGCTGTTGTTGTTTCTGTTTTCCACATCATACATTTTAGATTAAATGAATTGTAGATATTTTCTGGAAGCATTTTTTCTCATACTTAGCCCCCAAACAAATGTTTATCCCCATTTTACGTGGAACGTCACTGTATTATCAGAATGAAGAGAAGAAAAAAAAATGGGAGAGCAAGGAGCAATTCCCAGACGGGTCAACTAAAGTGATCGCCCTTAGTGAGTTCACCTCATTGCATCATGTTAGAACTAACTCGGTTTTCTCCTCCTTTTCCTTGGTAGAAGACCATGCCTCTTTCAGTTCCACAATTGTCAGTCTTTGTTTCGATGTGGATTCCCACACTTTGACCTGTTGGCTACTATATGGAATGAACAGCTGCCAGTTCTGTGTCTCCATTTCCAGACCCTTCAGCCTTTGCTGTGGACATTCTGGTGATTTCAGGGAAGGGATGTTTGCCTCACAGTTCCATCTTGTCCCCTTATTCCGGCAGGTCTGAACATGGTGGCCAGAGAGAAGTGTCGGTGATCCTCATTTGTCCACTGAAATGGACGACGAGTGGGAACAATCTCTTGATCACTCTTCTTGTAAAAATGCCCATTCCACTGCTGCAGAGACTGGATCTGTTGATTCAGCCCAGAATGAGATGGCAGGCAGATTCCATGTCCCTCTCTCTCCACGCCAGTTATATATATCAAAGGATGCCTCTCTGGTGAGAGACCTTTCTGCCCTGTATGCATGGAAAAGATCATGAGTAGGCAAAGACTGTCTACCTTGAAGGTGTATGACAATAAGTGAAAGGTCTTCTCCAAATGGTGTATTTAGGCTAGCATTTCCTCACCAAATGCTGAACTTTAGCATGTGGCCCACATGTCCACAATGTTGTTCACTTGATCATCTGCCTACCCTGCCAATGTTTATTGCATATTTGGACTGTGTATTTTTTTGATGTGGCTCTTGGTTAGCAAGCTATCATTGACCTGTGTATTTTAACTGTGTATTTTTGTTTTGGCTGTTGGTTCAAGCTGCCATTGACATGATCAAATTTTTGTGCATAGTTTTTTTTTCATTCATTTATTTGGATACCAAATTTTTTGTCAGTGGTACTTTCGGCATTTGCCTTTCGAATCTTCTTCTTTTCCTGATCATGCTAGCGTTTTATCTTTGAATGACTTTGCTTGCTTTTGATTTGTTTGACCCTTTTAAGGAAAGGGGAGAACTATGCATTTCAGCTCCAGATTATTGAGCAAGACCATTTCTTAATGGGCTGTTGAGCCTCTAGCACCAGACTGGCTGGGGAACTGTACAGAGATATTCTCCTAAGAAGGAGGCTGTCGTGTCTCAGATGAGCGTGCTCCCACCATTCTGTTTGATATTCAGGCATTTGTTTAGACAGGTAATTATGAGGAAAGGAATTTTACCAGCAAAAGTAGTTTTTAGCATACGCTTACTTGTTCAAGCACTATGATGTCCTCCTACCTCCCCACTAATTCAGGAAAAGGTTTGAGCTGCTTCTGACAGCAGTGTTGTGAACTCACTAAGGGCAATCACTCTGGCTGACCTATCTGGGAATTGATGTGAAGTTAGCCTGCTGCTTTCCCAAGTTTGTTTTTGGGGGATCCATATTAGTGATGTTCCATGTTACTCTAAGATAAGGCTTTTGTTTGGACAGGTAAAGACATTGTAAAAAAAAACCCAGCTTTCTTTGGTGTATGTTTGTGTTGTGTACGCTTAATGACAGCTAGATTTTTTGTTTTCTTTAGATATCTTCTCAGAAGGCAGCTGCCATTGTTTGAAAGCCATAGTTTTAGTCTGATCATCATTTTATTCAGATTTAAAAAGAAGATCGCCTATTGCTTTGCATGTGTTTGTGTTGATAAACAGGGTACCCGGTGCTGCGCAACAAGGTGGAATTCAAGAACAGCAACAAAGTGGCCAACAAAGACGACTGGAACAAGTTCCTCATGGCCACCAAGGTAGTCACATTCATTGAAGTTGTGTGTGTGTGTGAATGTTCATGTAAATATGCACATGAGAGGTTACTGAGTGTGAATCAGCTTCCAGTTTAGGTTGTGCCTAATATGTAGCCTTTGCTTGTATTTCTCACCTTTTTTTTTTGTCTGAGGTGTTGACTTGTCCAAAAGTATCTGATGCAGATATTTATCTGCCCAGTGATTGTCACAATATTTTGTAAGATTGACATTCAGTAGAGTGCACTTTTGGAAATGGGGAACAACCAGAATGCCTCCCCAACAGTGCAGCGTCTCCTGTGGCAAAGGGGGGAAGGCTGCCTCATTTCCACCTGCTGTTGATTGCTGCTTGTGGTGTGATTGTCCTGGAGTTGCCACTAGATGATTCCGGGTGTGGCTGTGTAATGGGGAGATGGATTGAGGGGTGCAGTCATAGTGCCATTGACAGGACATAAAAGATGGGACAAAAAAAAATAGTTGGAGAACAAGTATTTTTCAGACAAGTTAACCATCCACTTTGATGGATAACTTTCTTTGTTGCGTGTGTGTAAAATATTTCCTTGCAAAGGCCTCTTTTATGGCTAGGAAAAAAAAATTGAATCATAGACAGAAACCAATGCCAGATGAAAACTAATGACAGAGAAGGTGTGAACGGCATCCATCTGTTAAATTTTTTTTGTGAGTGATCTAAGGCCAGAGAATGGAGGCAGCATGTGAAAATGATGTTTGCAATAGGTAATCACACATCGCCTTCCTCCCTCATCCTTTGGCATTGGACGGTAGTTTGACATGACATTTTTAATACTCTACTTCCCCCTGGCTCACCTCCTGCCATCCATCATTTTTTTTTTTTACATTTTTTATTTCACACAATTTGCAGGATAGAAAGACGCAGCAAATTTTAGAACAAAAAGGAATGAACGATCAAGCATGATGACAGAAAGAAACTGAATGTTTGGTTCTTTTTTTTTTTTTCCAGGTGTCGCACAGCCCTGAGCTGCAGGATGTGCTCAAGTTTATTGGAAAATGGTGTGGAGCAACCCCCAATCCCAGCTACTCCTTCCAGTGAGCTTCCATCTCCACTCCAACCCCACCCCTCTCCTTTTACCCCGTACAGCCCCTTCACCCGCCCCAATGCACCCTCACCCCCCCCCCCCTCCCCCTCCCCTCCCCCGCAAACCACCGGTCACCCTCCTCCTTCACACACTTTCCATCTGATACTCCAGTTTTCAGGCTGGTGCGTTCGGATGGGCTCCAGACTTTGTTACTGTTCTGCTTGTCCTTCACTGAAGTACATTCCTCATGTTTGTGCTAATGCCACAGCTAGCAGCAGCCTGTTGGTGGGGTAGAAACATTCCTTTCATGGGCAGTTGATATCCATGACAGAGACAACAAGCGTCCAAGAATACAATGCTTGAACAGAAAAGTTAAACTGACAAATTAGAGTGTGTTTATGGTTTTCTCTTCTCTTTTTTCCCCAAAATGTGTTGGAGAAGATGATGTAAAGGACATACTAAGACACGTTTTCAAGCTTGAAGAGGCAAGTTTTCAACTACTTGTCCATTGTCTTCTATTGTATTAGAATTTTTATTTCTGTGATGTCCCACATAAATGTAAAGTGTATTTACATGCAATTCCGTCCATGGTTGTACTGTATAGGCTGGTCTTTAGCAAACAGATGGGTAGGAGGACTATTGGGTAAGAGGTTTTCGGTTGGTTTGTTTTTACTTTGTTTTGGTGTTGTTTTTTTTTTCTTCTTTGTTTAGGAGGCTAAATGAATTGGGACAAGACAGGGTCTACTCAATCCTGCATGTGGCTTTATGAGTATTTATTCAGAAACTGATTCAAATGTGTGTTTAGATCATTGGGCTTTGGTTTCTAATTTGAAGTTCAAAAACTGTGCAAACATGTCTGTGATATGTCTCATGAAAGCAAGTTAAATTATTGCTGCTGTTAAAATTAAAGGTCAAAATGTGTCACACAGTCAACTGCTTGACATGTGTTTCATGGATGCTTGGGCTCACAGACCCAAAAAAGAGATAAAGAATGAAGGGGGGGGGGGGGGTAAAAATGAGAATGAACAGAAATAGCTTCTGTTCAAAGTACACTCAGCAGTTGATGTCAACATACTGACTGGATATGTCAATGCTTGAGCATAATCATTGAAATAAGAGGTTGTGTGATATCACTCTTTTCTACGAACCATTTAGACAAAGACCGTGTATAAGAGGAGTATGTAATTGCTCTTTTTCCTCAGAATTCATCAATCGCAAATCAAATGTGTACAGATTGATGATTAGATACTGATGATTAGATACTGAAGACAGCACTTGGCTTGAACGTACTTTGACCCAGTTCTCAATGGTCAGCAGTGGACTAGAAAATTTTTTCTTGTTGAATTGTTTTTCAAATACTTTTTTTTTTAAATGGACAAAGGCTGTAATTCTACTTGCAATGAACACACTTGAACCAGATTGACAAGAAAAACAGACAGGAGATAATCCACCCTAACTCTACTCAACAAACTGGGTAAAAAGAGAAACGAATGAACAGATACACAAACCAATGGGATCAGGTCTAGTTTCTTGGCATTTAAATTTTCCTTAGCTCTGATTTTGCTTGCAGCATGGTCTTAGCTAGATTATTTATAGATGTGACATGGCCAGATTGTCGTTGGTGCTTTCAGTGAGTAGGAAAATGTGATTCAGTGATTGATTGGATTTGAAAAAACAACCCCAACAGCTGGTAGGGAAACCGTCTTCCTCGTCAGACTCACATTGAGTAAAGACATGCCTTCTGCTCCACAGAGATGCGACTTCTCTGTCAAGGAATGTCACCGTCAACAGCAAACAAAGATTCTTGTTCTGTCATGGTCAGTTGAGATGAATGCTTTTAATTCGTATATTTGACTGCACACACTGTTGTTGACCAGTTCCTGGACATTGTTTCAACATGATTTCAATAAAGTGGCTTGCATGGTAGGATGGGATTTGAGAGAAAACTGAATTGATTTTGATACGACCTTTCATCCAGTTTTTTCTTAACAAAGTTGTCAAAAAGTGTTCTCTGTACTTCCTAGGTCAAATTTGAGAATGTCTAACCCATGCCTAGTTCTTAAATGATTGATGATAGCAGTTGTTCGTTGTCATCTTGCAATTATGTGGAAAGCCTGATTGAAGTTTGGCAAAAACAAAAAATCCACATTGCTCAAAGAGCTGGCTGACAAACAAACAAAAAGATAGAAAATTTTTCCACCTGTGTTCAATCTCTAGGACACTAATTTTAAATAAATGTTAGCGAACCGCTCAAGAAAACGTGGACAAATGAATCACAAGACAAAAAAAATGACACGTTTCAACCTCTTAGGTCTTCTTCAGGCAAGATACAAAACAATTAGGACAACGAAAATGAACGAGCAATCACTTATCTTCATTCACTTCAGCGCAAGATAGGCGTGGAACGTTGAACAGGAGCTTGTCGAATATGAAATGGGAGGAAATGGTGATAGACTTGTACCGCTTGTGATAAAACCTTGATGAGCTTAAGAATTATTTTGCTTTTTTCTAAAGTCCCATTTTTTTTTTTTGCTTTGTTTTGTTTTTTTGTGCATTTTTTTCCATGAGATGGTCTTCGTGGTTGTGTGGACTATTGACAAACTGGTTTGGTACCTTTCTCCTACAAAGTATGAGATGCT
>JADBJO010001197.1:110000-137500 GCA_016801955.1 Conus betulinus
TTGCATAGTTCTCGGCAAAAGGTACATTATACCAGCGTTACGGGCTGTCATCATCCTAGATAACAGATTTTCTACATGCTATATACGAACTGCATAGTTCTCGGCAAAAGGTACGTTGTATCAGGCTTACCGTCCCCACCCAGAGGGAAAAAAGAATTCTAAAACACAAAAGGGTATTCCAACTCTAACCTCACCAAACCAGACCGTTAAAATAGCCAGATGGGCAGCAAACATGGCCTTACTTTACAAATGGGCGCCGTCGGGGTTTGAACCCTAAAGTTCTGACAGCGATAGGCGCGCATTCTTTCCATTATCTACGGAGGACGAGACAGACAGATCCTCATCCTCCCCCCTCCCCCCCCCCCCCTCCCCGTCTTACACTGCAAGCACGATTATACATGAAGGTTTTTATATGGTTTTATGCAACCATGTTTTAATCAAGGTCAGGGTTCACGGTGTGGGTCTAGTTAGAGTTAGGGTTAAAACAAGAGTGATGCATTCCAAAAATAGAGCGTCTTCTGGTTTTGCTATTCAAGTTCTCATCTCAAATGCATGGAAACGGACACTGCAGCCTGACCCGACGGTCTGCCGTGGGGCCAACAGAGGTTACATTAGAATTGTAGACGCTTACCTTGCCACTGTGGTGACTGTCGATTGGCCGAGCGGTAGGAGAACTGGTACAGATACTGAGGGTTGGGGTTCACTGCCGTGGTCAGCGTCAGCTCTTTGATGGTTGGGGCCACAAACCCGTAATCAGTTCGCAGCTGTTCAAAGAGATGGTAAACTCAGGAAGAAGGCAGCATGATATGTCTCATACTAATGTGTACGTGAACATGTCCTCTGTATGTGTGCACCATATGTGTGTACCCTGCACACGTGTGTGCGTGAGTGCGAACGTCCCTGCGTCCCTGAGTATGTGTGTGTGTGTGTGTGTGTGTGTGTGTGTAGATATTGGGCGCGCGGGGGCGCACGTGTAAACCTGTTTGCATGCGTTCTTGCAAGATGTTCTTCGAGTGTGTGCGTATGTATGTGTGTGCATTTGTGCCTGTGTGCGCGTGCGCCTGTGTTTTAATTATGTGTATGCATCTTCATCCTCTATCATTAATGTCGTCATCATCACGATCGACCATCGTGGTAATCGTCCAGATATACACCTTGTATCTCCAAACATAAACTGTCGTCACAATCATCCTCGTCATCATCATCATCACCACTATAAACGCCTTATTACTCAATGCCATCATCATATCATAGTTGTCGCCATCATCATCGTCGTCGACGTCACGGAGCTGTCCTCGTCATCATCGTCGTTGATGTCGTCGACGTCATCCTAGTCATCACTTGAATAACAGTCACCTGCATAGCGGCCTCTCTGATCAGTTTGGGGTCATGCGTGGCGTTGGGGCCGGTGACGTAGGCCTCCAGCAGGGCGGCCTCGATGGCGTCAACGTCCAGACTGGAGTAGCGGCTGACGTACCAGGCCACCAGCTCGTGAAGTCCGCTCCGAAACTCCTCCAGAGTTAAGCCATCGTCTTCGGGGTCTGTCCGTTAATCCAGTCCCCACCACCGGTGAAGATACCCCCGTTACAATGTAAGCCGCCATTACAGTACCAATACTGTTATTATCTATGTCTCATTTATTGTGTGGATCTGAGAACGCAGTGCAACGTATTACTTACTGTCCTATAATTATACAAGATGCCGTTATGGACATTTGTGCAGCCAGGGCAAGTCTCCACAACCTTCTGTCCTCAGAGATGCGCGACAAGGTACAGGCGTCGCGACTATTTAGTCCTCTATGGTGTCTATCCAGGACTTCTCGGGTCTGCCTCTGGGGCGTCCAGCCCTCTGGCTTTGCACAGGGAGTCATGACGAGACACATGCCCATGAAAGAAGGGAAAAGATAAGTATCTCTCCTTGACTTCCCTCCTTCCTTCCTTCCTTCGCCCTCGTTGGAGCCCCGTTCGTTCGCACAGGTAATCAACGTTTTCCAGTCTTTCAATGGTCTGGCTGCTCTCTAAGCTAACCATGTGTGTATCTTCTTGTTCCGCTGGTCAGTTAGGTCAGCCTGTCGCCTGCATCTAGTCTTTGCCTGTGCAGTACGATTGACCGTGTGTGTCCTTCATACTTGACAGTTTGACACAATCCGCTGTGAAGCGGTGTGACCATAGCGCTGACCAGTGAGCAGAAGGCAGACACGGTGCCAGCCAAACCAACAGGAAGTGGTGGATGCCTTCAATACACGCAACAGAACGACTAGCAAAAGGCGAAGATGCTAATCTTGCCCACTCTTAATCTTTGGATGTTTGATTTACTTGATTTTCGCTGTCAGAGTCCCCCTCTCGCTTACATAGAGAAGGTTGGATATCACTATAGTAATTAGTGCAAATGTATCGGTCTTATTAACGAATAATTCAAAAAGCTTCTTCAAGTCTATAGCTTATCTTTTTCTAAATCTTGTAAGGAAAGCTTCACGGAAAAGCGTGTAGACCTGAATTTACATGCAAACTTCAGATTGAAGAGTCAAATAGTGAAGGAGAGACAGACAGACACGCTCAAAAATAAATCCGGAACGGATATAAACACGCAGCATTTCATTGTCTTTACCAGACACTCCGCTTTCAAATCGGTTGTAGCCCCTGATGGCCGTGACGTTGTTGACCCAGCCTCCTTCCAGCAGACTGAGAGGAGTGCCAGGGAACAGTCCGCTCTGGCCGAACATGCCTTCAACCACAGGTCTGAACACCAGATCGCCTGCCGCTTTCTGACCCAGACGAAAACACAAAACAGAGGAAGAAGGAATCCAGGGAAGAAGAAGAAGAAGAAGAGGAGGAGGAGGAGGAGGAGGTGGAGGTGGAGGAGGAGGAGGAGGAACAACAAACAAGAACAAGAGCAAGAAAACGAAGAAAGGTGCATACGATTGAGAAGTGAAAAGTTGTGGTGAATTGTAAAGAGATATTAAACAAACAATACATGTAATTACCAAACACAGACTACCCAAAATTAATGAATGCCTTTCCTAGTCTTCCGACTTCTTTTGTTTGAACTCGTTCATAACTTACAGGGCTCTCAGGAGACCGCAGATCTCTACCAAGGTTGAGCGCCGAATCGCGGATCCGGCCCTTAATGCGGATCCACACCAAAATGGAAGGCAAAACCAAAAAAAAAAAAAAAAGTGTTATTTTAATACCGGAGAAAAAAGGTCGGTAGGTACGTTTTGATCATATTCTTAAAATTTTTTGTTAGTCAGTTAGTTCACGAAAATTAACAAATTCATTTGTATTCACCTGGGGAAGTAATTGCCCGTACAGACTTCGAGAGTTAATTCCCGATAATTTTTTTTTTAATCACGTTTTGAAAAGTATGGATAATCAACGTTCACATTACTAGAAAGTGTTAATATTCCATAAAACTGTGTTAGTCCATGTAAAGTTCACAGAATTCAGAGAATTTATTTCATCTTATAAGTACGTCATAGTTTCCTGAATCGATCATGGGTCTGCCCTTTGACCCGGATCAGCATCACGGACGCACATCCAAACTTTACAGGTTCGTCCATCTGTCATGAAGTTTGATTTAAATCGGTGTGAAAGTGTTCGCACAGTGGCACTGCCGGGCAGACAAATAAATAAGCCGACAGGTTTCTCTTGGCGAGAGAAAAAAAAAAAGGGGGGATGAGGGGGGGGGGGGGGGGGGGGGGGGGGGGGGGGGGGGGGGGGGGGGGGGGGGGGGGGGGGGGGGGGGGGGGGGGGATGGGGGGGGGGGTTGGATGGGGGGGGGGGGGGGGGGGAAGAAATCCTGCTGGTAAAGTGGGTGCCAACTTCATAAATATGTAGTCGTAACGTGTGTATGTCCTCGCTTCAGGTGGTTGTAATGTGTGTGTGCGTGTGTGTGTGTGTGTGTGTGTGTGTGTGTGTGTGTGTGTGTGTGTGTGAGAGAGAGAGAAAGAGAGAGAGAGAATTACAGTGGGAGAACTTTACTAACTTGTATTTGAAAACCTTTTCCACCTGACTGATTTCAGTAAGGTAAAAAAAAAAAAAAAAACAGTTCAGTAAAAATCTGATTAAATCGGGCCTTTTCAAACCCAGGAGAAATTTAATAGTCATTTTCTGAAAGCAGATACCTCGAAATGTGTGATCTTGTCCATTTTTTAAAAAAATCTGTGTAATAGCGAAACCTGCTGCTTCGATTTTTTTTTTTCCACCACCCTTTTTCACAGGTCGATTTCATGGTTTTAAAGCCATGTAACCATATGTGAAAAAATCGTGCTGTGGCGGAACAATTATTTTTCTCTGTATTGGGAAGAAGTAAGTGTGTGTGTGTGTGTGTGTGTGTGTGTGTGTGTGTGTGTGTGTGTGTGTGTGTGTTTGTGTGTGTGTGAGCGTGCGAGCGCGCGCACGGGCGTGTGTGTGTGTGTGTGTGTGTGTGTGTGTGTGTGTGTGTGTGTGTGTGTGTGTGAACGCGCGCGCAGTATGCAATATGTGTGTGTGCGTGTGTGCATGTACAGTGTGAGTTTGTGCCTCTGTGTATGTGTGTGTGTGTGTGACATGTGTGTGTGTGTGTGTGTGTGTGTGTGTGTGTGTGTGTGTGTGTGTGTGTGTGTGTGTGTGCATGTGCATCTCCTCGACCTTCACCTGCATCTCCGTGGACACGTTGACGATGGCCATGGCGTCCTTGGTGCGGAGGCAGGCCAGGATGACGTTGGTGTCGCTGTGATCACAGTGGAACCGTTTGGCCAGCATGCGGCCCTGCGCGCGGGCTTCCGGCCAGGTCCCTCTGTGGGCCGCTGCCCACGTCGTCAGCGACACACCGCTCTCCATGATGGCTTTGTGGACTAGACCTGCATGACCGAACGACTACCATGCTGAACGCTTCCTGTGCACCGCTGCGCTCTGGAACTGCAGTATGTAGGGTGAGACTGGTAAGACACAGTGCAGGGACTGCTCTGCACTGGAGAGCTGTGGCAGGGAGAGCATGGTCAGAAAGGATTATTAGACAAAGCGGACCGAAAGTAGTGCTTGCTTTTCGCATGTACGTGCGCCCACGTGTGTGTCAGCATGTGAATGTGCCCTGTCTCAATCTCTTTTTCCCCTTTCTTTTCCGCAAGAACCATGATACTCGTAGTGTGTTTATAAGACATTGATCATTGTTATTATTTCTAACGTTGTTTGTGTTCTTGTAACTTGCATCATGATGATGATGATGATTTTTGTGTGTTTGCTATTGTTAGCCTTTCTATTGTTGTTTTAGTCTTGCTGCACGACCGAACGTTGCAGATGTAGCCTGCGTGTCCCTGCCCTTGTCCCGGTTCCCTATGGTCTTCTTCTTCTGCGTACGCAGGCTGATACTCCTGCGGACACTCCCTTTATGGACAGGCAAGTATTAATCCCATCTACCCAACGAAGGGAGTGGAGTTTTGTGGGCATGCCTGTTTTTTTATGACTGTTTTTTTTTTTTAATCCCGCCATTAAAGCAGCCATACTCCATCTTCGGGGAAGGTGTATGCTATGTGTAACGTGTCATCCATACCAACGGCCAAACTGGCCTTCTCTTCCGAAAGTTGATGATGGGATTTTACGTGTGTGTGCAAGATATTATGCGTGCGTTCACACACGGAACCTAGGTTTATAGTCTCATTCGAAGGACTGTATGGGAAATGGAGTCAGAACCAATGTTAATTCCGAGGTAAAAATCCCCCTGTACCGAATCGGCCCGGCGGAGATTTGAACCCGCAACCCTTGGATTACGAGTCCAGCACTCTACCAACTGAGCTATTCCGGCCCACGCCTATGGTCAAATTCTGTCCGTTCTTACCTTTAGCTGCCGGTGACAACACCAGCAAAGAGACACTGGTACTTCCGGAGCTTTCGCCGAAGATCGTGACGTTGTCTGGATCCCCCTGGAAAGCGGAAATGGCGTCACGCACCCATTGAAGTGCCCGGATCATGTCCCACAGCCCGTAATTCCCCGGAGCTTCTTGACTTTCCATGCTGAAAAATCCTTTGGAAAAAGGACAAAAAGAAAAAGAAAAGATAAAGACCTCGATCCAATGCAGCGCCATCTTTATAACTTGTGTCCATTAACTGCCAGTGTTGACTACTTTACGCAAAACACCTTACAAACTTGTGAGGTAAGGTAAACCTGTGAAACTAGATCATAGATCTGCATGGCAACTTCCCATCCTACTGATCGAAGACATTCATAATGACCTGGCAATTGTATGTGATGCTGCATGCACCAGTTGATCCCCAGAGCGTTCCGAGCGGGCCGGGCTGGGAACGTTGTTCGAAAAGCAAGACATCAACATAATCCATGCAATCATAGCATTTCTATGTGCCTCTTCTTAATAAAAAGGATGGTCTAATTTTTGGTACATGGGGACATTTCCTCTTTAACATCTGCCTTCTAAGACAATACGAAGCAGACTTTAAATGGAAAGAAGCTCGAATTAGACTCACTTAGGTTCTTCAAGGTTCTTTCTTTCTTAAATTCGTCTTTGTGTTTATTCTCAGTCTCTTTTATACATGTATGTTAGTATATGTCGGCCAACGTGATCCATCTATTTCTGTTAACTTCCTTCTGATTGGAGAATAGAGACCTTTGGGTGTACTTGTTGTTGCAAGGCCCCCGGCGAGCCGCCGCCATGTTGGAGAGAATCAATTGTGGTTAAGCTGAGAGAGAGACAGCAGGACTGGTTTCGCCAAGCTGTACCATAGGGTTTTAATGCACCTATTTCAAGAGCGACATATCTCACTATGTCTTTCGTGTGTGCTCATGTATGTCTGCGTACTTCGGGGAATGTACGTGCGCGTGTATTTCAATGTGTATATCGGCAATGTCTCTCTCTCTCTCTCTCTCTCTCTCTCTCTCTCTCTCTCTCTGAATTGCGATCACTGTACGCGTCATGTATATGCTGTTAGTAATACGGTCAACACAAACATTCTTTCTGTTTGTTTTTTCTAGCATGAATTTACCATGCCTAATATTGATATACATGTATGTAATTCTCACACACACACACACACACACACACACACACACACACACACACACACACACACACACACACACACGTGCGTGCGTGCGTGCGTGCGCGTAATTCTCACCGAGGGCATCTAATCTCTGTAGTTGATAGTAACGACAACCACGCCTTTTGAAGCTAGTTGTCTCCCGTCGTAGTTATTTCCTGTACTCACGTAATAACTGCCCCCGTGTATCCATACCATCACAGGCAATGGGCCTTCGCCAGCTCCAGTCTGCAAGGTGAGGGAAAATCATGGTATGAAATAATCATAACACTCGATTACCACAGATCGTAAAGGAATGGAAGGCGGAGAGGGCAGGGGGGTGAGGGGAGAAGGACTGGGGAAGAGCCTGGAGAATGTAAGCTGACTCCAGAGAAATGAGGGGGGTGGGGGGGGGGGGGGGGGGGGGGGGGGGGGGGGGGGGTATTTTCCGCCTATTACTCCGTGTGACTCTGCGGAGACAGAGAAAGGTGGGTGACATAGATGCGTGCAGATGGAGAGACAGACACGATAGCAACAGCACGTGATGTTGAAAACGCTGATAACGAGACTTTCCGTGGGCAATCAGTACAGAATGCTAGAGAGAGTTACCTCCAAACACAATTCTTTCAATGCATGTTGGATATTATGTTGGCATCTCCTTAGCACAACGAAGATTTTCGAGGATTACAGAATCTCTAGCATGCCCGCCTCATCAGCTGCATGTGCATACACACGGAGCCGGGACCCAGCCACTGGTAAGGTCATCTGCATCCGTTTTAATCAAGTAACACGAGAGTAGAAAAGAAAAACAAGGGAAAAAAAACTCTCCATTCATATCAAATGACATTCAAAACGGTGAAAACAAAGAACGGACAGTCACTTATCTCTTCGATCTGGATGCAAAGTATGGTTTGGGATGAACAGGTAAATTATGGAATGGAACTGAAGCGGGAAGATGTTGCAGGGGAGAAGATACAAGTTCAGATTCAGAAGCAGTTTTTTCTAATTACCTGACACGTCAGTGTCTGGTGGGGTGAAATGTGGGTGGAAATTAAGATTAATTTCAGATCTGACGTACCCTATATGTGCGGACATGTCACCGTTAGGAAACGTAAAGATACGCAGCAAAGTAACAGGGACTTGGAGAGGATACAGGCTCCGCCAAGCAGATCCCTATTGTCCACTGAAATGCAATGATGAACGCTGAAAGAGCAGCAACATAGTCTGTCACTGCATCTCTGCGACGTACTGTATTGATGATGGAAGCAATGATCATGACAACGACAGTCAAACACATGTGATCAGCAAGACATTTTTGCAAATAAATCACGTTACACCCCCTTAAGGATCAGTATGAAGTCATCACCGAACAGTTACTGTAGGTCAAAAGGTCGAGGGCTCCCCAAACCCAGCAAGCATCAGAGACCGCAATAAACATGCTTCAGTACGCACTTGAGGCCTATACACGTTGAGGTAGAGACAGTCTTCGTTGTCGGGGAACTTTCTGGACATGGGCGCGCATTCCTGGGACGTTGCGGGCACTGGGCACCGGGTTTGCTGGCATCACGCACGTTCGTCCAGCTCTGAGGAGGCTGAGGTTTTTCAAATCTTAGATCCCCTGTAATATAAATAAATAAGCGAATAACGAGCTAGCTGTAGAACAACAACCATAGAACAAAACCAAACAGGAGTGAACCGAAAAACAACATGCTCACGACTCCCGTGCACAAGTCTGTTCGGGAACAACTTGTAATTAAAAAAAAAAAAGAAAAAATTTAAAAAACCACCAGTTAACATGGACAAACAAATTACAAGACAAAATACGATGCGTTTCGACCTCTTAAGTCTTCTTCAGGCATGAGAAAACAACACTCAGGATAATGAAAACAAAGAACGAGGAATCATTTATTTTCTCAAATTTGGCGCAAGATATGGCGTTGTGCAACTGAAAAAAAATAAGCATGCATGCTTCGACAGTTAAAAGACAAGTAAAATTTAGTCTCCATCGGTGTACAGTAACGCGTTAAACTGATGTAACATAGGGCTAGTTTTTTCAACACAGTGTTCTCAAATATTAAGAAAAGATGATCTCCACACATGAACGTACTGGTCCAGTATGTGAATATGAAATTCTGTAAGTTTCTATTTCTGATAGTATGTCTTGTTATTTTTTTGTGATTTTCCCCCCCACCTGAATCTTACAAATGGACTGACAGGGGGCAAATTAAAGGGTAGCAAATTACTTGAATGTCCAGTGCAAGACCTTTGTTAATATGATGTTAATAACACCGTCTAAATTACCACATCCCTAAAGAAAAGAAAAGAAAAGAACGGAAAGAAAGCTGACACAGAAAATGGGTACTACTTTGATTAATTTTCCCTTCAGTATTTTGAGGGTTTTGAACACTCTGTGCTCCAGTACATCCGAGCCATTATTATTACTGACAGACAAGACCAAAAGCAGTACCTTGCTCCAAAGGATATTATCTGCGCGCAAGGTAACAGTCGATCTATCCGTGAAGTGGAAAGCACTAGTAAATCTTAAGAAGAAGAAGAAGAAGTACGCAACTGTTTGTTTGTCTCTGCATGCCTGTATGTCCATGTGTCTATCATATATCCGTCTGTTTGCCTATAATCTATCAGTTCTATATCCTCAGGAATTTGCTGCCTGATCACCAGGGGAGACGGTGGACAGCTGTGTGTGTGTGTATGTGTGTGTGTGTGTGTGTGTGTGTGTGTGTGTGTGTGTGTGTGTGTGTGTGTGTGTGTGTGTGTGTGTGAGAGAGAGAGAGAGAGAGTGTGTGTGTGTGTGTGTGTGTGTGTGTGTGTGTGTGTGTGTGAGAGAGAGAGAGAGAGAGAGAGAGAGAGAGAGAGAGAGAGAGAGAGAGAGAAAAGACAAAATTCTTTATTTACGAGGATAATAGATAAGCACTGACGTGCTTTTTTTTTACATCCAGTCCTCGCCCTGAGTAGGGACTACAACATGCAGTGAAATCAATTAATGTAAAAAAGCAAAGAAGAGAGAGAGAGAGAGAGTGTGTGTGTGTGTGCGTGTATGTGTGTGTGTGTGTGTGTGTGTGTGTGTGTGTGTGTGTGTGTGTGTGTGTGTGTGTGTCCATTCTGTTTCAGTCAGTCCTTACATGAGTGTGTTTTAGTTCACTAAAATATCATCACCGCCACCACCACCAACAACAACGACAGCGACGACGACGTGGCACCAGGCTATAGTAACGCATTTTCCGGACAGAAAACAACCCAAATTTCACACACTGAATCAGTTGTTTCAAGAAGCTTTTCTAAACGACACCCACAATACAGTATTGATGATATAACTAACAGAACGCAAGACGATACTACCACATCAGCCTGCAACAAACTGCCGATGCGATCAATACAAAACAAATTTGCAACGCACCACATCAGCAACACTAATGCAAAGCAACAAGAAGAAGAACACAGTACGTTATAGTACACAAAACACATACAGATAAAGTTGCAACAACAACAACAACAAAAAACTTTCTGTACATCCACGGAGTTAATTGATTAATGGTTGGTTAGTTAATCAACCCCAGCTTGTTCCTGAGCAAAATGTCAAATTTGCAGCATCGTCCCAACACTCTTTGAATATCGGCTATTGTTTGCTGAATTGTATTTGAAAGGACCAGATACAACTACTGGATAAGTGAGATTCGGGAGAATGCTTTCACGTATCCGACAGTCCAAGTTTACCGAAGTCGCCAACTTTTTCCCATCGGACAGCCTAAAGAAAGGTTTTGCTTCTGTAACATTTCGATTCTGGAATTTCACTGAAACCAAAAAGATTCCTGTCCGATTCCCCTGAAGCGATGGGATATAGATGGACGTCTGAGAGTCATGACCTGGACCCGACCCTGCACCCCCCCCCCCCCCCCCCCCCCCCCCCCAGATTGTGAAGGAGTTCAGGGCCGATACACTTGAGTAAGAAGGCTTTTTTTTTTTCTCTCTCCGAAAACCTCTGCGTTGCCATCAAGCTCTCCTTAGAGTCATTTACAAAACGACATCCGGGGGACTCACCCACAGGAGGCTGTGCGTACGGTATGTTGTGAAAGACGTCGACATAGGAATCCGTGCCGCCGATGATCGGCTGGCGGGTCCCTCGCACTGCTCCATACCGCGTGTTGTTGACCACCACAGAATGGTCCACGGTCCCTGCTCGGCCACTGACGCTGCAGATGAAGACCCACGTGCAGAGAAAGACCCGTACTGAGCCCAGCCGCATCATTGCAAATCCTGATTCAAAACACGCTTCTGGCTTGCAGGAGCCGCAGTGAGTCGGTCCGTATTTTAGCGTGACCTTTTAGCCGTCTGCACCCGTGGCTTGGCCCAACATTTTATTATCTCTACGTTTGACTGACAACATGTGTTTCTTGGTAATGGTGGGATGTAGGTATACCAAGCACGTTTTGTGTGATTTAGCGTGACCTTTTAGCCGTCTGTTCCCCTGGCTTGGCCCAACAGGATTTATTATCTCGCACGTTTGACTGACAACACGTGTTTCTTGGTGGGATGTAGGTATACCAAGTACGTTTTGCGTGATAGATAAGAAGGAGCATCAATTCCATGGAGAGTTTACGTATACTTTGGCCCTACAGGTGCGTTTAGATAACGAGTCAAGGGGGTCCTTCCCCAGTGGGACTGCGTGTCAGAAATTTCACAACATCCCACCCCACCCCCCTTAGTCCGGCCCGAGAGAGACAGAGAGAGGGGGGGGGGGGAGGGATGAAGGGAGGGAGGGAGGGAGAAAGAGAGGGGGGGGGAAGGAAGAGAGAGAGAGAGAGAGAGAGAGAGAGAGAGAGAATTATTGGGCCTGCTCTATAGGACTTTCTCTTTCAATCAATATTACAGAGAGAGAGAGAGAGCTGAGAGAGAGAGAGAGGAGAGAGAGAGAGAGAGAGAGAGAGAGAGAGAGAGAGAGAGAGAGAGAGAGATTTATTGGGCCTGCTCTATAGGACTTTCTCTTTCAATCAATATTAATGTGGTTAAATGTCATATTCTTTATGTTTTGTGCGCGCGCGCGCGCACACACACACACACACACACACACACACACACACACACACACACACACACACACACACACACACACACATACACGCACACGCACACGCGCGCGCGCGCGTGCGCTTTAGAGAGAGAGAGAGAGAGAGAGAGAGAGAGAGAGAGAGACTCGGATGATGAAACGGATACATGTTATGTTAAAAGGGTGAATTAAGAAGAGAGGGGGTAGGGGAAGGAAGAGGAGGTAAGAGAACCCAGACCTAATCCGATTCGCCCTCTTGGACATTGACTTAAGATTCTATTTGCTTAGCTTCTCTTTCAAACAGTACAGCACCTATCCACCAAGTATTAAATCCGGCAGTGCCGCGCAGCTGTTGTAATCGATCTACACATGATTCTGAAATGTACCACTCAAAATATTACGAATCTGCTTCGAAATTTACCCATGGTTCTATCATGATTTGGTCACCACGAGAATTGTCGATTTCAATTCCCAGATGAAGGCAATGAAATGTCCCCATAATTTTGCAGTGACTGACTCGGCGATAATCAATACTTTCAGTCACGGGTACCTTTCAGAGCCTTTGAGTGAGATGGTTAAGTCAACGTACACAACGTTGAATGTCAAAACATCAAGCAATAAACGCTTACTGCACTGCATCCAAGCTCCCGAAGATACATCAGTACTGCAGCAGACCACCGCTCAGGTTGGGGAACAGCCAACTACCTGCGAAGGAGTCCACATAAAAGTCTATGGTCGCAGAACAAACACTCCCCGAAGTGACCCGCCGGCAGCTGCGCATGCAGCGTCTCCTCAGGAAGGTAGTCTCACAATGGCCTAACACTGACCGCGCCCTGCAAGTGCCGGAGAAGTCAGGGTGTGGCGGTGGATGAGGAGCCGCAAAGAGCGGTGTGGAGTTGAATGCCGCTGAAGTAGCACTGGAGGTAAGACAGCATTAAAAAAAAATAATAATAATAATAAAAAAAAGGTACGTCTTTGGTCACTAGCTGTGACATCGACCATCCTCAATGGGCATCAACGACAGGCTGACGATCGAGATGCTTGGCGTTGTACCGTTCATCTCCTCCTAGGTTAGGTCGATGCTCTCTCCTTACTTTCAGGGCAATAGCAGGACCAGAGCAGAGAAGAGGGGCTGGTGATACAAGCGTCATTCCTCAGCAGTACCTACCACTGACCAGACCTTCCCCTGCAACCGCTCTAGCAGGACACGCGCCTCCCTCATCAGCCTTGCCAGTCACGAACATACCTGTAGCAAATGCGGGCACGTATAGGATGGGCGCATGCTAGTTTCATAAACTGATCATAGATGGAGAATGGCTATTGTCCTTCAGGAAGACGGGTTAATCACAGCTGTGATCATCACAGCTGTTTTTCTTAGAATAAGAGTGTTTTCCCCCCTGTTTCCCCCAATGCTCACAATTGTTTTCCATACCTATTATCGTCGTCTTCACCTAAAAAAATCATCACGTGAAAAAAGAAAAAAAAAGACAATTTCAATTCTCAGATTTTGCTCCTCTTCACCCAAACTATCAAGTACATTTCAGACCAGTGTCCCCTCCACTCATATCTGTGTTTCAATGAATGTATGAGTTTTTGAAAGTCTTTATAAGTGTGGTAGTCTGAGAACACCCTCGAAGACAATCCGGATGTTCAGTCACACACACACACACACACACACACACACACATACACGCACGCACGCACGCACGCAGGCACGCACGCACGCACGCGCGCGCACGCACGCGTGCGCACGCACGCACGCACGCACGCACACTTTATTAAAGAGGAAAACCCAACAACATGTGACAAGAGACTTAGGGACTTACGTAGGATATGATCAGAAGAGAAGAAAGCTGTGTACTGTTTGGCATTTACACGATATCTTTCTTTTATTGTTTGTTTTCTTCTTTCTTTTCTTCTTCTTCTTCTTCTTCTTCTTCTTCTTCTTTTTTTTTTTTTTAAGAGGAAGGGGAATGGGGGGAGGGGGAGTTGACAGTGTGTGTGTAGGAGGAAGAGGGGATGGACGTTGAAACCTGCCCCTTTTTAAATACAACCACTAACACCTTCAGGGGCCCATCAGGCAAAAGTTTCACCATCAGATCCCCCTTCACTTGCCGATCTTCCAACTTGTGTACATTCTTTCATGCAGCCTCTGTTCCAAACTCTACTGTGGTGACACCTACCGTACCCTGGATGACAGATTCAGGGAACACCTCCAGGCTGTCAACCTGAATAAGGACACCCCTGTAGGTACACATTTCAATAGCCTTGGACATAACGTGTTTCATATGTCACTCTCTGCTGTTCACCAAAACCACTCGGATGCCATACACCGTAAATTCCTTGAATCATCTCTGATCTCTAGGCTAGTGACGCTCACTCCCCATGGACTGAACATCAAGGACTGAGGTGGAGGAGTCGCCATTGTAGCTATACTGCCTGAATGACCGTTGGAGGTCCTCCTCTTTTTTTTTTTTTTCTTTTTTTTTTTTTTTTCAACATGCCGGCAGGCAGCTAGGATAGATAGGGTAATAGCTTGTTTGTGGTCTTCAGCACTACCCTACCCTTGTTGATGTTTTTCAAAAAGATTTTTGAGGTTGAAAAAGTTGTTTGCGGTTGTATATGTTTATATCATATATATGCCTAGACACCCTAAGGCATGCATATCTTTATGAGATGTAAACGTGCTTCCCCCCCTCTCCCCCATTCCTTTCACACCCCCCCCCCCCCCCCCCCCCCCCCCCCCCCCACCTCTCTATAATTGTAGGTGTGTGGGGGTGGGTGATGCCGGGAGGGTGGGGAGCGCGCACATGTATGCGTGTGTGTGTGTGTGTGTGTGAAAGTTTTTGTTGTTTGTTTTTTTTTTCCCTTCTCCCTCCCCCCCTCTCCCTCTTTGCCCCCTCCCTCCCAACAACAACCGTCTACTTTCAAACCAGATTTCCTCTGATTTCCATTCACTCACCTTTCTTAGCCTGTGTCTACCCAGCCTCCTTTTTTTTATTTCATTTATTTTTTTTATTTTATTTCATTTTATTTTTTGTTTTATTGTGTGTGTGTGTATGTGTGTGTGTGTGTGTGTGTTTTGAGTTCTTATCACGTCAAAATTTATTGTGACGTCTTTGTTGTTTTATCTGCGTCTCCCCGTTCTTTACGTCATTAACACAGCAAAATTTGCGTGTACTGTCTTTTCATGTCACTTGAAAAAGACTCTAAGAGTCGAAACGTTGTGCATTGTTTTTGTTTTTTTTTTGACCCCCCCCCCCCCCCCCCCCCCCCCCCCCCTTTTGTTTCGGTCTTTATCACCAATCCTCTCAAATCATATAGTTGTTCTGAAAAAGACCCAGTCAAGTGTTATCAAATGTAGAAAGTATATTGCAAAAGAAACTTTTCAAGTATAGGGAGGCACAATAAAGAAAAGGAAAAAGTTATGGAGGGGACACCCGGGTTCGAACCGGGGACCTCTCGATCTGCAGTCGAATGCTCTACCACTGAGCTATATCCCCCTTACGCCCTTCGATCCAAAATACATAGATTTAAGCTTTATTGGGAAAAAAAAAAAACTGCTCGCTTTCAGTTCGGTTCAGTTTTTACCACTAGGCCTAATTGAAGCCTTCCAGTTTCTTCATGTCTCAGGCAAGTTGGTAAGATAAGTGTATGCTGGACATCTGCTCAGAAGTTACAGGGAGGTGTGGGAGTAAACAACCTGATTATTTATCAATCATTGAGAAAAAAAATTAGGCCCTTATATTCTTTTACATTAATTGAAAAACGTAACATTTGAAATACATTTCAAAAGATTCTCTCTCTCTCTCTCTCTCTCTCTCTCCAATCGACAAAGTTAGGCCAAGGCTAGTTCTCGTAAAATCTCGCTGTCACATTGGCAACCAGAGACGTTTACATCCATCATGGCAGCCGTCTGACTGGCGAACAGAAGACGACCGAGTTGCAGAAACAAAAGAGTTTGGTAATGTAGCTATGTTTTGCCTGAAATTAGTTGTGGCTTTGCCATATTCAAATGCTTTTATGTTTCCGAAATTTCTGTTTAGTTGCAGCTTCGACTTCTTTTTTAAACTCATAAACAGTAAACATAGGCCCCCTATCGGCATTTGTACTTTCACATGCACGGAACTGGATCACAGTATGCAGGGTATTTTTTTTCTTTGTTGTTGTTGTTATTTTGTCTTTCTGTCTTTCGCACACTTCGAGCGTTTTTCTTGTCCCTAATTCCAAGTTAAAGCAAGCCAGAATCGTTGGCAGGACGACACTGGCTGGCTTAAATAATGACGAGTATCACAGACATAGTATGTATGATACATCTTCAATTTGGATCTTCAATTTGGAAGGTCAGCCGTCATTTTTGACTACTACTGACCTGTAACATCAGCTGTAACTTGAAGAATTATATAGTGTATTGATGCTGAGATGGAACCTCATCATCCTGTTAACAGCCGAAAAGAGTAAAAATTTTGTTTTGTGTTAAAAAAAAAAAGGTATGAATTAAGGTGGTAGTAAACTGGGCTGGGGCTGTGTTGATCAGTATTCAGCCAGGAAAGTCCCCATTTTACTAGCTTGATAGTTGAGTAGACTTTGACAACCTCAATAAAGTAGAATAGATGCCAGATGTAGCACATGGGATGCTTAACAAAGTATGGCAAAGTGTGATCACCACTCACCTTCTCCAGAGTTTATAATTACAGTGTGATCTCATCATTATAAGGAAAAGACTGCAATAAAGTTGTTAGTTACTGACAGTAACTGTTCACTTTAAGAATGAATTGTTAAACTGGGTTTTTTTTTGTTTTTTGTTTTTTGCCCCACAGAGAGAAATTTTTTTTATAAATAATAAACAAGTTACACTGATTCTTGCTACCATGATGAAATATGTACAGGCCTATAACTGCAAGCGAATGCTGCTTACCATACCAAATCGCCACGCAGAAAGAGAACACAGAGCACACACAAAACAAACAAGGAGACCTCCCAAAGAAAGAAAAACTTAAAGTTCTGCAGGCCTCTTCACAATGTTTCTTAGAGGTGCAGGGAGCTAGCACCCACCATGGATTCAGCATTTGTCTGCGCATAACTGTCAGCCACCTGTGTAAGATAATTAAAGCAATTCTCTGTTCTTGCTGCTGAACTTGAAGGCTCTGGGTATGAATTTCCAAATGTGTCATAAACACATAGCAGGGTTAATTTGACCATTCTTTCGATAAATCTTGTGAGTCAGTTTTGAAAATTTGCTTGAGCTTGTTCTTGTCGTCATTTATGAAAACGTGTAAGTTTTTCAGCTCTTCTTGTATCAGTTATACTTTTGATGTTGTGCTTGCAGATCCTTTGCTGTTGCTTTAAGTTGGTGCACACACAGATTTGTCACCATGGCAGACGCAGAGCAAGCTGCAGAGGTCACCGACAAGGAGAAGGAAAGTGCACAACAGGAGGAGAAAAACAGGTGTGTGTGTGTGTGTGTGTGTGTGTGTGTGTGTGTGTGCGTGCGTGTGTGTGTGTGTTCTTAAATTCAGTGCATAACTTAGTTCAATCAACATATGGGATTTGGATTTTAGAATTGCTGTGACTGGTTCTTCATTTCAAAAGGTATGCAAAACTTACATTTTAAAAAGGTTTAAGTAAAATCATTTCAGTATGTCTTGGATTTTTTTGTCTGATTTGTTAGGTTTTCCTTTCCATTCTGATTATATATATTTTTTTTCTGTTTTCTTTTAACTGAGTGTACACTGACATGCCTAATGAACTTGTTTGGAGCTACACAGTATTCCAGACAGTATTCTATAAGGAGACTGCAGGAAAACTCGGAAAGGGACAACAGCTTTTACATATATGTGTAGAAATGAAACTGTATATTTCACAGTGAAACAGAACCAAATAATCCACACTTTGTTAGTCTGGTAACCTTAAATACTCTTACCCTTCATACACACAGGATACTGCAGCTGCAGAAACCTGCCACCCCAAGAAACCACACCCACCCCGAAAAAGCGTTCGCCTACTCCTGGCAGTAAGCCTAGCAGTGCCAAGGGTCGAGGAAGCCCGCAGCCGGCCACACCAAAGGCTGGGGCTGCCAAACCGGGGAAGGGTGAGAAACCCAAGAAAGGTGTGTAGTCTAGTGCTTGTCTGGCTTGCTTTGCACTTGTGCAGTGGAATTGAGTAGTTAATCTGTCTGGTATTTCACGTCTCTTCATTACGAGCACAGTGTACTATATGGTGGGGAGGGGTGGGGGGTGGGGGTAGAGATCTGAGAAAGAGAAGAGAGAAGGAGCATGGAAAGAGTTAGATTCAGGAAGAAATGGGAAGTAGAAGAGTGTAGGTTGGGTGGGGATATAGAGCATAGAAATAAAAAATTTGAAAAGAGAATTTGTTTCTGAAATTGATATGATTAAGTTAATACAAAAAATGTTTCTTGGTCAATGAAACCTGATCAATGTCCACTGCACTAGTGTGCTTGTGTCGAAATACTGAATACAAAGCTTGATGTGCTTGTTGTGCTGTAGGCAAATTTTAATGGGATGGTCAGGCGTCTTCAGGTTGGCGATTCATCAGCGTTAGCAATGTGAGTCAGATTATGACTTTAGAGAAGTAAGACATGGTTCAAATGTGTGACTTTAGAGAGGCAAACACATGTTTGTAGATTGTGTTATTGAAGAAACAACTCATGGTTTTAAAATTGTGACTTTAGAGAAGCAAGATCTTGTTCAAGATTTGTTTCTACAGCAGCAATTCATGGTTCAGGATTGTGACTGTAGAATGCATGCTTCAAGGCTCTGATTTGGAGAAGCAACAAATGGTTTGAGACTGTGACTTTAGAGAAGCAATCTATGATTCAAGACTGGAACTTTAGAGAAGCGAAACATGATTCAAAGTTGTGGACTCTAGAGAAGCAATGCATAGCTCACACTTTTCTCTTTGGCTGAATTGGTGAAGTATCCCTGCAAACACATAAAAATGCGGTGACATATGCCTCTCTCTCACTGTCTCTCTCTCTGTCTCTGTCTCTCTGTCTCTCTCTCTCTGTCTCTCTCTCTCTCTCTCTCTCTCTCTCTCTCTCTCTCTCACACACACACACACACACACACACACACACACACACACACACACACACACACACACACACACACACACACACACACACACACACACACAACTCTCTAATATCACTTGAGTGGAAAAATGTTAAAGTGTTAATATGAACACACACACACACACACACACACACACACACACACACACACACACACACACACACACACTGTAAAAATAGCTTGCATCATTGAATTTATCAACAAAAGAACCAAGTGGAGGTAAAACAAAAGAGGACCATAAAAAAAAAAACAGTAACAATGTTATCTGGTGATAAACATGTAACTTTTTTTTTTATGATGAGAGCTGCATCACATTTTGAGTTATCCATTTTCTATCACATATTTCTTGCATATTTTTATCAAATGGTCAAGAAATATACTCTTTGTGCAAGGGTGAGTTTGTGTTATCAGTGCATTAGATTTCAGCCAACATGGAAATCTGCGGAAGCAAGTATTTTCATTTTAACAAATGGAAGTGCTTTTCAATAAAAAAAAAAAAAAGATATGTATGGATTGTGGCTTCTAGACAACCCAGTGTGGCTTTTGAATGATTTTAGCTATGATCAACATTTACTGATGCTTCATTTTAGCTTCATTTTTCTGCTTGGGAAAGAAATGATTATATTTGTTGGAGATTTCATTAACTTTTGTGGAGTGAGGCCTGTGCTTGACCTAGCTAGGTGTGCCAGAATCAGTGTACAGTTTACGGCCTTAGGAATGTTAAGTTATGCAGCTGAGGAGTGTTGTTGATGTGCCAGTATAAACAGTTGCTTTAAGTGACGTTGTTGCTCTGTACTAAACACCTGGGTGGGCTCTAAATCAAACAGCCTGATAAGCTGGGTAAACCTGCTGTTGTGAATGCTGGGTTCTTACTAATGTTGGCGATCTGTGTTTGCATACAGCATTCAGAAACGTGAGCCACTTTCAGCACTGTTGGTTGTCGTAAGGGGTAATCTGAGAAGCATCTATAAATATGTGAAAATATCATTGATTGAGCACAAGAAGCAGGCCTGTGTGGTTGACTGACCTATCGTGAGCAACATGAATTGACTGAATTGGATGATCAGCCTTTCTTTGTGTGAAATATAGCTGATGTCCTGTGGAGAGCTTGCAGCTACAGTTTGAAGCCATTCACTTTTTTGGTTTTTGCTTTTGTCTATTCCTTTTCTGACTGCATCTTTTTGTTTCAAAACGAAGTGACTGAGGGCAGAAAATGAGCAAAATTTAGAAAAAAACGGGGGGCTAGTTACCGCCAAGGACACAGACAAAGAGTACAGGACAAAACACAATGCATTCCTACCTCTTGGGTCTTCTTCAGGCAGAGACAAATAATGTTTAATTAGAACAGTGAATATAAAGAACGAGAAACCACGCGCAAAATCAAAAAATGAAATTATTTGTCTTTGCCTGAAGGAGATCCAAGAGGTCGAAATGCATTGTGTTTTGTCCTGTACTTTATTTGTCTGTGTCCTTGGCGATAACTACCCCCTCTTTTCTAAATTTTGCATCTTTTTATGGTTACCCATTAAACTGGATTTTTATTCAGAATCTTGCCAGGGACAGCTCCCTTGTTGCTTGTTGCAGCAGGATTTTTTTCCTAGCATTTTTAAACAGAAAGTATACACACACAATAATGGAACATTCATTTTTGAAATATACGGGGTGTTTTACCTGGGTTGATATGGCCTCCA
Organism: Conus betulinus; assembly: GCA_016801955.1. Classification (NCBI taxonomy): domain Eukaryota; kingdom Metazoa; phylum Mollusca; class Gastropoda; order Neogastropoda; family Conidae; genus Conus; species Conus betulinus. The sequence continues at coordinate 130,855 of JADBJO010001197.1, forward strand.
TGGTCGGCTGACTACAAACAATATGCACTGATGTGCTACAGAGGGGACCTCAGTTTCTCATCTTATCTGAAAGGCTTACACTCAGACTATGAAGTCATGACTTTAACAGAAAACCACTGTACTTTATGGTCACTAAATGTATTTATGTGTATGAATACCTGACAAGCCATGACATATAGTGCTGTTCCAACCTCTGACATCAAATATAGTTTACTGCACATTCACGTCATACATGCGCAAAGTTGAAGGCAGCATATGGGAAATAAATGATCACCTTAACATGCATGTTCCAGATGCGTTAGTCTGCCTTGATGAAAGAGGACAAGAATTTCATAGTTTCCATACTACAACATAAATCTCCGTTTACAACTGCCAGAAAAATAAATTTAAACCTGGAATGTACTTTCCACAGGGAAAAAGAAGAAGAAAGTAGGGAAAAGTAAGTTTAAGAACAACTGCTGTAATTACGTTTGTCGGACAGTTACTCACACATTTCATCTTGATTTCATTCGAATCATTTGACATTTAGTTTGAGCAGTTTTATGTAAAATTACACTACTCTTAGTTTGTTTGCTTTTCATAAGAAATAATGATTTTTTTTTTTTTTTTTTAGTGTTAAATACCTATATAAGAGAATTCGTTTGAATCATGAATCATATGAAGTATGTATTTGCATGAGTCCCCAGACTGTATAATTCAATAGTTATTCAAAACAACATCTTATTCAGAGGCTGTACCCGTGCATGTCAGTACATCTGATTTGAATGAAAATGTCCTGTGGGATTGAAAAACATTTTTTGGGGGGAATTGCTGACAGCATTTTGTTATGATTATGTTTATCTCCGTTGGTTTTGTTTACTTTCATTTAAAATATTTTTTTATCTCTTGATCTAACAGTTCTTAGATCTTGTAGCAGTTTCCACTAGAACATTTTGGCTTTTCAGCATAACACCACATTAGTTTGTTGATGCAGAATATTGAAACAAAGGTGGAGCAAGTTATATTTCACTTGACCAGCTATATCATGTTGTTGTGTTGCCTTTTGCCTAGAGAGATGCTGCTATCCAAATATAGATCCTGGCTTTGACCCAGCAGATTTTGCCAAGAAGTCTATAGGAAGGGGTCAAGCTTACTTTAATGCTCCAGTGACAAATTTGTAACTAGAGTGCAGGGAAAGAAGCAGCCGTTTCAATTGTCTTTTGGTGGTCAGTACTGGGCATAGATAGATGTATATTAGCAGACGTTTTTTCTTTTTACAAGTTTGTAACAATCAAGTTTGTTACATGTGTCTTCAAGCCCTCCAAAGTGTGTGAGTGAATTGTCAGTACATGTCAGCGTCAGAACACAGGGATCAACTCGTGCTTGTATCTGTAAATGTGTGTTGAATGGAAAAAAAACATTTGACGGTATTTGTGTGTGTATGCGTTTGTGTGTCATCATAGAGTAGCTAAATCCCTAAGTCTGTTTTCTAAGCATCAGTGTTTGTGAATCAGCTTAACATCCTTTTTGATTCTTGTACGTTTGCCATTCTGCATGTTTCATGATTTCCTAGCCTGTTTGCAAATCAGTATCTCCATATTTATGCAAACAGACTTTGATTATTAGTTAATATTGATATAAGTGGTTCAGAATGCTGAAAATTTGTGGTACAGTGCCAAAACTTTTTATTCAAAGATAAACCAGCCAGCTGTTGGGTGTGGTTTCTCTTTCAGGAAAGAACGTTTTGCCTCTCTGTGAGGTGAAAGCCATGAAATGGTCTTGCGTGGTAGGCTGGACTAAAGTAAAACTGAAACTGAACTAGTCACTTACACATATAAGAAACTTTTTTTTTTCTACACTGTCTTGTTATTCAAGGGAGTGATGTCTGAAGTGACCAAATTTCATTTTGGTTCATATTCTTGAAAATTTGACCTATTTAAACAAAACAGCTTCCCAACAGAGGAATACTTTGGCTTTTGTGCATGTTGTGCATCAGTTTATTCTTAAAATCATGTTGTTCAAGTTTCATATTTAATATTACTGAATCATTTTTTGGCAATGAATTTACTAACCCTTTCAGATATATTGTATGAGTACAAAACAATGGAGGAATGAGTTAAAGCTGTTGTCAACTTGTGCTCTGACTTGTATGTGCTATGGTATCCTTTGGAGTGTGTGGGTGTTGTCAATATGCATCAAACTGGTCTACATATTTTGCCTTTATCATTGTGTATAGATGTGTTGTTCTTTGCTGTTTAAGTTCCTTTGGGATGTGTTTTAGATATTGAATTCAGTGCAAACCAGCTGATTATCTGTTGGATTCTGTGAAATAGAGATATATTAATGTGTATTGTTAGCTTAAGATCATATGAATTTTATTCTGAAAGTTGAAATATATATTGGACACAATCAATTAAAATGGATGTATGTCTGTGGTATGTGCATGTGTATGTGCATGTATGCATTCATGCATGCATGTGTGTGTGTGTGGGGGGGGGGGGGTGTGTGTGGTAGACATTAGGTGTGTTTCTGTCTGTCTGTGTGTTTGCATGGTTTGTATTTGAAAATCATTTGTCTTGGTCTGTATGAATGTATACATGTGTGTGTGTGTGTGTGTGTGTGTGTGTGTGTGTGTGTGTGTGTGTGCGCGTGGGTGTGTGTGTGTGTGCACCTATGTGCCAGTTGTAGTTTCTATTAATGTTTTTTCAGCAAAATATTCTGCTTTCTTTTTGAATGAGGTGGACTTCTTGTCATGACTAAGAAAAACAGATAGATCCAGTTCACTGAAAAATGTTGTGCAAATTATTGTTTACTTTTTATGTACAGGAAAAAGAAAGTGGGAAAAATTGTGTTCATAATCATTTGAAATCCATATTTAAAAAGAGAAATATATACCTTGATTTATGAAACAGTTGAAGGAATCATCATTCCTAATTTTGTCATCACAAAAGAATAAGAGAAATGTGTATACTGGTAGCTGTGCAGTTTGTCATTTAAAATCATCATTCCTAATTTTGTCATCACAAAAGAATAAGAGAAAATGTGTACTGCTAGCTGTGTAGTTTGCCATTTGTATTTCAAGTTCATAAAAAAAAGAAAAGGAAAAAGAGCAGTCATATGTTTTTGCTCATGATACTTCATATAGGGGGAAACAGGAAAAGAACACAGTTATGTAATTTATCATTCACACATCATGAACAGATCTGTTCATTCTAGGAGTGGACGACAGTGTGAGGGCAGAGGAGGGTCAAAATTCTCGTTAGTGGTTTGAAGTGGATGAAAAATTGCTGAAAGGACTGAGGGAAGGTGGAGGGGGTGGGGAATTGGAGGAACGAACCTCAGTTCAGGAGGGTGTGTGCATGGTGGTGATCTGTCATATAAAGAAAACTGATCAGAAACTCGCTGAAGTGGGGTTAGGAGAGGGGGAGATGGAGACTCGTGGGATGGGACACACTGCAAATTCATAACAGTTTTAATGATTTGTTCTCGATTGCATGATTGTCTGATGATTTTTTCTTCTGAAACGCACAAAAGCATTTTGTAAATTACCCTTCAACGAACGAAGTAGCCATGTCATTAATTCACCAGTCACATATTCTGATGTAGAGAGGATGGAGAAAGAAAAACAGTGTTGTGATGTCTTGTTGGCATTCCTTGTACAGGAGGGAAGAAAAAGGAAGAGGCGAAACCAGAGCCTCCTCCCCCTGCTGCCGATGACGAGGAAAAAGAAGGGGGTGAGGCTTGTGATTGAGGCTTGTGATTTGACAGTAGCATGGATTTCATTCTTTCTTTCTTCCTGGCTGTCTTTTTCTTCCTTGAATCCTGTGATTTTTTTTTTTTTCTTCAATTTAATCTGAATTAGATAAAAAGCAACCACATTTTCCTGATTCAATAATCCATCCATGGGAAATGTACTGAACTTTTTTCTTTTTTTTTTTTTTTACAAGTATTCTGTTTGTGTGTCTTATGTGTCTTTCAGTTGATTCATCCATTTATCTGCCTTGTCTCTCTGACAGTCTGTCTTTCAGGCAGCAGTCTTTGCATGCAGATGAGAGAATTTCAACACAGTATGACACCACTTTTCAGTGCCCCACCCCCCCTCATCCCTGCCCCAACTTCTTTTCATTACTTACACTTCCCCAGACTTTTCCCCTCCTTCCCATTCCTCCCTCCCCCCCCCCCCCCCCCCCCCCCCAAAAAAAAAAAAAAAAAAAAATTGCTTTTTTCCAGTCATTCTTTATAAGCTGGAGAATAATACATCTTTTTGTAGGGTTTATTTGCAACTGTGTATGTGTCTGCTGTCCAGTTATCACTCTGTTTTGTCTGATGGCTTTCTAGTTGCAACATTGATTATTCTAATTCTGTTCAGCTGTGCCGTTTATCACTGTGTTGTGTCTGACTGCTTCCTAGTTGCAACATTCCAATTATTCCTATTCTCTGTTCAACCTCTCCCTCCTGTTTCTCTGTGAGCAGTCCTCCCAGAGAATTGTGCTCCCTTGTTCATGACGTCCAAGTCACAGGAGATCTACCATTGCCAGTGTGACATCGATGTAACGGAGGAGAACCCCATCAAGATCATCACCAAGCAGGAGATCCTGGACGACATGCGCACCAGGGCGGCTGTCTGCGACTTCCACCCCTTCAAGCAGCAGATAATTGTACGATCATAGTGTTCTTGATGTTTTTTTTTTTCTTTTTTTTTTTGTGTTTGTCCTATGAACAGACATTCCGTGGAGGGACAGAAAGGGTTGGGATGGGTGGGGATGGAGGAGGTGGGGGGGGGGGGGGGGGGGGGGGGGGATGGGAGGAGTGGGGGAGGTCAGATAGCTTATTGACCAGAAACAGAATGGGTTGTAGTAAACAGAATTTGCATTTGAGCTGGGGTTTTTTTTTTGTTTTTTTGTTTTGTGTTTTGTACTTAGCTATGATTTGTTCTGTTTCATCTGTCACAATCAACAGGTGTCCTTTTACATTTTATGTTAATTTGATTTTAGTTTAGTTTAATTTAGTTTAATTTTTTTTTTTTTAATGAAAATGAAAGTAGAAGCAGACTCCTTCATTTGCCATTTCTTTCAAGGTACTTGTGCAGATTTGCACTACTTAGGTCTTAAGGCTTTTTTGCCACTGTTTTAAATAGTCACTTTGCAACACTATAAATGTGCTTTGAGGAAGCATTAGATTTTAACCAATTAGTCTGATCGGCTCAGAACTGACATTGTGAAAGTATCTTTGAACATACCACTTACATTATCAGTTTTAAATAGCGTTTTGGATGATTCCTTTTTTTTTTTTTTTTTTTTGTTTTTTTTTTTTTGGCTTTTTTTTTCAGTGTGAAGTGTTTGGTTTTCAGCACCTCTTGGTAGGTTAGGAAAAGAGTTATAGAGAGGATGGTGTGGACATTCTGTGAAATTGGGGATAAGATGATTTGAAAGTGAACTAAAATGTTTTTTTGTTGATTGGAAAAAAATGACAGTATACATGAACCTTCTCTCAAAGTCATGTGATGAACATTCTCTCCAGGTCATGTGACTCTCTGAAGGTGACATAACTGAAGGAAAGTGGAAACTGTTTCAGCACTGGCTGGATAACAGCCATCGCATAGATTCATGGTAAAGAAATAAATGTAATGATTTGATAAAGTTACAGTGGGTCTGAAGAATTCCTATAAGTGATCGACCACATCAAATTGACAGTGTCAGTAGAACATTATGTCCATATACAGAACATTACTACTTGACCCTTCAAGCCTGTGAGAGAACAGCCTGAGCAGCCTTCCCTACCAGGCCAGTTTTGCTGTACTTATGCTGTATTATCTCAATCTCTCAAAACTATTTTGCAAAGACATTTTTTTTTAAAAAATATGTTTATTGTGTAGTAATAATATATTAGTTTCATGCAAAAATCATATATACTTTCGATCTTCTGATGCTTTGATAAACAACAATATTGTTTTGTCATTACATGAATAGACTGTGTACTTCATTTCAACTCTAAATATCTGGAAAACTATTCGACTAAGATGTGAAAAACTGCTCTCTGTTGTAACATAATTATTTAGCAACAGAAAAAATTCCCATATGCTATCATGTATCTTTTGATTGATGATGCTTTGATAAGCTTTAACATTGTTTTACTTTTTGCAGAGCTCCATATTTGACTGTACATGCTTGAACTAATTTTCACCCAAATTTTTTTTACTGTAGATGCCAAACTTAAACTTAATTCAAAGACTTCAAAATTTTAAATGCGATATGTCAGATTAAAAAATTGTAACTTGCATAGTTTTGAAGTAACACTGAATTGAGTACATCGGGTCTGTCACCCAGACCATTAGTCAGGTGAAGATTTGTGTGGCATTGTTCAAGGTTAAATGGGTTAAAGCAAAGAAAAAAAAAGTGCGGAGTAGTAAAGAAGTATGTATGAACATGAGTCACAGATGTTTTTGATGAGCAGATGACATTATGAATTAGAAATTTTTGTTTAACCTAATTGCTGAGCAAATTTTAAATGTAATTAATAGCGCAGCAGCCAAAAAAAAGAAACATAAGACAAATGAATCACAAGGCAAAACATGACGCATTTCAACCTCTTAGGTATTCTTCAGGCAAGATACAAAACACTCAGGACAACGAAAATGAACAAACAGTTGCTATTAATTACATTTAAA
>JADBJO010001197.1:147500-150000 GCA_016801955.1 Conus betulinus
TGTGTGTGTGTGCATGTGTGTGTGTGTGTGTGTGTGTGTGTGTTTGTGTGTGTGTGTGTGTGTGTGTGTGTGTGTGTGTGCATTCATGGAAGGGAGTTGGGTGGAGAGAGCGGATGTGGGTGAGTTGTGTCTGTGATTTCTTTCCATTCCATTTTGTGTTATGTTTTGTTTTATATGTTGTATATGCTGTTGAATGCTCCTTAATGTGCAAAGTCCCCCACAAGATGCGTAGCAGAGCGTTGAATGTGGCCTCCATTGTCTGCTAGAGATGCCAGTAGTGGGTACACTTACTGACTTTTCTTGTGCTCAAATGTTTGCCATATGTCATTAACTCTTGCAAGAGTATTCCAAGGCTTTTTTTTTTTTTTTACAACAAAAAAAAAATGCTACTTTTTTTCCTTTCTTTTTAATTCATTTTCCATGTCAGGACTTGAAAAAGATAGTTTGAAAAAAATCATTAAATATGATTACACAAATGACATGTTTTGGGTTTGATTGGAGAATGACATGTCCGAAAATCAGTTTGCCCATGTCTATTTTTTCTTCTGAAAAAAACGGCTCAAATCAGTCTGACCATGTCTAATACTTCTTCTGAAAAATAAAAAAAGCACAAAGCAGAAGCTATGAAAGTTAGCTTCTGAACTACACTATAATGCTATTGCAACTTCCACAACTGCTAACATTGCTTACGCTTGACATTGTGTGCAGCTCATTTTAGAAGCCCCAGAGGACATCTTCTGCTTTTCATTCTGCCCAACGGACAGCAACATTATAGCTGGAGGCTGTTACAATGGCCAAGTGATCATGTGGGACATCTCAGCTCATGTCGATAGACTGAAGGCCCCCCGTGGGGGAAATCGCAACAAACGACTGAATGTGTTGGTGAGCTGTGTTTTGCATAGGTTTGATTGACTGGTTGGCAGGTTGTTCGACTGGTGACTGACTTTTTGTCTAGAGCAGGCAGCACAAATAGATGTGCCTTCGAGAGGGATTACGATGGTTCCCTCATGCAGCTAGTGAAGAGTTTTCATATTTATGATACATTTTCTTAATCTTATGTTCCCATTTTCTTCATCTTCAACCCCTCCCCCCCCCCCCCCTTCCCCCCCCCCCCCCTTAAGTTCAAATCTTTGCCTAGTCATTACTGTGATGATGGAGGGGTTGTTGGCATGCGCTTGTTTTTCCCCCACTATTAGATTGTTCATCTTTGTATTTGTCTTAACTTTATTCAAGTTTAAAAGGCTGTGCCAGTCTTGAAATAAAAGTTACTTGAGTTAGCTTTTCTTGTGGGAGCAAGAGTTACCCTACTTGTTTATTGTTTATTGTGGTTGTTGTTATTATTTAAGTGTTTATTCAGTATTTTATCATGTAACAGAAGAAAAGTGGGTCATTAAGTTGACAACAGATTGTGACTGAGAAACGACAGGATCTATTAGTTCTGATGGGCTAATATTCTGCTTTCATTCTCTTGCTTCATATCTGCATACAATCACTCATTGCAGATTCCTGTTACAAAATATAAAATGCATGACTGTTATCTCCAAGGGGAAAAAAAAAAGGTTATCAACAAGGTGTTTTATGCCTGGAATGGGTGACATGGACATTTTTAGGCCACCAAGGTGAGAGAGTGAAGAAAAGGGGGAGGGAAGTTTTTAGTCATCAAGGAGAAGAAGTGTAGATCTGAAGAGAAGGGGGAGGGAAGTTTTTTAGCCATCAAGGGGAAGAAGTGTAGGTCTGAAAGAAGGGGGAGGGAAGTTTTTAGTCATCAAGGGGAAGAAGTGTAGGTCTGAAGAGAAGGGGGAGGGAAGTTTTTAGCCATCAAGGGGAAGAAGTGTAGGTCTGAAAAGAAGGGGGAGGGAAGTTTTTTAGTCATCAAGGAGAAAGAAGTGTAGATCTAAAGAGAAGGGGGAGGGAAGTTTTTAGCCATCAAGGGGAAGAAGTGTAGGTCTGAAGAGAGGGGGAGGGAAGTTTTTAGCCATCAAGGGGAAGGGGGGAAAAGGGGGGAGGGGGGAGTTTTTAGTCAACAAGGGGAAAGTGTAGGTCTGAAGAGAAGGGGGGGGGGAAGTTTTTAGTCATCAAGGGGAAGAAGTGTAGGTCTGAAGATAAGGGGAAGGGAAGTTTTCAGTCATCAAAGGGAAGGAAGGGCTGATGTAAAGGGAATGGAAAGTAGATATTTTTTTAACTTCAAAAGAAGGAAATATCTGCCTTAAGGAGAAGTGAACTTTTAAGTCATCTATGGAAGGAAGTGTGGCTCTGAAGAAAAGGTGAAGTCAGTGGCTGGGAATGTTTGTTTTGAAAACAAAAGGTCTTACTTGATACTGATGATAACTTTCATACAGATTTGAAATCTTTTATACATCTTAAAATATTTTGAAGATGTTTCATCACTTTGGTAATTTACTTGTCAGTACATGTCAGAACATCAGCTGAGAAAAAAAGATCATTCATGTACATCCTGAATTGGCTCACTACAGCTCTGAGAAAGTTATCTTTGAATCTG
>JADBJO010001197.1:152500-175000 GCA_016801955.1 Conus betulinus
AACAACAACAACAACAACAACAACAACAACAACAACAACACAACAGCACAAAACACATACAAATGCGCACACACATACACCATGGCATGAACGTACATACACACAAATCCATGTACCCACACATACACACACATATGCAAACGCACTCATGCATACACATGCAGGGCATGCACATGTGTACACACACATACACACACTCTGTCACACTCACACACACACACACATGCACGCACGTACGCATGCACGCACGCACGCACGCACACGCACGCACACGCACGCACGCACGCATGCACGCACACACACACACACACACACACACACACACACACACACACACACACACACACACACACACACTTCGGAACAGATGCTCTCACACATGCACAAAGCACATATCATTTTCCTCATACTTACCTGGCCAGACTGGAACAAGAATCCTTCATGAGGACCAGCAATATGACGGAGTTGTGTGTTCCACAGATGTATCTGAGCAAGTCTGAGCCTGGTGGTGATCATGCTCCATCAAGTTCTCCATGCAGGAACGTCAGGGAGACCGATCAGCTTGTGAGCATTCTTTTAGTGCTTCTTTTTTGTTGGCAACAACATCATGTCTTTTTTTTTTTTCTTTTGATCTTGTATAGGGAGATTTTCTGTTTTTGTAAATCTTAACACTTTTTTTCTGTGGCATTAGCTCTCTTCTCCTACTGCTCATATTGGCTTCCTCAAACACAGCTGCATTCAGGTTCATCCTGTCGTATCCCCAGCAGCAGCGGTCCAAAGGGAGCTGGTTATATATAGAGATCACAACAAAGCACAGACTACTTTTACCATCAGTATGCTAAACAGTAGCATCTTGATTTACAAAACTGTTCTTTAGATGGGCAGGGGGGCTAATAACTATAACAGAGCTGACAGTTGTGTGTTTGAATCATTCAAGGGATAGTGTTTTCCATTATGGCGTGAAAAGCCTTTGTCGATCCAGCAGGGAATGGGTGTCTGATTCATCTCAGGGCAGGGTAAGGAGAGGGGTAGGCCTTATCTCCCAGAATGCCATGCTATGGATGTGGGAGCACTCTGACTGTTCCCTGCCCTTGAAGCCATTCAACTGGGTGGCTTGAATCGATTTAATTTGTCATTTCAGAGTAAAAGATGAAAACAAAACGTTGGGGCTGAAAATGGTGAAGGATGATGTTTTCAAGTTTGTCTTTTTTCAAAAGCGTTTGTATTTAAGGGAAAAATACTGCTTGTGCATGAAAAGAAATAGTAAGCTTGTGCACTACAAAAAAGTATTAAGGTGATCATAAAGACTTTACTCATTATGGTGGAAATTGCATGTATGTATGACAATCAGCAATGAACAAGTGCTGACAGGGATGGTAATTTCTAAAAGTATGATGATGACAATGGAGGCACCAACAAGGTCAGTGATGAAGATGTCATGGGCACCCCTGTAACATGCTGACGGTGGGTGCTGTTGTGTTGGGCAGTGTCCAAAGCATCAGATTCGGCAGACAAGGACATGACCAACACAATGGGTGGAGGCTTCACGGCCGGCATCACCAAGCCTGGATCTGGCAAAGAACGCACACTGCAGGGGGTGCAGACCAGCCTCTACATCGCACAGAGGTGGGCAGAAGTTGATTGTCCTGATACTTGGATGTTTGTTTCTTGATTCAGCATGTGAAAAAAAAAAAAGGCAGGTGAGATGGGAAGGGAGGGTAGAGTAGGGATTTGTGGGAAGATGTGGGGCAGTCATTTTGGGTACTTTGAGGCACTATTTTCATCTCTTTATCATCAGTTATTTTAAGTTGTTGTCACCCCTCCCCCCTCCCCCCCACCTCCCCATCCACCTCCCCCATGCACATCCCCTTCCCAACTGCCTCCCCCCCCCCCCCATCCACCTCCCCCATGCACATCCCCTTACCAACTGCCTCCCCCCCCCCATCCACCTCCCCCATGCACATCCCCTTCCCAACTGCCTCCCCCCCCATCCACCTCCCCCATGCACATCCCCTTCCAACTGCCTCCCCCCCCCACCTCCCCCATGCACATCCCCTTCCCAACTGCCTCCCCCCCCCCACCCCCCATGCACATCCCCTTCCCAACTGCCTCCCCCCCCCTCCCATCCACCTCCCCCATGCACACTCCCCCCCAACTGCCTCCCCCCCCCCCTCCCATCCACCTCCCCCATGCACATCCCCTTCCCAACTGCCTCCCCCCCCCCCCCCCCCCAACCTCCCAAGTGCTCAACTCTCACACCTCCTCCACCTTCCTTCTCCATCTCCAAGGCTTTTTCTTTGTTTTCATTTTGTTGGGGTTTTATTTTCCCTGTGGCTTGGCACATGGGCACAAACACACATGTGCCATCACTTGACATGCAACAGTTTGTGTGTGTGTATGTGTGTGTAAGTGTGTGTGTGTGTGTATGTGTGTGTGTGTGTGTGTGTGTGTGTGTGTGTAAGTGTGTGTGTGTGTGTGTAAGTGTAAGTGTGTGTGTGTGTGTGTGTGTGTGTGTGTGTGTGTGTAAGGCAGGGAAAGCACCTGAAGCATGTCCTGTATGATTTGTGCGCAGGATGGGGAAGTGGTGTATGGTGACTGGATGCCACAGAAAGACCAGGACACAGCAAACTGCAGAGTGAGTCCTTCTTCTCTCTTCCTCAGTCTCATTTGTTTGTTTACTTCAGTTTCTTTTTTCATTGCTTCTCCTCCTCTGTCTTCTCTCCTTAGCATTACTCTCATAATGCTTTTCCTGTCATCCTTCCACAACTACACCAGGTATCCAGCCCCAGCGCTAGCACTCCACGTCAAGCAGTCAGCATCAGGTCGTCATGAGGCACCCCACCAGTGGAGACACTGCACTGCTGCGGAGTGACTTTTAGCAGTGTTCAGTGGTGCCTTTCTTGACCCTAAATGTGCAGGACACCAGCCACTAAGCTCACAATTGATAACAGTTGCTAAGGTGCACCACCAGTGTGAGCGTATGCCCATCCGAAAGGGCATTACCATTTATAGCAACCACTCTGATATGAAAAGACTGTGTGCATGGACTTTGAGATGAAGTAATAAACTGAGGTCACTGCTGGAGTTTGGTATGGAGGGTCACAGAGTGGGTCTGCCAGGTGCGCTTGTTGGAGGAGAGACATGAAAGCATTTGCAGTATGGTTGTGGGAGGGGGGGGGGGGGGGGGGGGGGGGGGGGGGGGGGGGGGGGGGGGGGGGGAGGGGAAGGTGTTGTCAATATGTGCTACTGTTTGTTGTTTTTTTTTTTTTTTTTTTTTTCGTTTGTTTGCTATGACCTTGGCAGTGGCGATCAAGGTCTACGACCTGGAACTTTACCGGCTATATTGGCAATGTGAATTTGCTGACATCAGTGTTGATTTGATTTTGACACACATAAATGATCGGTTTTACTTTGACTTTTCGATGGCAAACAAGTGCTAATCATTGAAAGTTTCTCGGGTCCTTGCTGTGGTGAAAACAGTGCAAACCTTCTGACGTGTGCAGATTGTGCACAACATCAAGTTTGTAGAGTGCATCATCAGCCACTGAAACTGAAAGTCCGTTGCAAATTGCTGTGGACAAACTTTGTTGTCAGTGTCCTCTGTTGACCTGGAGACAAGAAGAGGCAGTTTTTGTCAGCCTCTTTCAGCAAGGTTTCGGGTTGTGGTGGCTAGAAACACCAGAATGTTGACGAAGTATTCTGCCCACTTTTGCCTTAGCTTGATTTGCACTCATTTCCTTTCGTTTCATGCCAATGCAGAAGAAAGGCAGATTGCAAATTAACCATGATTGGTTCGCCAACAGATGGATTGACCTGTAAAAGGAAAGCACTCTTCACAGACGTACATATGTTTTAGCAAACCATGTGATTATTCCTTTCAGTTTTTCAGTAAAAAATCATCTGCAAAGAGAACTGAAATATGTTCTTACCCTTCAATTCATTTTCTTTACCCATTCATACCCTTATGTTCTTTTACATGTACATGGTTTTCAATTTGAGTATGTGGTATGTGTCCGTTTGTGCTTGATGTGGAATCCCGATCATGTGTTATTGTATTGTACTGCACTGTGCAGGTTTTTTTTTTTTCTTTTTTGTCATGATTCCCATAAGCAAGAGGTGGTGGAGATGCAGTCTGAGACAATGTTGCTGTAATCCGAATGTTCAGCGCTGCATGTCAGTGCGCAGTGGAGGGAATGCTCGGTAGAACCCGTCTTCTCCATGCTGTGAAGTTCTGTGTTGCCTAACCCTTCATAGATTACAGTGCACTGGAATTTGGATGTGCATATCTGATCTTCTGCATGTGTGTGCACACCCAAAGGGGGTCAGCTGCATGCATGTCCGAGTTCAGATTGACCTGGGAGATGGAAAGAATTCCGCAAGCACCCTTCAGCCCTAGGTAATGTCTTGGGCTCAAACCCACACACTCAGATTGAGAAGCAACTGTTCTAACCACTGGACCATTGTATGGTACTGTGTTGTACCGGTGTTTTAGTGTGCTGTCTTGTGGAGCTGTGTTGAACTGAACGCATGCTGGCTCCAGGCTGAAACATTTAGTGGTCATGAAGGAGCCTAGTAGGTGATGCCCTGCGTATGTTAGATCAGAGCAGGCACAGCTGAACACCACCTGAAGCGACAATCAATGCAGAGTCTCCTTTGGTGGGTTGCAACAGGGTGACCTGATAATGATGGCTCCCTTTAGATTTCCAATGCTGGGGCTGCAGCCGGACAAACCAGGATATGGCTATGCATCGCGAACCAAAATGAGCAGCATGGGAGGGATACCACTGAACTGGCATGGAAGAAAGAACAGGAAAAAAAAAAAAAAAAAAAAAAATTCTATCAAACAGCAATTTATATTCTACTGTATCATCCTATGCTGTGTCATACTGTGTTGGTGTTTATCGTTTTCTCTTGTACATTTCTTGTGTTGATTTCTGTACACAGCTCCCAAGCCTGCCTACTATCACACATTGCACGACGGCCCGGTGACCTCCCTGCAGCGCTCTCCATTCTTGAAGGAGGTGGTGCTGTCTCTGGGAGGATGGACCTGGGCCATATGGAAGGAGGGAGTTAGTGTAAGTGAACAGCATGTGTGCTAGGGCCAACATGCAGGCTCCTAACACCTTTTAGTGTAAGTGAACAGCATGTGTGCTAGGGCCAACATGCAGGCTCCTAACACCTTTTAGTGTAAGTGAACAGCATGTGTGCTAGGGCCAACTTGCAGGTTCCCACACACTGTGTGCTCATGTGCATGCATGCACACACAGACACAAGCACTTGTGAGTTTACTGTGTATTGACAAAGGCTTATCATTTATGTTGTTGATAACTTTAAACTGATTTGTGCATAAGAAATAATGATAATTGATTAGATTTGTTAGATGATAGTAATAAATAAAGTAATAAATGAAAAAAAGAAAATGGAACGGAACAGAAAAATGGAGTACAGAGAACAGAATGTTTGACATCTTACATGAAAGAACATTGTTCCAACTGGTGTGTGGATCAGAATGAAATTGTGCGCTTTTTTCTGTGGCAGGGGTGGGAGTGAAGGGGCAAAATAATTGTTTATACACACATACACACAAACATGCATGCACATATGCGCACATAATTGTACACAGACCCACATATGCTTATACACGCACATGCATGCACACACGCTCATATTGGACACATGTATACAATCACTCAAGCACACACACACACACACACACACACACACATACACTCCACATACACACTCTCACACACACACACACACACACGCACACACACACACACACATAGACACACACACACATACACCGCATGCACACACGCATGCACACACACACACACACACACACATACACATGCTACACACACACACACACACACACACACACACACACACACATATACACACACTACAAACACACACACACACACACACACACACACACACACACACACACACACATACTCAAATATTGAAATCTTACACTGCTCAGATCTCTCCTTTTCCTTCTGCCCCCTTTTATTACAAGTAAACTCATTCATTTGTCATGCATATTCCTGTTGTCTGGAGGGGGGGGGGGGGAATGAAAGACTTGCGAATTTGAAATGACTGTGAATCTTCTCCGAGTCAGCCCAGATGTAATGTCCACAGACTGCTACTCTTGTAATTTTTTTCTTTCTTTCATATGGTGGCATATAAATTTTTTTCTTTCAAGTTTGTTTCAATTTCTACCTGCAGTGACTTCACGTTGAAACTTACAAACAATGTGATTGATAAAGCCAACTCTTCTCTGGGCAATCCACAGAGCGGGCCTATCCTTCACAGTGCTGCAGCTCAGGTGCGACTGAGCGCTGGCTACTGGTCCCCCACCCGCCCCAGTGTTTTCTACATCGCCAAGCAGGATGGGAGTGTGGACGTGTGGGATCTGCTGGACAAAACTCACGAGGCTTCCCTCACGCAGAGCGTCTCTCCAGCTCCTATCACAACATTTACCCCTATCAAGTCACCCGTACGTTCTCCTCATATGGATAGGTTGTGGCTAGGAAGGCTCAGAGTGTGTCAGTCAATGTGTGTGTGATTCCCAGGTTGAAATGAGTGGTGTGTGTGTGTGTGTGTGTGTGTGTGTGGGGTGTGTGTGTGTGTGTGTGGTGTGCGTGTTGTGTGTGTGTGTGTGTGTGTGTGTGTGTGTGTTGTGTGTGTGTGTGTGTGTGTGTGTGTGTGTGTGTTTATGAACGGGCAGACAGGCAGGTGGGTGGGTTGACAGATGGAAAGACAATTTTTCATGACATTTTTTGGTATGAACTTTTTTTTTTTTTTTCATTTTGTTTCATATCTTTATTCCATTTTTTCCTTTTTTCCTTTTTTATTTATCTATGCACATCAATTAAGAGTTAAAATGAATCAACATGCTCTGAACTGCTACTCCACTCATGAATCCGCAATATATATTGCCCTCACACCTGTGTCCAGGGTTTGCACGCATGAATGAATGTCCACATACACATACATGCCTAGGCGCACAACTATGCATACGCACACACTCTCACACACATGCGAGCACAACAACTTTACACAGATGTACACCCTCATACACTCATTTTTTTTTTTTAATCCTATACATATGACAGCTGCAACAGCATAAAACATATATCTGTATAATGATTCAGCACAATTTGAACCCCATCCCACTCTTGAAAATTGATGAGATTATTTCTGGAATGAATGCAAAGCCTCATAATGTGTGCTGTGACATGTTTTTTTTTTCAGAGAAGCAGCAGCTTCTGGCTGTAGGAGATAACTCTGGAACACTGCACATCCTGGAAATCCCATGGAGCCTTCGTCAGCCCACACCTGGCGAGGTCAGGTTTGGTCATGTCCTGGGGTGACAGATAGACAGACAGACAGACAGACAGACAGACAGACTGACTGACTGACTGACTGACTGACTGACTGGTGGCAGCCAGCTGAATGTATTATTCTTCTCATAGCTCTGTTATATTTTGAGAAAGAAAAAAAAAAAAAAAGAAAAAACACAAACATAATTTTCAATAATTCCTCAGAGTGCTCTTTGTTCTCCATCAGGGCTACAGTGTATATGTATACTGGTGCAGCCAGCTGAATGTATTATTCTTCTCATAGCTCTGTTGTGTTTTGTGGTCAAACTGTTGATGAAAGTAAATTAAAACAGCACTCAAACTTGCATGCATGCGTTGTAGCCCTGATGGGAACAAAGAGCACTCTTGAGAATTATTGAAATTATGTGTGTGTTTTTTTTCTTTTTTTTTCTGTTTTATTCAACTTTTATCTAAGGAAGAAAAATCTTCTGTTTACAAGTGCCGTGTATCCTTGCACCTTGTCTATTCAACATTCATTCTGCTTCCAAAAATGTTGCCCATGTGGTGGGTTTTGGTGTTCACTGTGCACTGACAATATCGATTCTCTCCCTTTCAGCTGAATGGCATAACAAACTACATTGAGCGTGAGGTGAAGCGCCGGGCATTTGTCGTGTCTCGCTGGAATCTTCGAGAGCAGGAGAAACAGGAAATGGCCATGGAGGCAAAGAGGAAGGCCGGGGTGAGTCACAGTAGCATTTCCTTCATTGTAAGTATGGAGGCAAAACCAGATATGACTGTTTGGAAATAGTCATCGGTAAATTGACTGGTTTTGTTGATTTGTTTGTTCATTCCTAAGTCAAGTTGTATGGTGTTGTTGCAGATTAAAGCTATCTTTGAGCATACATCTGACTTGACATAGGAATTTTACCTCTGAAAGTAGTTTTATGATATGCTTACCTGTCCAAACAAATGCTCCGTCCCCATTTGAGGAGGAACATTGTCAGACATCAGGATTCTCATCAAAATGAAGAATGGAGAGCGAGGGGTTAATTCTACTCAGCCACCAAGCCAGCACAAGCGATCACCCTTAGTGAGCTCACAGCATTGCGATGTAATCAAATGAGTTCAGTTTTCGCCCCTTTTCTGCCAAGCAGGTAGCGGGGAGGGTGTAATTGTGTTTGGACAGGTAAGTACATCATAAAACTACTTTTAGTTGTAATATTCCTTTTCTTCATACCTGCCTGTCGAAACAAGCTGACCTGAGGCCAACACAACATGCTGGAGCAGTGGGCGTATGGCTGACCATGACTGCCAAGAGCCCAGTGCCAAGCAGCAAAAGAGGGCCCTAAAGGTCTCAGCCCATATCTGGAGGATCAAGCCTAGCCTTGCTCTCCCTCAAGTGATTCCAAACACAGAAAAAAATCTTAAGTTGGTAAAGATTCTTCATCATCAACACATTCATCGACATCGACAACAGCAAAATCAACATCAAAGCGTAACTAGCTCCCACTAGCACACTCACCGAACATATTTTGGAACCGACGATTACAGTCCCCCCTGTCCTCCCTGCCATCGTCACCCAGGGCCCACTCTCTTTTGCACTATCATTGTTGCACTCCAAGAGTGAGCAGCATGGCAGAGGCAAACTCAAAGGAGGCACTACTGTCATGCTTGTAGAAACCCAACTGTTCTGGTACATTTATCAGGCGCTTTGGGGAAGAGAGCGTACAACAAGCTGGGGGAAAATCTGGCTTGCCTCCAAACACCCCAGGACCACTGTCGACATGGTGTGACAGGGAGCATTGGGCATGGCTCTTGCCAAAACCAGTGGTCCAACTGCAGTTTGAGATTATGTTTGAGAATTTCCCAGACTTGAAATATATGTGGCTGCAGATCATGGCTGTCTCTGAACATTTCCCTGGCTCGAGGTGTCATAAATGATTGTAGATTGAAGCTGTCTTTCAGCATTTCCCTGACCTGAGTTGACTTAATGTGATTAGACTGAGGCTGTTCTTCACCAGTTGCCTGACCTTAGATGTCATGTGTGATCAAAATCAAGGGTTTATTTTTTATAGTATTTTTCTCGACTGAGCTTGAGGCCATCTTTGAGTGTTTACGTGATCTTAGATTATTATCATTATATCATTAAAGTGAATACTTACATAGCGCCCATTCTCAGCTAAGACCAAACTCTAGGCGCTTTACAATCCAAACTCATATACACTGCTTACGAGGGTAGTGTTGACTGAAGAGCTGCCAGCTGGCGCTTCACTCAGTCGTTTCTCTGTCATCCAGTCCATTTCATTCAAAATCATTCACTCAATTTCCTCACTTCCTTCATTCTTTCCATTTGTTATGCAGGGTGCATGCTATGTGTAACATGTCATCCATACATGTATGACCGCAGATTGATGCTGTCTGAGCATTTTCCTGACCTCAGGGGTTATGACTGCAGAGTAAAGGGTTTCCTTGAGCATTTTCTTGACCGGAGGTATCATGTATGATAGCAGATTGAGGCTGTCTTTGAAAATATTGGGTATGTTTGCAGAACGTGGCTGCCTTTTTGTGCGGTTTTCTGAGCCTGGGGTGACATGTTTGATTGCAGATTGCGCCCAACGTGCAGCTGACCGATGAGGAGATAGAGGCCAAACAGAAGCTGGAGTACCAGGCTTATCTGAATGAGGAATACAGCTTCCTTCGAGAACTGGGCATCCTTAAGGAAGAGGAGGAGCCTTTACCAGAATGATAAGACATCAGCAGTTCTGTTCTTTCCCCACCAGATCCTACCCACATTGGTTACTCTACATATTTCCTCCTCCCCTCCTCCCCACCGCCACCCCCCCCACTCCATTGGAGAAATTATATTGTATTTGAAGGAAGTCTCAACTGGTATGCAAATGCAACTAACACAAGACAGGTAGTGTTCTTTCTTAAGTTTGTCTGAGGGCCAGACACAGTATTCTTTTCTTGCTTTTATTGGCCCGATCAGCATAGATTGAAGGTTTTTCAGCTTTTTTTGTGGGTGCTTAATATCACAGGAGGTTTGGCATGAATACCATGTTACAAAAGACTTATCACACAGTTCTGTCAAGCATCTGTCAACCCAGAGACTTGTCACAGACAATTCTGTGATTGTCTGCATACACTAGTTCTGGTGTCTGCAAATTTTCTGCCTGTATTCAGAACACAAAATGGGCTATATAAATGAGACCTACCCAGTGTTTTTTTTTGTTTGTTTTTTTTGTTTGTTGTTTTTTTTTTTTAATTCAGTTTAAAACATTCTCATTAAATGTGTGTGTGGTTAAGTACAGTGTTTACTGCATTTGAAAGTTGTGCATTAGTTCCTCATGTCTTTCCATCAATATATGGTCGTATGGATTTTGTGCACATAAAACTTTGTGTTTCTTTTTTTTTTCCAGAAGCATCCTGTCATCAAGTGTGAGATTTCATTGGTGATCTTCACATTCATGATAATCTTATTTATTACTCTTTTTTCTCACTGTTTTCAGGTTTCTTGATGATTTTGTGTTATGTTGTTACAATTGCTTCTAGTTTTCATTGATAAAGGTTACATTATAAAAAAAAAAAATTGATGTATTCAATCAAAAAAAACAAAAAAAAGTTTCTTTCTTTGTGGCTGCGGTCATCAATGTAAATTCACCTATTATTGAAAATGTGATAAAAATGTGGACATCTTATTTCATCATCATTGTTTTACATGAAAGAAATCTTTGTTGCACATGATAATGTACATATGCAATAAAAATTATTGTAAATATTTTATTGGATTTGTAAATTATTTTGCAAGTTAGTGGAAAGTGCAGGGGATTATCCAAACTTCAGTGTTCGTGACTCTGACAGATCTTCAATATTCAAGTATCAATGGTGAAAAAGCAGACAAATTTATCTGACAGAGAAAGATCAGCAAGATTTTTTTTCTAACATCTTGGGGTAAAGGCTGAGGTAAATTCCTCTTTTATTATGAAAATGACTTTGCAAAACTTAAGGGAAAGAAGGAGGGGGGGGTGTAAATATCAAAAACCTTCACTACACACACACACACACACACACAGACACACACACACAGTACTTTTTTTTTTTTTTTTTACAGTTCCTCACAGGATATGTAAGTGCAGAAGGTGTATATATTAAATATGCATACACCGAAGCTTGCAAGTCACAACTCATGAATAGTTCCTCTTTGCTTATCAAACCAATAAGGAATACATATACTTCAGTATTTTTTTCAGTAGTGAGGAGTCATCAAATTATAATGAAATCACACAGGAACAGATTTCTAAAAAAAATCTATCTTACCAGCTGCCATGGCAAAGTGATTAGCATGGCAGACTCTTGCAGATGCCATGGCAAAGTGATTAGCATGGCAGACTCTTGGCTGGGAGGTTGTGGGATCGATTCCCTTCAGAATCATTTATTTGTGCGATTTTTTTCTGCCTCGACCAACACCCTACCTGTGTAGAATTTGCCATGGGCTCCATTGGGAAAACTGGGACCGCACAGTTGAGTTTTTTTCCACTTAATGGATGCGTCTCTGAGAGAGAGTTGCTCAGATTTCCTGAGCAGTGCTGCAGGTGTCTGTTTCTCTCAGGTTTGGTTGATGCTGGAACATATTATGACAGTATGCGTGGAGTAAAGCCCTGTTGTGCAGACTCAGACCAGTGTGGACATCCATAGCATTATCTTCCTCATCCTCACTGATCAGCATAAAATTAGTCTCAAAATTCCGTGACAGTTCATCTCTCAGGGTGACCTCAGTTCTGATTTCCTCTCTCTATGTCAATGCTCTTGGTAAGATTCTGTCAGGGCCACCGGTATTGGCAAATTCATGGGAGTTGTTGTTAGATGGATATGGGAGTGCCCTTAAGAGAGAGCTCACTCATGCTGGCTCCACGACTAAGCACTTACTGCCGTCTGTAGGGGTTTAGTTGATGGTGTCCTGTGTATATTGGATCAGAATTGACCGTTCCCTGAGGATTGCTGGTACTGGGGAAATGCTGGAACAAGCCAGGCTGTGGTTGATGATAGGGAGCAGAAAAGAATGGGGTGGGTGCTATGTCATTGAAATGGCCTGGAAGACGAGATAGAAAAAAAAAAAAAAAAAAAACATCCATCCAGTTGTTTGTCGGTGACATTGTGTGAAATGAAGTGAAAGGTGTCAACAGATTAATGGGAACTGAAAATGGATGAATGTGATGACAGACTCCCTGTGTGTGTGTGTGTGTGTCTTCTGTGTGTGTGTGTGTGTGTGTGTGTGTGTGTGTCTGTGTGTGTATGCGTGTGTGTATGTGTGCAATGTGTGTGTGTGTGTGTGTGTGTGTCCAATGGCATAACCCCCACGTGACTCATTCCAGTTCACCCTACACAGCCAAATTCTGCTTTGTCCTGGCGCAGCCCCAGCACTGGCAGTCCTCACCCACATCCCCTCCCTGATAGCACTGCCACTCAGACTGTTGACCGTTGCAATACATGGTCATCAACATGGGGCCTAGCAGTGGTGTCTTCAAAGTGTGGAATCGTCATTCCACGTGTGATTGAACCTGTTTAACATCAGCATGCATGCTTAGGGAAAGCATGTTGCTGTGTAGTAACTTAAAAGCAATTGTATTTATCATCATTATCATTACTAGATTTGTCGTCATCATTATCATCATAATTATGAACACTAATGCATTAACACGGAAGCATACAAATCACTTTCCAAGCCACTGAAAGGAAAAAGAAAGCAATTCATTATTTTGCCAACATCCCATCACACATTCCTCACTTTTTATTCTGACATCAGATAGAAAACAGAGATACAGAGAGAAGAAGAAAAAAAAAATATGGAACACATGTACACAGAGAGAGAGAGAGAGAGAGGGGCGTTTTGAAATCGATAGAGCCATTACACTCATTGTCGTTGCAGGTTGACTGTCAACATACTTAGTAACTTAGTCTTTGTCGATGGACCAAAATATGGCAAATTGAAGCCAGCAGAGCCACTGCACTTCCTGCTATCATTAGCGCTGCTGCCAGAGCTGCTGGTAAGAGGTCACAACAAGCAAAACAAAAGGACACTCAACATGATCTACACCTCATCTCACAATGGTAGAGTTAGGGTTTTCCCTATTGTCTCACATTGTTTTACAACCGTTTTTTGCGTCTTCTTAATCGGATGGGTTTGTGTTTTTGGCCATTGTCCAGCTCGTCGTGGTCCCCCTCCTTGGAATAGAGGCGGTACGTGGTCATGTCTATGTTGACGTCTTCTGAGAAGACATAGATTTCTCCATGCTTTGTCACTTTGTGGTTGGGCAGCATGACAGAAATGGTGTAGTCCACTCTTCCCGAGCTCTCGATGGACACGGCGGACCCGTCCCAGTTGTTCTGGGCGATCTTCGCTCGTCCGTGCGTGGGCGCCAGTCTGGTCAGGTAGACTCCTGCGGCATGCATTAGTTGTTGAGAATCCAGGTAATGCAGTCTACATACAACATTACACCACACTCTCTCTCTCTCTCTCTCTCTCTCTCTCTCTCTCTCTCTCTCTCTCACACACACACACACACACACACACACTCTCTCTCTCTCTCTCTCTCTCTCACACACACACACACACACACACACACACACACACACACACACACACACACTCAGCAGAGACGAGCGAGGGGTGTGGGTGTGGTGGTCGACATTTACCTGGAGAGAGAGAGAGAGAGGGGTGGGGTGGGGTGGGGAGGGGGAGGAAGAGCTCTTCATTCTCTTTCAAGTCTCGGTGATCAAAAATGAACTCTTCTGGGTTAGACAGAACAGGAGAAGAGAGACGTTTTAACCGAAAGCATTTTCTTTGGAAAGCCTCTGGACAGAAAAACGTGCCATCTAAAAGACGATGAAATAAGATGTGAGACACCATTACTCCATGAATACCTCAAATACTGGTGAGAAGAAAAAAAAAAACATACACAAGCAAAACTGAATTACAGCATGAAATTCATGCTGCTATTGAAGCCGATGCCTGGCGCTGAAAAGGTTTGGAGAACAACAATTAAATCAACTGTGTATCTTGAAACACGCCTGCTGTTCCTATAGACCGTTCTCACAGATTCCGGTGCCTGCTCTAATTCAGACAAGTCACTAAAAGCAGCCAGGTTTCCTTTCACGTACCGTTAGGGACCGGAATTCCGGTAGTTCCCGCGTTTGTCTGCTCTCTAGCATGGCATCATTTCGAAGAATATGAATGCAATCCTTTTAACAAAATCTAAGTCTTTTGGTGGCCGGAAGTTAAAGACCTGAGCATGCAGAAAAACAAACGCACAAAACCCAGTAATGGAGGCACACACCTTCACCGTATCTTCCGCTGGGACTCATGCGAATTCTGCGTGTCTGCAGAATACCCCTCAGTCCCTCTCTGTCCGTGTAGTGATAGTAGATGATCATACACATAGTCGCAGATGATCTACTGCCAATAGAAAAAAAAAATGAATGAAGAAACAAGACGAATAGCAAAAACCAACAACAACAACAACAACAACAACAGAATCTAAAAATGACAACGAACACAACATTATTGTTTTATATTAGCAATTATTTGGTCACAACCCCTTCTACATTACATACAGTTCTAACTGTCTAGTTTCAAGTTTATTCACGGCGCAACTGCTTCAATCCTGTGTTCGCACGTGAGGACTCGAAGAATGGCTAAGACAGAAATGTGTATCATCAGCGTCTTCCTTTCTCCCTTCTATTTATGTTTATGATAATGGATTCTCCCGTTCTGTCCGACGGATGAGTAGGCAGACAGGTCATCTGCTGATGTGAGGCCTCATGTGGGGATGAAGACCAGTTCATGAGGCACAAAGACGTCTACAGACGTACCAACATGCACTAGACATACACTCTAAATTTCATACATCAATTTATCTTTTTATCTTTCATTTTTTCTTTCTTTTTTGTTGTTGTGTGTTGTTGTTTTTTTTTTCTTTTTTTTTTCTTTTTTTTTTTTCTTTCTTTTTTTTTTTTTTGTTTCTTTTTCTTCCAGAACCGTTTGCCCGCAGCAGGCTACACACGCTGATGTTGGGGTTAATTAAGGGAAAAACACTCTTGGCGTCGTAGAGAGAGTTAACTTAGTGGGAGGCGGGGGGAGGGGGGTGTTAGACAGTTCGCTGAATACGATTGGTGGGAACTTGGTGCTGCGTTTTTTTTTCTGTTGGGCAGAGCGACAGGGAACGGTGTAGACCAGCACAAAAGATCAGTCATCCGAACTGAAGTCCATCCAAGTTACTGAAGTCTTCGCCTTTCTTTGCATGTTAGTCTACATAGCTGCTATAGTTATCTGGATTTTCAATTTTTCTTTTTTTTTTTTTTTCTTTTTTTTTATGTTTCCGTTTCTTTGCAGTCCCAGCTAACGAATATTCATTTCTCTCTCTCTCTCTCTCTCTCTCTCTCTCTCTCTCTCTCTCTCTCTCTCTCTCTCTGAGGCAGGAAAGGGTGTAAACCAGCGGGCAATAGAAAGACCATGCATCCGAACTGAATGTTATTCGACTCTTCCTATTATTGGCACGGCAATCCACGCAGCTCTAGTTATGTGGGATTTCCCGTTCTTTTCGCGGCAATCCACGCAGCTCTAGTTATGTGGATTTCCCGTTCTTTGCGCGGCAATCCACGCAGCTCCAAGTTATGTGGGGTTTTCCCGTTCTTTGACCACCACCACCACCACCACCACCACCACCCCCCCCCCCCCCCCCCCCCCACCCCCACCCCCAAGGTTCATGGACTCTCTCTCTCTCTCTCTCTCTCTCTCTCTCTCTCTCTCTCTAAAACAACACAAGGATCGCTTTTTCTGTCTGTGTGTGATGATTTTTTTTTTTCTTCTTGTAATCGATTTCTTTATTCTTGTTTGGTTGTTTGAATCATTTTTTTTTCTTTATTACTTTAAATTCATCTACGCCTCAATGTTATGGAGGAACAAATCACTGACTTTTTAATGCATTTGTGAAAGTATGTGTGTTTGTTAAAAGTTTTGTAAGTTTTAGTCGCTAGTCGTGCTTAGTTTGTCCCCTTGCGGCAAGGGCCGAATGAAGAAAAAAAAGTGTTTGCTTATCTGTTACCCTTGGAAATAAAGATTATCATCATCATCATTATCATCATCATCATCATCTTCATCATCATCATTTCTCTCTCTTAGCTATCTGTCTGTCTCTGTCTCTGTCTCTCTGTCTCTGTCTCTCTCTCTCTCTCTCTCTCTCTCTCTCTCTCTCTCTCTCTCTCTCTCTCTCTTTCATTGCAGCTCCAAGTTTTTCTTAGTTTTTACCTCTCTTTGCAATCCCCTTTAGAAATAAGTTACTTTAGCGTTGTTTATCTTTACAATATCCTGTGTGTTTTTCCTTCCATGAAGTCCTTCGCAGTCTCAGCTCCAAGCGCGCCGAACAAAATTGTATCAGATCGAGAGAAAAAAGCGGAGAGAAATTTCAACAGATTTGCAGTTCTCTCGGATCCAGATGTGTTGATGATATGAATAAAAGGAAGAATTACGAGATTTATTTTCTTTCACCATATTTCATTTATGATGGACTCATCCACAATGGATTCAATCATACATTGGAATATCAGGGGACTGACTGTCTTCCAATTATGAAGAATTGCAGCTGTTGTGCCGTGAGGCCAGGCCGATGCTAATTGCCCTCCAGAAACTCTTCTCAAGTCTGACAAATTTCACTTTCTGGCTACAGTTTTTAAATCTACCTGCACAGTCTGTTGAACATGGTGCTTCTGGTGGAGTTGCCTTGTTCATTCACAACTCTCTCTGTTCTGTACAGCCCAGTTGCTCTGCAGACTCCGCTTCAGGCAGTGGCAGCTCGGGTTACTCTCCACAAAACAGTTACTGTCTGTAGTTTGTACTTATCTCCAAACATCTGCGTCACCAAACAGGACCTCATTTCACTCTTGGAGCAGCTTCCTCGACCCTTCCTGCTGTTGGGTGATCTGAATGGCCACTCTCCTCTATGGGGAAGTGAGAGATCTTCACCACGGGGTCTGCTTTTAGAGGAAGTGTTTTTTTCGGAGCTTGATCTGTGTGTCTTGACAGGAAATCACCAACTTACTTTCACTCCGCTAATGGCACCACATCTTGTCTGGATCTTTCTGTCTGTGATCCATCTTTGTTTTTTGGATTTTGTTTGGGAGGTTGATGAGGACCTGCATGGTAGTGACCACTTTCCTGTGTTGCTTCGGTGTACAAATGCAGAGAGCGAGTCTTTGCCAGAACGCCTCAATTTCAACAAAGCAGATTGGGACCTCTTTGCCACTAAGTTTCTTATGGATCTGGAAGAGGACAAGAGATCCTGCAAGTGAGTGATCCGGCAGGAAGTCTTTCAGATTTCATACTGAATTGCGCAAAGTCAACCATCCAGACATCTTCCAAGAAGCCCGTAATGCCAAAAGTTCCTTGGTTCAATTCTGAGTGCAAAAGAAATTAATTAAAAACCCGTAAAAGAGCTCAACGTAGGGTTTCTTGCAGACCCTCGATGCCCAACGTCCGAGCGCATCAGAAACTGAGGGCCAAATCGAAACACATATATAAGACCAGTAAGCGATTATCTTGGAGACAGTTTTGCTCAAGTCTCACATCCAAAACTTCGAAAAAAAAGTGTGGAAAATCATCAAGAAAATCAAAGGGAAGAACACCTGCCCCACTGTGAACCACCTCAAGTTTTCTGATTCTTTAATAACAGAGAAAAAAGCAGTTGCTAATCTGCTTGCTTCAACCATTGAAAAGAATTCCTCCTCTTCTAACAAGTCAGCCAGTTTTGTCAAAAACAAAGCCCTTAAAGAAAAATCACCCTGCAACTTTTTTCGTCAGACAACGTGGAAGACTACAATCTTCCTTTCACTTTAAATGAATTGAAATCCGCCTTACTTTCTTGCAACGATTCCTCTCCGGGTATAGATGAAATCCATTATAAACTTTTGAAACATCTTCCGCAAAAAAGGTCTGCACTGCACATCCTGCTACATGTATACAACCATGTATGGACTACTGGATTCTTCCCACCATCTTGGCGAAAAGCCCTCATCATTCCTATTCCCAAACCTGGAAAAGATCTCTCCAACCCGTCAAACTACCGTCCAATAGCTTTGACCAGCTGTGTCTGTAAACTGATGGAAAATGGAAAATGGTCAACTAGACTCATGTGGAAACTTGAAACCGACGGCCTTTTGGCGAAAGAACAGTGTGGTTTCCGTAAACATCATACTACAGTGGACCATTTGATTCGTCTGGAATCTACGCTTCGGAACGCCTTTCTGAACAAACACCACGCAGTGGCTATATTCTTCGACTTGGAGAAAGCCTACGATACCACCTGGAAAGCTGGAATTCTTCATGATCTCCATGATCTTGGTTTTCGGGGTCATCTTCCACTTTTCATTCAAAAATTTTTTGGCAGACCGACAGTTTCAGGTCCGGGTTGGCACCACTCTCTCTGATGTTCATGAGCAGGAGTTGGGGTGTTCCACAGGGAGCATACTGTCTCCGGCCCTATTCAGCATCAAGATTAACAACATTGTCAAGTCAGTTCAGCAGGGTTCAGACTGCTCATTGTTTGTGGATGATTTTGCTGTCTATGCAACTGGAAGCCTGTACCCGAGTGTCCAGCGCAGGCTCCAGCTTTGTGGATAAAATTCATCAATGGGCGGATGAAAATGGCTTTACTTTCTCTCCTACGAAGACACAGTGCATTCACTTCCATAATTTTCGTCAGTTTTTTTTTTTTTCCAGATCCTGAAATCAAAATAGGGAAATCTCCCATTCCAGCTGTCACAGAGGCCAAATTCCTTGGAGTTATTTTCGACGACCAAAAACTCAACTTTCTCAGCCATATTAAACCTCAAAACCTCTTGCCAGAAAGCTCTGAATATTCTGCGGGTCGTAGCACACACTGACTGGGGCGCTGATAAGAAAACTTTGCTGCACCTCTACAGAGCCTTGGTCCGTTCCAAACTGGACTATGGTTGTGCTGTGTACGGCTCTGCCAGACCGTCGTATCTAAAACTCTTGGACCCTATCCACCATCAAGGGCTTCGTCTCTGTCTTGGAGCATTCCGCACCACCCCTGTGTACAGCCTGTACGCAGAGGCAGGTGAACCTTCACTGTCCAACCGCAGGCTGAAACTGTCTTTGAATTACTACGTCAGACTGTTCTCCGAACCTGAAAACCCTGCCTATGACTGTGTCTTTGACCCTCAGTTTCAAAGCAAATTTGACAACAACCCTAACTGTATTCCGCCGTTTGGTCTTCGTATGCAGCCTCACGCACGGAATGCAGGTCTAGACCTAGGAGTTGTGTCCGATTTTTCCAAGTTTCCGGATCAACCTCCGTGGACCTTTTTTCACCAGAGATTCGTTTTGATCTTGCAGCTTTTCGCAAAGAGTCCACTAGCTCTCTAGCATACAAGGCTTTGTATGCTGACCTCTGTTCGAAATTCTCATCCTATCAGAAAATTTTCACTGACGGTTCCAAGTCTGAAGATGGAGTGGCCTGTGCAGCCTACTGCTCTGGTGCTCCTTCTCAAATACTGTTAGAAACATATTCCTTCAGACGCTTCTGCTTACTCTGCTGAAGTTACAGCTCTGGTTCTGGCACTACGGATAATCTCCCAATCTACGAAGAGGGACTTTCTGGTTTTGTCGGATTCACTGTCGGCTTTGGAGGCCATAGCTGGCCGCAATCTTCAGCACCCCGAACTTTTACACTTTTTTGAACTTTTTACCAAGTTGACAGCGGAGGGTTACAACATTCATTCTTCTGGCTTGGGTTCCTGGTCATGTCGGCATCGGAGGGAACGAAATGGTGGATCGTTTGGCCAAGAATGCCGTACGAGAGAAACTGTCAAACACACCTATCCCCTGCTCAGATTTGAAACCCAAAATTAACGATTATGTAAAAGACCTCTGGCAGGAGGAGGGATTGGAATACACAGACGGATAACAAACTCTTTCAGATCCGTCCAAACCTAAAGGAGTTTCCTCCCGTCTTCGTCTGGTGGTCGTAAAGAAGAAACAGTTCTGTGCCGGCTGCACACCGGCCATTCGTATTTTACCCATTCCTACCTTTTAAAGAGTGAAGAAGCTCCTTGGTGCATTCCGTGTCATGTGCCACTCACAATGAAACATATTCTTTTAGAGTGTTGGGATTTGCACGATGTGAGACACAAACATTTTACAGCAGATTCCATGAAAAGAGATGTTCCGCCTGACGCGATCTTTGAGTTCTTGAAAGAGGTTAACATTTTTCATCGGATCTGAGATTTTACAGTGGAAAGATTTTTAACAAAGTTAAGTCGGTCGGAGCGTACTGCTGTTTTTCTCCGTTCCACTATTTTTCCTTGCCGCTGTTCCCTGCATATAAATACACACACAGCGCGCGCGCGCGCGCGCGCGCGCACACACACACACACACACACACACACACACACACACACACACACACACACACACACACACACACCCC
The DNA here is from genome assembly GCA_016801955.1 of Conus betulinus. Classification (NCBI taxonomy): domain Eukaryota; kingdom Metazoa; phylum Mollusca; class Gastropoda; order Neogastropoda; family Conidae; genus Conus; species Conus betulinus. The sequence continues at coordinate 173,337 of JADBJO010001197.1, forward strand.
TAACCTTTCACACCCTTTCCTTAATCTCTGAACCCTCACCCAGCAGGCTGACGACGTATCAGATGCCCACTGTCAACGTTGACACTGTGGAACAGCGCTACAGGGGACCAACGGCAGGAACGGAAAATGGGCACCAGCTATTGTCACTGTGGAGCCCACGAACACCTCATTGTTCCATTGGATCAGATGTCTTCTGTTGTAGTTTTAGTTTTAAAGGATATCGATATGTTTCGCTGGATGTGACTTATACACGTAATTTGTGGCAGAAGTTGTCGTCTTCAGTCTTTTGACTGGAGTACAGCATTTCATGTTGAATTTTTTCTCTTGGCAGTTTATTTGGTATATCATTTCTGTTTTGAAAGTTCCATATCGCGTTACCCTTTCAGGCAAGATTAGAAATGAGTTTTTAATATTTTTACTATAAAATCAGCCTGTGTGTGTTTAATGTGTGTGTTTATTATGTAAAGGATTTTGCACTGGGACTTGTGACAATGCTCCTACCTTGTTGTTCATGACTCAAAACAATGGACTATAGAGCTCCCTGATTTGGGCCCAAGCCGCTACCAGTCAGTTACCCAGCATTTCTACGACCTTGACTGCCATGGGACAATAGTAATGAATGAAATGTTACTTCTCTCAAGCACTGAAGGGATCAAGATGATGAAGTTACAGTTCCAATGTACACATTAGTTACGCTGTTATATTCTAAAAACTTTTGTTGTTGTTGTTGTTGTTGTTGTTGTTGTTGTTGTTGTTGTTAAGGCCAGCGCTGTTTGCTATCACTTATTTGTGGAATCAGTTTGTGAACAGGTTCGCTGGTCTTCCCACGCTGATGTCGAGTAATGGGATGTGAGTCGTCTGTCAAAACGCCCATGAGAGTATTCGCCAGTTTCCTAGGATCCTATCATCATTGACGAAAAAGGCAAATGACACTCACAACAGTCAAAGCAACACTAACAACAAGAACCCTTGACAACACCTACAACAGACAACAACAGCAGGAGCAGGAGTTGCAACAACAAATAGGGAACACTGGAGAAAACAACAACAACAACAACAACAACAACAACAACAACAACAACACACAACAAAATTAGGCCCTACTTTCTGTCGTTGTTAGTCTGACTCCCATATAGGAATACCATCCTAGCAGCCACAGAATCCAATTCGGTCAAACAACCGACGCCAAACATCCAGTTCCACACGGAATCGTGACCAAACTCACCTATCACACAGGCAGTTACGTGTGCAGATCAGACTCGGGTGGCCAAAGCTGAAAACAAATCGTCAACCCCGTGCACACTTAGGCTTTTAAAGATGTGTAAAGATGTCGTGGCATGGGTGGGAGGGGTGGAGGTGGGGAGGGGGGAACGGGGATCAAAGATGACGTGTAGTGGCTATGACAAATCAGTCGGTTTGTGCACTGGTGCAGAACTCTTGGCGGGATCCCCCCCCCCCCTCTCTCTCTCTCTCTCTCTCTCTCTCTGTGTGTGTGTGTGTGTGTGTGTGTGTGTGTGTGTGTGTGTGTGTTGTGTGTTGTGTTGTGTTTGTATTTGTTTCTGTCTGTGTTTGTCTTTGATCTCCCATGCTCCCTGGGTGGATCCTCAAGCGTAGGCTCAAAGATTGTCCACCTACATGTTATACTGTTTGCATAATGTCTTTAG
>JADBJO010001197.1:185000-355000 GCA_016801955.1 Conus betulinus
ATGACGTCAAAGAGTACATTTCTCAGGGTCGCTAAACATTCCTGCAAACGCTCTCTCTCTCTCTCTCTCTCTCTCTCTCTCTCTCTGCAGGCGTCTATCTGACAAGACTGTCGCCCGAACATGGACGAAAGAAAATCACTCAGAACAACTGGGACGGCGGTGGGGAGTACAATGAGATGTGGGGAAAGCGGACTACGCCATTTCTGTCAGGTTGCCAGACCATAGAGTGGAGGAGTACGACGGAATCTTTGTCTTCCGTGAGGACGTCAACCTGAATATGACCAAATACAGGCTGTATTCCAAGAACGGAGATCACACGTGGACCTAGAGAGAGAGTGCAGCAATGGCAAAGAAAAGACATCTTCAAAATGTACCATTCTGTAAGAGGATGGGCAAACCTTCAGGCACTTGTAGATGAAAGAGACCCTAATTAAAATCAGTTTCTTTTTATTGTTGTCGTACTATTGTTCGTTGTTGTCGTCGTCGTCGTCGTCGTCGTCGTTGTTGTTGTTGTGGTTGTTGCCAAGATCTTGAAAGTTTTGTTGTTGTTGCTGTTGTTTTTTTTTTTCATTGAAAATATATCAGTGATTTTGAATTCAAATTGTAGGAGTATCAAAAAAAAAAAAAAAAAAAAAAAAAAAAAAAAAAAAAAAAAAAAAAAAAACGGACAGATCTTGGATTCAGCGTTTGTTCCGGATCCACAAAATGTGGGTTCGTCCCCGGGACACATTCCATCTTTTCACCGAATTTCACTAAAACCTGTATCTTTTTGCCCGTAATCATGCTGTGCGGATCGTGGAAGCGCCTTTTGGTCCGCACCAAAAATGGAATAGATCTGTCCTCGGATAACACATTCCATCTTCCCATCAACTTTCTTTAAAACCCGCTCCGTGGTGGCTTGCGGGGGATCATGCTGACGGACAAACCAACCGGAACCAGCGAACACGGGGTGAAAAGTGCCTGTCAGAGGTAACAGCCAGAAATGTTGCCCTATGTCTTTGTGAGGCAGTTTAACAACAAGAAAGACTCATAGCTCTGTCTACAGCATAGTACATTGTAAGTTGTTACATGCTTTAGGTGATGTATTGATTGAAAAGAAAAAAAAAAAAAAAAAAAAGAAAAAAAAACACACACATAATTTCATATTTGAATGTTGTGAAAATTTCTTTCATGCTTTCATTTGATGGAACTACTTACGTTTGCTGTGCATCGGCATTCTTGATGTTGGTGTTACACTTGCTTTGATTATTTGTACCATTCTGGCCTTCATGAATAAAGATGTGTTCTGTTCTGTTCTGTTCTGTTTCTGCTTTGCTGCTCTCTCTCTCTCTCTCTCTCTCTCTCTCTCTCTCTCTCTCTCTCTCTCTCTCTCAACATTTAGACTATTAACTGCAAACGATTACCATTTTCCTGATTTTGTTTCCCCACTTAAGCGAGAACTAGCGGGCCCAAACAAACGGGCCTAAAACTGTTTTTATCCATGAAGTGATAAACAGCTGTGCACCATTGTCGTCAGTCGTCGGTAAGGCCTAGTTGACCTCACTGAGCTGTCGCAGAACTCAAGAAGGTCACTGACCAAAGGAAAGACGCTCGAACACAACAGCGGAGCTCCTTTATCTTTCTTTGTTCCGTCTCTTGCTCAGTTTTATTTAGGGGGTCAGGCGACGGGGGGGGGAGGGGGGGGGGGGTTGGGGGAGAGGGGGTTGGGGGCAGGGGGAGGGGGGGGGGACAGGGGCAGTTGTGTTGGGTGTGTGACTGTCCTGTGTAGGAGCGTAGTAGCGTCTAAAGCCGGTAATAACTGTCCTCCTTAGAGAAATAGATATTATCCTTGAGGCAAACAGCAATATCAGGAAAAAATCAAAAAAAAATCAACCTATGGGCAATCATTGTTTGATCTGTTTTCCTTATATGGATCACACCTGTTGTCCCTGTGTTTCCTATGGGCAATCATTGTTTGATCTGTTTTCCATATGGATCACACCTGTTGTCATTGTTTTCCTGTGGGCAATCATTGTTTGATCTGTTTTCCATAGGGACACACATCTGTTGTCATTGTTTTCCTGTGGACAATCATTGTTTGATCTCTTTTCCATATGGATCACACCTGGTGTTTGCGTTGTTTTTGGTTTTTTTTTTTTTTTTTTTTTACCTGCATTTCTTTTGGAGTGTAACTGTTTTCCCCAGGAAATGCCGACGACAGGGACATCAGTCATTATTGCCGTGAGCCCTATGTGTTGTTGTTGTTGTTGTTGTACTTTAAGGAATAAAGAATCCAATGAGAACTATGGATTTTGTAAAGTTTGTTTGTGTCTGCCCATTCAGAGTTGTGATCCTGTTTTGTCAAAATTCATACGCTTAAGTCGGAACAGTTCGGGAATATTTCAAAGGATTAAGAAGGAATGTACTCACACACTTTCGTTTCGCCAAATTGTATCCTTGTAACCAGTCTGCACCGCTCTGACTTCAGATTGTAGACTCCGACAGATTAAGAACAGCCTGAGAAATTCTGCCATTTCGGAAGCATTTATTTTGGCACATCACTCCTTCAAATGTATACTTCTGAAATAGCTGTATTCAATGGTTCTTCATGTTGTGCCTACGCATAAACACAGTACACACTTTTTTACAAACACACACACGCACGCAACAACAACAAAACACAACAACACCACACACACACACACACACACACATATATATATACATATATATATATATATATATATATATATACATACATACATACATAGAGAGAGAGAGAGAGAGAGAGAGAGAGGAGGAGAGAGAGAGAGAGAGAGAGAGACAACTGACAAACATAACTACGCAACAGGTTCCACGGTAAAAGAAGACCGGGTACGCGATTTGCAGAGCCAAATATTCCACTCTGAGCTGTCAGTGGTGGGAATCTAAATATAACTCTACTTTTCTGAGAAAAAAATTCCCACCAGGAAGTTCGCGTCACCACAGCTTTCTTGTTTGGGAATCTAAAAAATAAACTTTATGTTTCTGTACAAAAAAATTCCCATATATATATATATATATATATATATATATATATATATATAATTTAGTAGTGGGGAAAACAAGTGCAGGCTAACAATTCTTCAGTCATTACAGTAATGATTTGACAAAGATCTGAACTTTTAGGGAAAAAAAATGAAGATGAAGAAAATGGGGTATATATATATATATATATATATATATATATATATATATATATATATATATATATATATCTGCGAAAAGAAAGAGCTCATTTACCACCATTATCAGGCATGTGTGTGTGTGTGTGTGTGTGTGTGTGTGTGTGTGTGTACGTTTAAAAAAAAAAAAAAAAAACCTGTTATTAAGATGACATCAGCTTACACTCATACTGATTAGTTTTCTGTCAGTGGGAGAAGGGAGACATGGTGTCGTGCTGCAGCGATTCATAGATCGGTATGAAGATCACGTTTTCTCTGCTGATGTTAACAGCTAGCATGTACAGTATGACAGGCGCATAATGCAGTTCTTCCATAATTAAAGAAAGAAGGGTACATGCCACCGTTTAGTCGACCTACTTTTGAATCATTCTTCATCTCTCTCTCTCTCTCTCTCTCTCTCTCTCTCTCTCTCGTACACACACACACACACACACGCACACACGCACACACACACACACAGACGCCATCATGCACAAACGCGTAATAACTCAAACACACATAATTTAGGGAGCAGTGACAAAAAGAGTAGAAACAGAAGAAATGTGCTCGAATTCTTTTTACAATGGCAGGTTTGAAGTTGAGACTTGATGGAAGAGAAAGATTAAGCGTGCCTGAAAATGAAAGTGGGTTGTTTAATGCTGTTTCAGCTTGGTAAGTAAACGCTCTTTCTCTGTGGGTCTTTGTACTGAAACCGGGGATTTTCAAGGAAGAGGAGGAAGAGCGAAGCCGGCAAGCAGAATAGATGTGTAGAAGTTCAGACAGATAGCCAGGGGCTGTTTCAGATATGACAGAAAAAAAAAAAAAAAAGAAACCGAGACACGGACTGAACCTGTTCCAGTCTTGAGCGGCGGAAAATGATACAAGCAGCGTTGTTTGGGATTTTCTGCAGCCTATCAAGAAGATACTTTGAATGAAACTCAGCTGTGCGGTTTCAAATCTCCCCACTGAGCCCATAGCAAACTCTGCGCAAGGTAAGAGCCAATCATGGGTCAAAAATAATCCCCAAAAAAAAATGGCTGTAATGAAAATCGAACCACTGTCTCCCCCTGTCTCGTAACCCTGGGAACGTTATAGCGCCAACCTTCCCGATATCGGCGGATTTTTTTGGGAACGCTTTCCCAGAATGTACTGTGATCACTGGGATTAGCAATGATAGCTGGGAACGCCCCCTTTCAGAGCTCAGAAGGGCAGAAAGAAGACAAAAAAAAAAAGGCCCCCCCAAGATAAGGTAGGAAACAACTCTATTAGGTGCATTGAGATCTTGGCCTTCTTGCCAATCACTTTTTTTTATCGCACGCGTTCCTGTTCTACCCTGAATCTGGGAACGCGTTCCCACATTTCACGATTGTTTGGACCGGGAAATCTGGGAACGCGTTCCCAGATACCCGGTAAATCTTGGAACGTGTTCCCACCTTCACGGTTTTATTACACGACACCGATGCTGCCAACCAATGCGACCCGGCGGCTGGTAAGCTCGCAGAGAGATTTTGTAGATTGAAGGTCGACAGAGCAGATCACAGAAGGACTCGGTTAGGATTCCTTTCAACAAAGCGCTCGTTAGGATCAAACTGGCATACATCTGTTAAAGGGAGCAGTGCTAGTCACAAAATAGTTGAAATAACTGCGGCACGATGCTTCCAGGGTCTTCCACCTGAAACGGTTTTGTAAGAAATAGCAATTAAAGTAGAAGAGACAGAATCAGTCATCTTCGCCTTTCGCATGTTGGAGCTCCCATTGCACACTTTGAAGGCATTCGCTACTCACTCTTGATCTGATTGGCTCCGTGTCACCTCTTATTCACGGGGTTGGCTGACTGTTTCGCCGAACTACAACGCTGATGGTATTGAACTGTCCAGCATGAACCACACCCACACGGTGGTTCCCCTCTGCGTGAGCAAAGATGTCCAAGTGGGCTGACCTCCTGAACAGCGGACTAAAATGGTGTCTTCTTTGTGCGACCTGGGAGGGCACTCCAGCCAACTGAACAATTCTCTTGCCTGGTAGTCGTTAGTGATCAGTACGAACGAACAGGACTACGATAATGGCGAGCGATGAAGTGGGATACAGATCCTCTTCCTTCTACGTCTTTGGAAATGAATTTCGAAGCTGCTTGGCCCCGAACTCGTCTCCCGATGTGCTTTGGCTTGGCGAAAAACCTACATTCTTGCATTTCCCACCATGAACCAATGACTGGCCCCCCTGGTAAACATGTGACTACGTCTTATCGATATCAAATAGCAGACGAGAACTGGAAAAATCCACTCCAACTTCCTGATAAAAACTTAGTTTCGGACTGGTTTGTCCCCATTGTCACAAATCTGTGGGGCGCGCTGTTGAAGACTGGAAGAAAAAGGGACCGCCAACCAGTCAGGTGGAGTCTTACTGGAATTTGTATCGTTATCCAGTGAAGCTGTTCAACAGCTCGAACATGTGACATTTTACTGTGGAGATTTTATCGTGCGGACGTAATTTTAGAGAAACGACTGCATGAGGGAACCATGGTAACCCCTCTTGAAGGCAGATCTATTTTATTGCCTGCTCCTAAGCCTTTTGTCCACTGGATCGGACTCATCAGGCAAACAAGGTTGACTGTGTCTGTGCTCCTGGTGTCAAATAGAGAGATACACCACAGTCCATAATACTGTGGTGTTCTCACCACCAAGGGTTAAAAAAAGAATCCAACAGCACCCCCGGAGCAGCCAGCAAAGGGTAGCAAATGAAACAAAAAGTGTGGGGAGGAAAAAAGTTGCTGAAAAAAAACTAAAGACATTATGCAAACAGTGTAAAATGTAGGGGGTAATTTTTGAGCCTACGCTTGAGGATCTACCCAAGGATGCAGGGAAGATCAAAAGACAGGGACAAAGACATAGAAACAAATATGAATAACCTCAATTTAATTGAAACGAAATTGAACATGAAATAAGGCAAGGAACAGTAAACGGTGGGCAGGTGGGGTGGCTCTTGGGGGGGGGGGGGGGGGGGGGGGGGGGGGGGGGGAGGGGGCTGGCTCGGAGTGGCTTTTTTTTCAGGACTGGCGCAGCCTTTGGAACTTGAGTGGGGTCCGACAGGTGCGAAGATGGGGCAGTCTAGTAGTGAGGGAGAAGCATGCGCGGACCGGCAGCTCGGCTGTCTTCATAGTGGTGACTTGGCAAAGATTTGAAATGGGATTGGGAGGTAAGTTTTGTGGTCCCTTTCGGGGGCGGATTTGTTTGTGTTGCCTGCTCCTGGGCCTTTCGTGCGCTGGGTTGGACTCGTCGGGGAGGCGCGGCTGGTTGTGTCTGTGCTCCTGTCAGACAAACAATCTAATATTTTACTACCCTTTGCTGACTGCTTTGGGGGTGTTTTTGAACCCTTGGTGGTGAGAACACCACAGTATTAAGGACTGTGGTGTGTCTCTGTTTGACGCCGGGAGCGCGGGCACGGCCGGCCGTGTCTCCTGCTGGTGGGTCCGATCCGGCGGGCGGGGGGCCTGGGAGCGGGCAGTGCGGGTGGATCTGCCTTTGAGGGGGATTGCGATGGTTCCCTCGTGCGGCTGGTGAAGAGCTTTCATATTTGAGGTGTATTTTCTTGATTTTGTGTTCCCATTTTCTTCATCTTACCCCCCCCCCCCCCCCCCCCCCCCCCCCCCCCCCAAAAAAAAAAAAAAAGTTCAAGTCTTTGCCGGGTCATTGCTGTGATGGCGGAGGGGTTGTGGGCCTGCGCTTGTTTTCACCTACTCTTGGATTGTTAGTCTTTGTGGATTGTTAGTCTTTGTGTTTGTCTGACTTTGTTCGGGCTTGGGGGTCTGTGCCGGTCTTGAATGGGGGCTGCTCTGGGTTGGCTTTCTTGTGGGGAGCGGGAGTTGCCCCGGCTTGTTCATTGTTTTGGGTTTGTTTGATGTGGTGATGAAGTAAAAATGACAGCTGTGTAAAGCCTTGTTGTATAGGGTCTGACCTGAATGAAATTCCACAGCATCATCTTCATTGTCCTCATCGATCAACTTAGAAAAAATTGTCAAAGTCTGTGGCTCTCATGGTGATCCCAGTTTTGATTTCTTCTCTGTGTTTGTCTATGTCTTTGGTGTCTTTGTGTCGAGGTCAACAGTATTGGCCAGCTCATGGGGACTGCCATCCAGTGGGTATGGTTGCACTCAGCAGAGGAGGACGTTCACTCCTGCTGGCTGGAGACTAGGCAGTTTTCATCATTACAGGTCTTAATGAAGTCTTTTGTATGTTTGATTAGAACAGGCACTACTGAATCCACCAAACTGCTCAGCAGCAGTGTAGTGTCTCTTTAGATGGACTGGCTCATCAATCCTCAACAGTAACTGTTCTGTGCAGGTGCTGGGACTGCCTCATCACAAGCCAGGGTGCGGCTGTTATCAAGAAGTCAGAATAACAACATAGGAACAATTCCACTGAAGACAGCATGAAAAAGGCAAAAAAAAAACAGTAGGGGAAAAAAAAAAAAGAAAAAAAAACCCTGGGATAAGCTAGCAACATGTTGGACCATCATTTCATGTTATGTTTCTATGTAGTATTTTAGTATCCTAAATGTTGATCAGATTTTGATGGCTAATTTTGCCCACAAATACCGTGAGTGGTTCAGCTCCCCCACCCTTTCCTCTTTCCCCCACCCTACTTTTTTCTTCGATGTCTTTCATTTCTTGTACCTGCTGAATTTATGCCACTGTAACATGAAGATGGAAAGTAAACTTGGCTGTTCAGAGGGCATATAAAAAAAAAAAAAAAAAAAAAATTAGAGAAACGAAATTTAAATACTCGCTGCTTATAATTGTGCGTGCCTCATTGCAATAGGTGTTTTCCCATGCAAAAAGTATCATTTGGCTCTGACGTAAGGCAACCTTTCGTGTATTTAAAAAAAAAAAAAAAAAAAAAAAAACGACATTCATACTCGCCATGTTGCCAAGTTTTTTTTTCCTTGGCCGTACGAGTGTGAAGTTTACCCACTTCAGTATATGTGCAGTGATAACATTAAAACTCGGGCTTTCGTCCACAGGCTTCATCAGGATATTGTCAATATATTGACAATATCCTGATGAAGCCTGTGGGTGAAAGCTCGAGTTTTAATGTTTGATTTTAGTCTTGTTTGGAGAAAATGTGGAACTTGTTTTTACCTTGTATATTTTTAGTCTGCCTGTTCTCATTGTTTGGTTGTGGTGCGGTGCGGGCAACGGAAAATTCTACTTGTGAAAAAAAAAAAAAAAAAAAAAAAACTGCAATATATATATATATATATATATATATATTGCAGTTTGGCCAGCGTTCTGTCTTGATTGAATGCTGATAAAACAATTTCGTCTTGTATTGTCGAAGGCATACACTTTCAAGATGCTTTTGGATTTAGTGCTTTTAGGGATCATCGCTTTTTTGTAAAGGGGGTTCTTGACTGAGTCAGCTGGCCACTTCTTCCTGTTATTATTGTCACACACACACACACACACACACACACACACACACACAGACGGGGGGGGGGGGGGGGGGGGGGGGGGATGGGAGAACACAAAATCAATTCGTATAAGATTCTGATTATTACATTTTATTCAAAAAGAAGTAACTAAAGCACAATGAATGAAGACTTTGTAACTTATGAAATAAAATCAGTGATAATGGGTAGGTTTTTAACTTTTCAGAAATTGACAAAGAAAATGCAACAACTTAAACATATAACAACAGCAATATCAAAAACAAAACAAAATAAGAAGGAGAAATACCCCAAAACGAAATTCTCAATTCTAAGTTGGATCACCAAGTTAACGGCTCCGAAAATTTCCGAACTCAGTAACAGTAAACTTTCAACTAAAAATTACGGTAACAAACATGACACGGTGAAATTCTCATGATATTTGCATTGATCGTCTACAAATGATTGACAGTAATGCAAGTCCCTGAAACATTCATCAAATTTACCATCACATTTAATCGAATGAAAAACAAGGCACATAGTGGTAAAAATTCTTACAACTTAACTTTGTATTGTGTGTTCCCCCCCCCCCCCCCCTCCCCTTTCCTTTACTCACCCTTCCCCTCTCCCCAATCCCTACCCCAATTCATTCACCGCTTCCAGCACCTCAATTTTTGGCTTTAGCTGCAGTCCACTCGCTGCCATGTTTTCGATAAGACCGACCTCCTAAATACTGGCTGAAGCCCGTGTCCCACAGAAAAAGTCTGCTCCTCTGTTTTCATTTCTAAACGCATTTTAGTTATGTCCTTAAACTGAACACTGCGAGAAAAAGAAAATGTCTTTAAAAAGACAATGTATCATCTATCAGGGGCATTTTTGTATTTTAAAAAGTCATATATTCAACATTAGTATGCTGTGAAACAATCTGCCATCATTGGCAAACAATGACGTCAAGACAGAAAGAGACCAACAACCACCTTGCAGTCGTGATCCGGCTGTCCCGGCAATGTTCGTGCCTCAGCTTTGAAGTTAATAAGACGGCTGAGAACAAAAGGCTTAAAGGTATCCAACGTTTGAGTTAACTGATAATTTTTAACAGATTTAAAAGAAGGATTGTCAGGTTAACTGATAATTTCCAACAGATGTAACAGAAGGGCTGTGAGGTTAACTGATGATTTCCAACGGATATAAAAGAAGGGTTGTGAGGTTAACTGATGATTTCCAACAGATATAAAAGAAGGGCTGTGAGGTTAACTGATGATTTCCAACAGATATAAAAGATGGGCTGTGAGGTTAACTGATGATTTCCAACAGATATAAAAGAAGAGCTGCGAGATTAACTGATGATTTTCAACAGATATAAAAGAAGGCTGTAAGGTTAACTGATGATTTCTAACAGATATAAAAGAAGGACTGTGAGGTTAACTGATGATTTCTAACGCATACAAGATGGGCTGTGAGGTTAACTGATGATTTTTAACAGATATAAAAGAAGGGCTGTGAGGTTAACTGATGATTTCCAACAGATATAAAAGAAGGACTGTGAGGTTAAATGATGATTTACAACAGATATAAAAGAAGGGCTGTGAGTGGGGTACGAAGTCTGCCAAAAGGTGAGCGGAAATTAAAGTTAAAAGAATAGAAGTGAACTGATCTTCATTACAAAGAATTAATGGTAATGGTATTGTTGCTTACAGCCTAGCCGACCGCAAAAGGCCATAAACAGGGCTGTCACTGCGTTGAAGTAATTCACAAGTCAATTTAAAAAAAAAAAAAAAAAAAATAATTTCACACAACTCTTTAAAACATACCTTCCAAAATCACACTGGGAATTTCGTTAAAAATCTTTCCTCAGTAAAATCTTAGATCAGATGAAAAATGTTAATCTCACTCAGAAATTCAAAGATCATATCAGGTGGGACGTCTCTGAACAAGGTTTTCATTGAGTCTGCTGTAAAGTGTTTCTGTCTCACATCATATAAGTCCCAACACTCTGAACGGATATACTTGAATGTGAGTGGTTCATGACATGGAATGCACCACGGGTCTTCTTCGCCTTTTAAAAGATAAAAATGGGTGTAAACGAGTGGCCTGTATGCAAACTGTACAAAAAACTGTTTCTTCTCTACGGCCGCCTCGGGAACATGGTAAAAACTTTCAGGTTTGGAAGAATTAGTAAAAAAAACTGCATATGTAAACTTTTAAAAGTAAGTGAATAAAATCACTCTATTTTTCTTTGATATTTGGAATACCTTCTGGATAACTGCGGTCACACTCGTGCGTGTTGCATTGCATTGTAATGACGAAAGGTCAAACTAGCATACATACGAAACGTTCTGGAGTTCAAAATAAATGACGGCATTTACAACGGATATACATGTCAGAAACTGTGCCCAAGTCCCTGATTGTTTGATATGTGTTGTTGGAATATGAAAAGTCTGCATTGACACAAAACAAATTACTTACGCAAGCTTTTGAAAGAGAAAGGTTTTTTTAAGTCTTGCATTCCCTCCTATGCCTTGGCGCACAAAGTCATGCAAAATTATGTGAGACCATTGTGGAAAGTATATCATGTAAATGTAAGTTTAGCTGGTGAATAAGTCTCTTACAATACGTAAGGGATTGTTTGATAAAGAAAAAAAATAACTGTCCTGCTAAAATCCGTATTTGCTACCAGTGTGAGAGAAAAAAAGACATAGTTCATCTGACCATACTTCCCGGAATCACCGAGCGACCATCCCACAAACTGTTTTCTATGATCCGATTGAAACATGTTTCACATCCAGAATTTGTCATCCTGGAAATATGATATCTTTTCGTTTGTTAAAATGAGAGAGAGAGAGAGAGAGAGAGAGAGAGAGAGAGAGAGAGAGAGAGAGAGAGAGAGAGAGAGAGAGAGAGATGCAGACAAGCAGAAGAAATGGGGAAAAGACTATGTTCCTACAGTTGGTCAAAACCTCAAAGTGTACAATTTTGCTGGCTTGCTCTAAGGAAGAAGTGTAGTGGGATTAACCCAACCACCAGCAAATCAGTCGGCGTGAGGAAGGTCAAGGGCGCCACATCAGACCGCACAGGATGTCTGGCGGGCTGACAGCCTTTCCTCCTGTTTAGTACTCGTCGCTTGAAGAGGAATCTTCCTCGTCTTCGCTTGAACTGCTGCTGGGACCAGTTTCATGATCGTACTTTCTCCGCAGTTCCCTGTGGTCCCCTCGCTTGGAGTAGAGCTTGTAGGTGGGTCGCGTCCAGGTGAACGTCTTCGTCGAAGAGGAAGATCTCTGCGACACGCCCCTTCCTGTCCTTTTGCGTGAACCTCTTCATCCTGTGGTCCGGCAGGCTGACCGACACGGTGTAGTTCACTTTGCCGGCCATCTCTGTGGGAAACCAGATCCCGTCCCAATTGTTTCTAGCAATGATCCGTCTGCCGTGTTTAGGGGACAGACTAGTGAAGTACACGCCTGCACACAACAGTCCAGCACAGCACGGCACTATGGTTGATGGTGGTTTCAGTTTCGTTAGTATTCTGCCCAGCCGACCACACAGGGCGGCCGACCCCTGTCAGGGCAGTCATCACACAGTTGTAAAATAGAGTTATGCGCTCAGGAAGAGAAACAAACAACGGACACAACGACCAAGCGCTGAGAAAAAAAAAAATAACAAATACGACAATCTGCATTATTTGCACACTTCGTAACATGATACTTAAGCTACTGGTATCCATCAAGTTAAACTGCTGGCATCCATCATGATTTAATACTAAATAAAACTGGACTGTGCTCATCACGCTAGCCACCACCTTGGATTTGCTGCCTCCAATTTGCAAAATAAAAAGAAAAGGTTTGAAAGAAAAACACACTGACGCTTTGAATCATACACAAACACGGATTGTTAGAGAACCCGCTGGACGGAGTGTTGGCCTATAGTCTCATCATTTAATCTCCAGTTTACAGCAAAAGCTGGCGTGTTAGGGAATTTTAATCAGTGAAAGAAGTTTAAAGACTTTCTGGAACAAACGCGAAAAGGCCGTAGAAAAAAAACAACAGTCTACGATCCAGAAAGTGACCCCTGGTGGGTTTGAGAGACGTGGAAATAAATGCTGCAACAATGAGCCGACAAACTCTTGTTAAAGACATGAAGGAAATGACCCCAGACTTACTGGTCTTCCTTTTTCAGGTAGGAACAATAACAACAAATGAACAATGAAAAGAGAGGTCAGCGTTACGAAAAAAAGAACCACCACCAAAATCAGGTAAAAGTCAATCACTAAGAAAACGACTGAACAAGGATTTCAAAAGGTGTGGCTTGGGAGAAGGATAGGAGAGACGAAATGAAAAAAAAAAAAAAAAAAAAGCACCTGAGATGGAAGCGGCTGAAGAAAATGGAAGGAACGCGCATAATCTTTCTGTCTCTCAAAACAGCCCTCTTCACCAATCAATAGCAGTTCTTTCTTTCCCTTCCCTTGCCCATCATATTGATCCTGTGTGTGTGTGTGTGTGTGTGTGTGTGTGTGTGTGTGTGTGTGTGTGAATATGCGCCCTTGTTAGTAGATGCATGGTACTTATTGCAATATTCATTTTCTTATTGGTTTCATTTACGGTTTCTTTAACCTTTTATGTATCTGTAAGCGCTTAGGGCTTATGATTTAAGATGAAGCGTCATAAAGAATCATTATCATTATTATCTTATATGTACTGAGACAACCTCCGATCGCCTCCATGACTTAGGACGGAGGGAGCAATGATGTCTGAGCGCTTTGTACCTTGTATGTTTTGCAACCTAGCTCGTCACAAGAGACACACCATAGTGACAGACAAGACTTCAAGACGTCTCTAGAAAAAAAAAAGGAATACGGGACCTTAAAACAAAATCGACTTGCAAACAAATGGGCAAGCAAAATAAACGCACAGACGTGCGCGCGCACGCGCGCACAGACACACACACACACACACACACACACACACACACACACACACATGCGCGCACGCACGCACGCACGCACCCACGCACGCACACATACACAAGCACGCGCGCACGCACATGCTCGCATACCTGCACACACAGAGAGAGAGAATGGGGAAACAGCAAAAATAGGATATGTTGTTGCTTTTGTTTTGTGTGTGTGTGTGTGTGTGTTTGTCTCACTGTGTGTGGGGATGGGGTGGGGGTGGGGGGCGTGTGCATGAATATGTCAGTCTGTGTGCGTTTGTAGTTTCACACATACCAGGGCCGAATCGTCCGTCATCACTCTTGAGTATCCTGCGGGATTTCAGAATCCTATCAGTCCTTTTCTGTCTGTGTAGTGATAGTAGGTGTTCATACACATCGTGACCACTGAAAAAAAAAAAAAGCAAAATCACACAAACCCGATCCGTCATCATTCAAATGATTATTCTTAACACTGTAATAAGTGGTCACTCTGCCTGAACAGAAGTGAGCTACGTAAACGTGGAAGCACCGTCAGCTACTCTGATTTCACCGGTGGCGTGCCACAAGGCAATGTTCTTGGGCCCATCTGGTTCCCAGCAACAGAAGAATAAGAAGCGCAATAACGAGTCAAAGTCACGCAACTGTAATTATGCCATACTGCACGTGCAGGACAAACATAAAACTATGGGCACTAAAAATACGTTTCGTGTTTGTAGACAAAAAGTAAAACATTGAATACTCTCTTTCTTGAATAAACATACTCTATAGTTCAATTCTCACCTTTAAACAAGCAAAGAAAAAAAGATTAAGAAATGCCTGGCTGCAGCTGAGTCTAACTGAAAAGTGAAAATAAACTTGAGTCACATACAGATTCTTTCTTCTTTTTTTTTTTTTTTTTTTTTTTTTTTTTTTTTTTTTTTAACGGTTTCCTCTTAAACTTCTTTGGTAACATCTAAAATTACGATTGCTCTGTGATTTCCCTAGGAAAGGACTTTTTATCAGTTTGAATTTCCTTCTCCTTGACATTAAAATGGGATTTTCAGAGTGCCTCTTCTGTCTGACATAAAGAGAAGGAATTGTACTACCTAAAGTAGTTTTATGATATACTTACCTGTCCAAACCAATGCCTTATCTCCACTAAGCGTGGAACACGCTATACATCAGGTATCACAACAACAACAACAACAACAAGAAAAAAAAAAGTAAAAAAAAGTGAAACGGAGAGCGGAGAGCTAACGCCTCCTTAAACCACCAAGAATACAGGAGTGGTCTCTCCTGGTGAACACTCCCCCTCCCCCCCTCCCCCAGCCAGAATTCAGTTTTGTCCCCTTTTCCGAATTGCAGTGAGGCGGGAGAGCGTCCTAGTGTTTGAACAGGTAAGTATATCATAAAACTACTTTTAGTTGTAAAATTCCTTTACTTCATACTGTCCAAACACAAGCCTGAATACAGAAAAGGATGGTGAGCACTCTCACCTGGGAAACGAATCAATACTCAGACTAAAAAATGCACAAGGCTGACCACAACTCATCCCAGAGCTCAGTCAAAAAAAAAAGGCTCTAAGGCTCAGATATTTCCTGGAGGCTAAAGGATTGTCCTCGCTCTCCCTCATGGATTAACTAACATCAAGTCAAATACGAAAAAAAAGAAAATGAGCCAAGATCAGTAAAAAAAGGAGAAGACCCATGCAAACCCTTCTTACCGGGCTGGGGTCATTCACATTGAGACACATCATGTCGCTTACAAATGGTGTAGCAATGTGAATACACAAAAAAGCACCGAGTTAATGCGTTAAAAGGTCAAATATACATGTTGTCGAACAAGCGTATGGGGCATGTCACTGGTATGCACATGAGCAACACTATGAGGGTGTACCAAGGGCACCCAAAATTCCAGTGGTAAAGGCACCACGATCCCAATAAAAAGAAGCAAACAAGGATGTTTTGGAAAGACGTCAGGCCGTGACGAAGTGGTCGGCGCCGTTGCGGACTCCAGTCTGGGAGGTCGATGATGAACCGATTCCCATCAGAGCCATTTGTTTTGTGGCATTTTTCTGCCCCGAGTAGCTCCTACCCAGAGTTGAGCCTGTTACAGGCTCAGTTGGGAAGACTGGGACCACACAGTCGAGTTCCATCTACCTAATGGATGCGTCTCTGGAGTGTTTCTCAAATTTCCTGACCAACACTGCGGGTGTCTGTATCTCTCGGGCCTGGTTGACGCCGTGATATCTTATGTAGGTAAGCGTAGAGTACGGCTTTGTCATTCAGTTTCGGACCAGCGTGAAAATCCATAGCCTGATCTTCATCGTCCTAATTTTCATAGATCAGTCAGTCGGTCAGTCATTCCCCTGACCGCTGGCCGCCGTTTCTGTCATAGATCAGCAGGTTTTTTTTTGTTGTTTTTTTTTTTGTTAATTCAAATTTAGTAGTCCTTCATGCTCTGCTCTTCTGGTGACCTACTTTTCGGTTACCTCTCACGTCTATGCCTTTGGTTTGGTTTTGTCGGGCTCTTTGTTCCCGGCAAGATCATAGGGACTATCGTTGGATCGACATGGTGACTCCCTCCTGAAGGAGAGCTCACTCAAACTGGTTCCGCAATCCAAAAAAAAATTGCATTCCAACATGTATATATACAGGGAAGGCAAGTATGTACATAAAGAGAAAGAAATAAAGAAATAAATCACCCCAAACAATGTGAATTCACAAGTTCATGCAAACATCATCTAATACGGTGGGGAAGGGGGGGGGGGGAGAGGAGAGAGAGAGAGAGAGAGAGAGAGAGAGAGAGAGAGCGGTGGATGTATCAAGAAAAAATCATGCTGACAGGGATGTTTTTCACACATCATTATGTTGGGCAAAATATTGAAATCACAATCAAACAATTATCGTCGTCAATAGGTGCGGGTGGAGAGGGACGGGGTGGGGGGGGGAGGGGGGGGGGGGTGCAGAGGAGCTTAGAAGGCAGTGTCCTGCGTGTGTTGGATCAGATCAACCGCCGCCAAATACCGCTCAAGTGACACGGCGGCAGTGCAGTGTCTCCTCTGTTGGGTGGCCCCATGACGACTTGACAGCGCGGATTACTATTGTAGGGCTATGGCAGGACGGGCAAGGCTGTAGCTGTGGAAATGAAGGAGTTGCGGCGGGGATGGGGGTGGTGGGGGGGGGGAGAGGGAGGGGACGGGGGAGGGGGCAGAATAAATGGCGTGGGTGCATTGCCACTGAAATGACACGGAAAATGAGGCAGGAAAAAAAAAAACTGAAGTAATTTCAGGAGAGGAAACTTGATCACTTAGGCCCACTGGGTGTACAAATCGGTGCAACATTTCCTTAACTACGGCAATTAGAATAGAATTCTTACGTGTCCGAGTGGATGCGGACCTCACCAAACCAGATTTGATGTCCCACCTTGGAGGGTAATCATTCAGGGACGTATGCTTTTTTTCTTATCTTCCCGCCTTCTGTTTCCTCTCAGAGGCATATTTTGCCCATGTTCACACACACACGCGCGCACACACATGAGCGCACACACATACACACATGCGCGCGCGCGCGCGCACGCACACACACACACACACGCGCGCGCGCGCGCGCGCGCGCGCGCGCGCGCGCGCGCGCGCGCACATACACATGTATGCACTCAAATATGAGGCACTAATATCTCTCGTACACGCATGCAGTATGTAGCACATCCCCTCCCTCTTTCCCTACCCTCTATAAAAAAAAAAAAAAAAGGTGCGGGGGGGGGGGGGGGGGGGGGGGGGGGGGTTCCTCCGCAGGCAAACGTAGAGCGAATCAGCCGGATGGTAATTAAGGTCAAGTTACGTTACTCCTTAAAATAGCGTCAATAGCCCCAGCTGGGTATTCCCTTTCTCCGTTTTCAAAAAAAATGTTCGGTTGCCGAGAAAGGGGGCTCAGTCAGTAAACCACCCTCGAAAAAGATGGTAATTTAGATCAAGTTGCGGGGTTTTTTTTTTTTTTTTTTTTTTGTTGTTTTTTTTAATGACAACAGCCCATGTTTGGTATACCTGTTCTCCGTTTCGAGAGAAAAATGTTCGCTTGCCGAGAAAGGGGGTCAGTCCGTAACCACCCTCGAAAAACTTAGCTGGAGGCTGCTCTAAAGTATGAGTACGTGATACGCTGAGGGCTACATATCGCCGACTCTACGTCTCAATCACAGAGGAAGTTAACCAAACTGGACGAATCACGTACCTGTTTTCATATCATGTACACGTATATGTTAATGTTTTATCAATGAAAAGGGAAGAGATCAAATACAAACTCAAAGTTAAAACAAGGTTAATTTCTAATTCCGCACCATTCCGTTTAAAATGCACCTGATCTTCGATACAAGCAAGACGACTGTTGTCAAACAGAGAGTAGGGGGGTCAAAGAGAAAAAAAATGCTTGGAATCATTATTGTTGTCCCACACACAGCAGCAAAAACTGGCACATCCATGTGCATATCTATGGGATACATCCCAAGGAGCGCTAGCTGAATTGTTCTGGCCTTGGATTGAGACTAAACTTTTTTTTTTTGTAATTCTTAGTTACCGCGTTGCCGTGCAAACCCATGTCATTAACCTAATAATCAGGATTTGAAGATCTGAGGAATCGAAGGGGGGGGGGGGGGGGGGAGGGGGGGGGGGAGGGCTTTAGGGGTGGGGGGTCGGTTCCCGAATAGTTAAAGCAAGAGGCAACATTGTGAGCTATCTATCTTTTTTGTCCATACCGCACTAAGATAAAGAGATGCTGAAAAATGTGTTTTGTAGATAGAGCTGCATGTTCCATAGAATGAAAATAGATGATGACGATGATAACGCTAATGGTGGTGATGGTGGTGGTGGTGGTGGTGTGAAAGTAAGGAGGTCATAGACAGAGCTGCATGTTCCATAGAATAACATAGACTGTGATGTAAGCTTGTTTGTGTGTGTGTGCCTTGTGTTCATATGTGGATGCACATACGAAAGCGCATGTATGCGTGAGTGTGTACTTTTGACCACTCTCTCTCTCTCTCTCCTCTCTCTCTCTCTCTCTCTCTCTCTCTCTCTCTGTGAATATATGCACGCGCGCACACGCGTGTGTATGTATGTATGTTGTATGTGTATGTGTGTGTGTGTGTGTGTGTGTGTGTGTGCGCGCGCGCGCGCGCGCGCACGCGAGCGCGCGCATGTATATAGCATTCATACTACGGGGGCGGGAATGGGAATGGTGGGGGGAGGGGCACAGGGACTAGAGACCCATCTCAAAACCAACTCTCGTCTTCCAGCCCTATTGTGAGGAGAGAAAAAATTATAGTGTGCTAGCTGTAGTTTTGTTCAATTCATTCGTCGTGTGTTTGTTTTCTCTGATTCTGTCAAACGGACATGTGTTCTACAGCCTGTTTTTCTTTCTTTCTTTCTTTCTTTCTTTCTTTTTCAAGCTTTGGGCTGTTATTGTTAATACACATTGCATACAGAATTCCCATCTTCCCTTTTCTTTCATCTAAAAGGCTAGAATCCCGAACGTCTCTGAAGGTCTAGTAAAGGGTGGGAAGGGGGTGGAGGGATGATGGCGAAACACTTGAGTTCCTCTCACACTTAGGACGGACGTGGGACTGGTCGGAAGGGCCTGCAATGAAGAGCTGATGAGAAGTCGTTTCGCTGGGTCTACTGAACAGCCGGCTGTAAAAGAAGTTCGCTGGGTCTACTGAACAGCCGGCTGTAAAAGAAATCGTTTCGCTGGGGCTAGTGAACAGCAGGCTTTAGAATGAACTTAAAGTGAATCCGCCACTTAGCTTGGAGAAACAAATTGTAAGACAAAAACACAACGCGTTTCGACTTCTAAAGTCTTCCTCAGATAAGATCACATTCAGGACAATGAAAACGAAGAACGAGAAATCGCTTAATTCTCTTCTCAAATTCGGCGCAAGATGGTCTTCATTCAACGCCCATCTTGAGCCGAATTTGAGAGAAGATGATGGCTCATTCTTCGTTAACATTTTCCTGACGGGATTTGTCATGCAGTTGGTTTGTCCATGCTAAGTGGCGGAGTTGCTTTGAAATCCTTTTAACCTTTGTTCAGTTTCCGCCCACAGTCACCTCCCTTTGAAACTGAACAACAGGCGTTGTCATTGACAACACCATGGATCCTTTCCATTACCATCCCTATAAGACCTTAAAAATCGGGTTTAAAATGATAGGGAACCAGTTTCAGTTTCAAATTCATTATAGCGCTACCAACCACACGGGGCCGTTTCAGGGCTGATCCCACCCTCAAGCAAACGCAACACACACAAAAAAAAAAAAAAAAAAAAAAAAAATGTTGCTCTTTAAGCACAGTAAAACTGAAAAGAAAACGTTGCTCTTTAAGCACAGTAAACCTAACTGCAAAACATGGGGACATTTAAACCCGGGGACATTCTAGGGACACACAAACTTCCACGTGCTACAAGACATAATAACTGTTTTAAAAAGCAAACGGAAGACCAGTATAACATCACATTTAATGAATAGACATTAAACTGAAGAACGAACGAGCAAACCAAAGTGAAGGCGAAGTAAAACTTCTTTTTTTTTTTTTCAAGTGCAGGCAGACCAATCCAGTCAAAAGAAACTGAAACCGCTTTTCGCCTTTGCAAACTTGGATCCTACAAAATGTCGCGTTATCGCCGCCTTCTTCGCATCCAACAACGACTAACAACGGTGACATGACCGTTCCGAATTAAGCAGTAGTAGACTTCGCTGCGGCATTCGGCTCATAATTTCAGGGTCATCTCGCGGTCACGACAGCCTCCGCGCTCTCCTGTACAACAAGTGTGAATGCTTTCTACTCTTTAGAGGTTCCAACCGTTTTGAATACGAAGTTTTAAAAGTAAATCGCCTCGATGATGCCTTTATAACTTCATTTCTGTAAGTCATGCAGTCTGATTCCTACCAATGCCCACAACTCGGTCCGACTACGCCACGTAAGATTCTACATGTATGGTCTATGGTCGACGAAGAGACACAGCGACAGCGAACGGGTATGCGAACAAGTCAAAATGAACGAGGAATGTAACTTGTAATTGTTACTGCCTATCGCTAAACAATAAACACACAACTGCAAATAGATGTAGCTTGCGCTACCGATTCAACAAGCACATAGGCAGACAATAAAAGCGCCCAAAACAAATACGAAAACATCCGAAGTTGTGCTTTTCGTGTAAAGACACAGTAGGCGGAAGAGTTCGTTTAGAGTCCTGTGCATGCTGAAATCATGGCAACAAAAGTTGCTTTCCTTGTTTGTCATTTGCTGTTGACATAGCAAGATTTTCTTTATCTTCAAAAAACAATTTTTTTTTTAAAAACTGTACCACCCCAAAACGACCTTACCTTTTCGGGCGTCAAAAGCTTCAACAGGTCGGTCTATCTCCTCAGACTACTTCTGCTGCTGCTGCTGCTGCTTCTGCTGATGTATTTGACCACGCTGACGCACCACGCCTGTCAAGGCAAAAGCCATAAAAAAAAAGGGGGAGGAAAAAGGATGAGGTATGGGGACATATTTGCGTCACAAGATAATAATAGCTATTTTCCCAGAGAAAACGGCTGTTATCTTCAAATAGGAACGACAGTTGATCCTCGGGATCAACTGGTTCCACCTTTTTCGCCAATCACAGTCATGCTTGTCATAGTAAAGTGCAATCATGATTGTTTTCCCCCGTTTATATATTTTCCTCGTAATAATACCTGTTTTCCTCAAGAAACCAACGATAGCAGTTATTATCATAAGGAAAACAGCGAATAGTTATGATCCACAGGGTAAATGAATATCCTCAGAAAAACGGGACACAGCTGTGATCCTTTGGAAAATAGCTGCGATCCTCAGGATTTTATCTGTTTTCCCTCTTTTCGTGATTTCCCTAGAGGATCATATCGCCTTTGGACGCTAGTATGTTTCCATAGAAAGGGGTGGGTGCCCCGCAAGGTCCTGCCTCCTTTCGGCAAATGGCGGGACACAGATGATGAGTTTTGCGTCCACCGTCGTGAATCTGATGGTAAAGAGGGAGACGTTGATTGACGTCTGAGTTGTAAACGCTGTGTGAAATCATCCCTGTAAATTAAGAAGAAAAAGAGGTGCACTGTGAACGTGTGTTGCGTGTTGGTAAATTTACCTATTGATAGATATATAGATATCTATTTAGATAGATATATATCTATATAGAGATATGAGAGAGAGACTGGAGGGAGAGAGAGATGGATGAGCGGAGGGAGGAGGAGGAGAGAGGGGAGGGCAGGCAGAGGGGCGGAGGAGTGGAGAGAAGACCCGACGAGGGGGTGTCGAGGAGATGGGGGGTGGGGAGAGAGATGAGGAGAGGAACAGAGGAGTGAGAGTGAGGGGGGTGAGAGAGGAGAGAGAGAGAGGGGAGGGGGGGAGAGAGAGAGGGCGAGAGGAGGAGAGGAGAGAGGAGAGAGGAGGAGAGGAGAGGTGAGGGGAGAGCGAGAGGAGTCGAGGGAGGGAGGAAGAGAGAGGGAGGGAGGGAGTAGAGAGAGAGGAGAGAGGAGAGAGAGAGAGAGAGTAGAAGAAGGAGAGAGAGAGAGAGAGGGAGGAGAGGAGAGAGGAGAGAGGGAGAGAGATTGGAGGAGAGAGGGGAGGAGAGAGAGGAGGAGATGGAGTAGAGGAGAGAGGGGAGGGGGGAGAGAGAGCGGAGGGAGAGAGGAGGAGGGGGGAGGGGGAGAGACGAGAGATCAGGGCAGAAGGAGGAGAGAGAGGAGTGAGAGGAGAGAAGGGGAGGAGAGGGAAGAGAGAGATAGGAGAGAGAGGGAGAGACGAGGGAGGAGCGAGAGAGAGAGGAGAGGGGGAGGAGGAGGGGAGAGAGGAGAGAGAGAGGGGAGGAGAGAGGAGCGAAGGATAAGGGAGAGAGTAGGAGAAGAGAGCGAGAGAGAGAGATGTCAAAATTATCTTAATGTCAGAGGATGTGGACATAAAGTGAACAGTTCCTCAGATGCAACAGTAATATTGCAAGATGAGAATGCAGTCAGTAGGTTATATGTTTTGAAAGACGAAAACCACACAACGACTTGTGAGAATCGTTAGTACTTGATTGAGAGGGTGAGCAGAGAGGGGCGTGTGCATTTCGATAGTAATTTGAAGAGATTCAGAGGTAATTTCACGCGGAGAGGTGAATTTAAGAATGAAAAAAACCTACAATTCTGTTCCCGTGATATGAGGCTAGAGAGGTGAGGCGGTGAAGTAACTCGATCATCGAGAGCGAGAGAGAGAGAGTGAGAGGGGAGAGAGAGAGGAGAGGACCGCGATGAGATGGAGGGACGAGAAAGAGGAGAGGAGAAAGAGAGAAGATGGGAGAGGAGGGAGGGAGAGAGAGGAGGGGATGGAGGAGGGATGAGAAGGGGAGTCGGGGAAGAGTAACTCTGGGGAGGAGGAGGAGAAGGAGAGAGAGAGGAGGGAGAGAGCGGAGGATGGAGATGAGGGGAGAGAGAGAGAATTAGGAGGGAAGAGAAGGTACAAGAGGATGAAGGAGAGAGGTCGGGATTGAGGAGAAGAGGGAGGAGGGAGAGAGAGAGGAGAGAGGAGGAGGTGGAGAGGAGAGGAGAGAGGAGAGAGTAGGCGAGAGTGAGAGGGAGAGAGGCGAGAGAGGAGAGCGAGAAGATGTTGTGTCCCCTGTGCGCGCGTTACTGGTTTCCTCTGCACGAGCAACCCGCTCCCAGGAGTTGTACATCTGGTCGACCCACCGTCATCGTACCTTAACAAAACGCGCCGCGTACCAATCAAACAACCAGCCTACTCATCCGTTTTCGCTCATGGCGATTTTGTGGATGTTGCTCGTATCAGTGCTGGGGCCCGCCCCCTAATGCACAGCCCGCAGCGCTTGGGACATCGCCAGGTTTGTGAGCGTGGTTTGACCCTCCGAGTACAACCTAATACGTGTGGGGGGGGCCCCACCACCAATGACAGACACACACCCCTTCGCGCGTGAAGCAGTGAGTCAACCCAGAACACCCCGTGCATGTACTCTTCCAGCGCCCGCCCTATCAATAATCCTCAATTTCCCATCCAACACCGGCACAAACCGTCTTGATCGCTATGTTATGATGCTTTCGCCTAGCGATTCGGTTCTCCACCATTAATAGAACTTCCCGGCGACTATGATCAAGCAGCAACTCATTCTCCGACCGCAGCGTATCGAGGTCCACATTTTATGACAGCTTAGCAGCTGTGCAACACAACATTTCCACACTCTGCCAATGTGGACAAGGCTGATGAATGATGCATCACTTACCCTGTCTCCAGCTTTGTCCAGTTTGGCCTGCGCTGAGATTGTGTTTTGTCTCAACAGACTTGCTTAGGTAGAACTGCTGAGTTACGTTATCTGGAGCACCGACCGCCTGCTACAGGACTGACGTGGGGGTTCGAGTCCAGCCTGGTGGCTGAGGCGGGGGGTCAACAGACGGGACCATTTTTTTAGCATGCACTAAAAAGGGCTGCTATAGTGTTTTCGCCGGATATGCGCTGGGAAAACTTTGACACATCCACTCAGATAAATCCGACTGGTCTGTGCACCACATTTGGCCGGGACAGCCCTCCCCAAAGTCTGATTCGATTTTTTCTCACAGCCCCTCTGTCCATGTTTTGTTTGGGTGGCGGTGGTGGGTTTCTTTTTTGTTTATTTTCTCTTTTTTTTTTTTTTTCGTTTCGGACCTTTTGTGGTACACAGTTGTAGGGAATGCCCAGAGTGCGTTTCCCTTGTGTCTGTTGGTTCTTACAACAGTTCATCTCTCGGCCGGCTCGCTCCATGGCCGCTTCTCTTGCATGTTTCTTATTTTTGTTTTTTGCTAATTGCGTATCGCATCCCAATAGATATCTGAGTGAGACAAGGCAACTCGGTATGTCAGCATTCTGCAGAGAGCCCCCCTTCCGCGCGCGTGTTTGGTCCCCTTATCTCTTGAAACTCTTTAGGGGGGTTGGTGCCCCACCACACCGGGGTAGATCTTACGGGATGTGTCCACCCCCTCTGCTGCAGCTTTTGTTTCTTTTTTTGTTTCCTCCATCAGCCCCCCCCGGCTGACGAGCATTTCCCCGATGGGATCTCCTCGAACCCATGCCACCCTTTGAGCCATGGCGCTATTCATTAATTGACTCCGCAATAACCACCTTGCGCCAAGGGACACGAGTATTTGTAGACGTTATTCAGCCTTATGAATTTCAGTCTCGTTCCTTTGACCAGACTTCCACACCTTCTTGAACACCTCTTGACGTTGCTCTGCCATGTTTAAGGCGTGTTGGTTTTTGTCCAATCTGCAACGATGAGAGGCGCGCTTGGGTTAGAGGCGTATGCCGCGGTCCAAAAACCCCCCTTTTCCCGTCCCAGCGCCGCAATTTCCTGCAGTGGTAGACTTTTGATCTGAAGCGCTCTCGCTCAGGGCTGTTGTTTTGCCAGATAGTACTTTTCAGTCTTGTAGATAGTGCCCATTCCGTTTCATATGCACCGTGAGGCGACATTCCCCTGTCCGCACCCTTTTTTATCGAATATCAACCCAGTGTTTGGTTTGGAACCATCACTTCCAAATGGCTTTACATGACCCGTACCGCTTTTCCGCGCGCTTTGCTGTGAGATTGACTTGAAGTTATTCTACAACTTCCCACACTACTGTCACAAACCGCCATAGCAAGGAGAGCTGTGGGGGTGGGATCTCTGACGGCACTGATGTTTTTCAAATATTCATTACCCGTTTCCGGTTTGGGCTCCCCCCATGCTGAGGTTTAATTGAGGTCTCCTTTTGCAGAATTGGCATCGTTAGCTCTGACCTATCAACCATTCACACTTGGCACTCTTGGCCAGGACCGGCCCTCCCTACATTTTTTCCTGCGGGCCCACCCCCACCCCCCCCCCCCCCCCCCCCCCCCCCCCCTCGATTAATGACAACCGGACCGGTGACAGCTATCCCTCTGGAGCGGAGCTACGCCGAAATGATTGGCCCCTACAAGTTATTGTGTTGCGGCCTTGCTTCGGGACTGCTCAGTCTTGCAAGAAGCTCAGTATGTAGATGTCCGGGACCCCCCCCCCCCCCCCATCCCCCCCCCTCCTCCCCCCCCCCCCCTAAACACCCACCCCCCCCACCCCTCCAGTGTCCCTGCCGAGTCTACCCATTATACTAGCACCTTTTGCACATATAACTCGTCACCAAACTATGCCAGGTTCCGTAGATGCCACGCCGTCGCCACCCCTCCGAGCTCACTCGGCCTGTGGCCAGACTGCCACGGACCCTCTGCCAACATAGAGGTCATGACCCGTCTGGCATGAAAACGCCGGCCGTACGCTGCCAACGCCTTGGCTCTGGCGGCCCCGAGATGTGGAACGCGCACGCACTGGTATGAAGGAAGGCGCGCCCCCCCGCGGAGTCCCCCCCCGGGGCGCAACAGCCAGCTTTCGTTGACCCGCGCCTGCCTCGGCCCCGTACCCCAACCCTGTGATGCGCCCGTCCGGCCACCGGCACCACACCCCTGCCACTCCGCGCAGTCCCTGTTGCTGCCACTTTTCCAAAGAACTCCGACTCGCCTACCTGACATGGCAGAAAACTCGGTACCACACCAGTCATGTTTTCCCAGGATAACATTGAAAACACGACCCCATCATACAACAAGAACAAAGCAGCCGGGGTCACGCTTGGTATGATACATATTCCCCTCACGCACGCTTATATAGTCCTTAAGCACCCCCCCCACAAACGAGTCACCAGAAAGGAAATGCCTTCACGCTCCTGGAAGCTTCTCTCGACCCCCCGCAGCCCTGCTGCTCCAGCTTCCATTCTGTATCTATGTCCTTATAGGCTGGCCTTGCACTGCCATCTAGCGTCACCATCGCACATTTACACCCCCATTCACCCCCTGGCCTCGCCGTATAGTAAGCCTGCAACCCCCCCCCATACACCCGCCAACACGAATTGTTTACCCTGGTTGCTTCTACACCATGACCATAGTTTTCCAAGGTCAACGAACTTGCTCCCTCACCACCGTTCATCTGGACAGCTGGCTTGCGGCCACCATGTGCCCTATGAATGCGCAGGCAACAAAAAAACGTCTGTTATAACTCATAAGTCTGACGTTATACTTTCCATTTCTCTATTAGCAGCTTTCAATTTCAGGATATTTATGTTACAGAATTTCTCTGTGACAGACCACATGCCCAACCCAAAACCAGTAAGGCTTGACAGCAGATGTGACTACAATATCAGGTTCACCGGTGTGCTGATGTCATTGTATGTCTGGCCTGCATAAAAACAATGCCACTAATTCAGTTCAGACTTTGCTGTTCGGAAAGACAATGTTATGTTTTGGTCAAAATGCCACAGCTTCTCTTTGAATCCTGAATTTTGGTTGTTTCTAGATATCGATAATGCAGAGCCCCAAATTTGACTGCTGCAAAGCTGGCAATGGTTTTTCCTATTGCCTGAACAACGTCTCTAACTGGAATAGACTGTATAGAAGGCTTGCACAGGTTCTCTTTTAGACTTTTCTGTCTCTCAGGTGTGACTCGAACTAACATTGTTCTGTTGTGCCGGGATTTCTAGTCGTGGTTTAATTGGCGCCGATGGATTCATCATTCCCTTTTTTTTTTTTTTTTTTTTTTAGTGAATCTTGGGAGTATCTTTCTTATTCGATCTAGAAGCAAGTGAAAGAAAGGCTTGGGAATGGGGAAATACAGCTACAACTCATTACAGGAGGGCAGAGGTGGCGGGGCTGAACAGAAACTGGAGGGAGGGTGGAAACTCTTGTAGTCCGGCTTCCCCTATCACCGCCCATGTATTACGTCTTAGTAGTAGGTTATCACACACACACACACACACACACACACACACACACACAGATTATTTGGAGTACGCAGCTCTGTCTATGAACACACACACACACACACACACACACACACACACACGCACACACACACACACACACACACACACATACAGAGGTACAAACTCACACTGTACATGCATACACACACACACACACACACACACACACACACACACGCAAACACACGCGCGCGCGCACGCACAAGAAAACCGAAAAAAACAAACAAAACAAACAAAAAAAAACAGTTGCCTTAACCGCTCGGCAACCACTACACTTCCCTCCAAAACCTCCCTTTTCCCCCTTCCATCGCCCCTCTTACCCTCGCTTCCCTTCCCCCAAAAGTGAGCAAAATGACCCCGACCACTTAGCTAGGCAACGGAACGTTCCTTGGGAAACCGAAAGCGGAAATTTCCCGATTAGGTGGGTATTTTTTAGAAACACCTCATTTTTACGTCAATGTCTTAACCTCTGTGTGCGTGCATTGATGGTGAGGGTTAAAATTCCGCGCCACACGTTGGGGAGGACGGTGTGTGTGTGTGTGTATGTGTGTGTGTGTGTGTGTGTGTGTGTGAGGGGGGGAGGGGTGTGTGAGGGAAATAGAAGGCAGGAAGCCCAAAACAAACTATGTATATGCAAACATTCCCACCAGGATGTTTGAGACATTCACTCATGGTAGCTTTCGAATTGTGATACTGGGAATGACACATGGGAACTGTTCCACCATTTTGCAGGCCCCTGTGTAGTTCAGACTTCTTGGCTGATGACACTTCCAACTCTAAATTACAACTTATTAGACAAGGATGTTGTTCTTCTAAATTTCGGGAAGAAACTTGCATGCCACCATCTCAGGCTGAAGACAGGAAGCATCTTCCCATTTGTACAATATTTGCTGACAACAGATTTGTTTGTATTATTCAATTTAGCATGCAAACTCTTTAAGGAATGCTTAAATTTGATTTGTTTTTTGGGCGAGAGGAGGAGGTGATGTGTGTCGTGTGTGTGTGGTGTGTGTGGTGTGTGTGTGTGTGGTGTGTGTGTGTGTGTGTGTGCGTGTGTGTTTCTGCTTGAGTAAATTATCACCATACAGACTTTGCACATCAAAACTCAGGATATTCTTTCAGCTGATTTTTTTTTTTAATTCTCAGTCCCAGTTATAATCTAATAAATAACTTGCAAAATTGAAAAAGGATCAAATGTAATACTGGTCACAGGTTAGACCAAAAATAACGACAACAGCAGCATCAACAATCTAGAAAAATATCTGATGGTAAAGCACATCAACAAATATGAAATCATAACCAGGATAAGCCAGGTAAAAAAAAAAAATTGGAAAGGTATATATATATATATATAAATAGAGAGAGAGAGAGAGAAAGAGAGAGAGAGAGAAAGAGAGAGAACAGAGAGAGAGACAGACAGACTGATAGACAGATAGACGGCGAGATATAATGTGCCTGATGCCCACAATCTTGCTTGGAACACCCAAACACACATGAGGTAAAAAGTGTAAATGAAAGATAACAACACTGTCATGTTCAGCCTTAGTATTAATTTTCATATTCCACGACTGCTCTGTCCTGACAGATTCCTCAAGCCGGCAAAGAAAATGAAAAGCAGTGGGGGAACAACAAGCTCAGGCTAACGATTCCTCCATCATCGCAACAATGATCTGGCACAGATTAACAGAAAGAAAAAAAAAAAGGCAGAAGTTGTCGAGAGGATTTGTGAGTGAAAGAAAATGAGGGAAAAAATTAGGGCATTATATTAAAATTGAGAAAAAGAACTTAAAGAAAAACAAAAATTTTTTTACTTAAAAAGTTTGCTGATCATCTCTCTGTCTGTCTATCCACAAAATATCAAAATAGCAGCAGCTGCAGGGACAAGAGCAAAAACACAATAAAAATCCGAAGTAATCAGATCAACGAATTTATTTCTACATAATCTTCATCTGATTACTGTAGGAATCGCCTGGTATATATACTGAATCAACACACTCTCATAATGCAACGTCATGCCATAGAAAGTATTCCATAAGGTGAGAGGACTGAATGTACGGCTGTCTACAATGACCTCCCCACTCTAGCAGCCACACTTTGTCTTCTGAGGTTTGAACCCCATTTCAGAAGAATGAAGATATCATGCTATAAACGAATCACAGGTGCAGGCAATCCTCATGTGAGCATTGCACTGTTTACGTTTCCTGTAGATTTCATTGAGTTAGTTTGTATCAATCACTTGACTGTCATAATATTTTCTGTGCACATGTCAGAATGAATCAATCCATTTTCACACAAAATGAAAATAACAGTGCTTTTTTTTTTTCTTCTTTTAATCATGAAACTTGACAGATACGTCATGGGTATTTCTGCAAGCAAGACACTACAGATAATAGTTAATTTTATAATGGAGGCCATCATTGGTTAAAAAGAGCTAATGTCAGCATATGACTCTCGGAAAACCACACATTATCAGCAGAAAATGCTTCAGCATAAAAGAAGCTGGTAGCTTAATACAGATCACATAGTATTTGTTACGCACATAGTCCGCATGCACATTTTGCATCAGCTGACCTGCTGTCAACAAGGCATTTCACTTCATCCTGCTGGGATTGCAAAAAACCTCCCAGACCTTCCTACTGATAAATGCATCAGTGGCTGGCCTAGATCATAGAAGTGACGCAGACTAAGGTCAGTTCTCTGGACTGGTCCCAGCTGTCTGCATTGCTCCTTCCCTTAAAGCTGTGTGGGTGGAATGTGCATTGCGGATCCCTTGTTGGTGGGCACATAACAACATCAAAACCGAGTATGTTACTACATTTTATGTAGTCAAGGGGGTTAAAAACTCACACAATGTAAGGTTAAGGCCAATAAGGAAAATAACAAGAAAAATATGTGTTTTGTGTTCTGATAAAACAACTGAATCGTGACTGAAATCCCATTACTGCAGAAATAAGGCAGGGAAGGGTAGGGAATAGTGTCCCAAACAAAGCAGGACAACAGCATCTACAAATTGCTGATGTATAAAAGAGAGAGTGAAAAAAAAGGCACTCTGCAACTTGACATTACATATGATATACAGTTCAATAATACATCACACAATGAAATTCATGGTAAGGCTAATGCTGACATTAGTGCTAATGATGCTCATAATGGTAATCATAACAGTAACAATGACAGCAGAAAAAATGAATCAAGAGTGATGATCAAACAAACCAGTCAAATGCATATTGAAGGCAATGTGTTAAGCATATGACTGATATGTGCACTGAGAGAGAGAGAGAGAACGAGAGAGACAGAGAGAGTCAGTAGTTGAAATGAGTGGACCAAGGCAGGCATATGATGAGCATGACAGGGTTAATAAAACACATGCACACACAAACATACAACTCCATTAAATGCAATATGAATGCATGATGAAAAACACACACACACACACTATTAGTCAGAGCATGAATGAAAAAATGAATGCTAAATCAAGCAATCAACGTTCAGTTTCTACGAACGCTTTCACAAAAAGTGAAGCAAAAAACCATCTTCATGATCACAAGCCACATCGGGTTTGCATAATGTTCAATTACAAACTCTTCTTCTCTCAAAGACACTTTGAAGAATGTTCATTTATCTAATGATGTATGCCAGACTTGAGTCTGAAGCACATGACAGTTTCAGAAGCTCCCAGAAGTCACATCAGTTATTCTATGTTCTTCACAACACTGAAGAAAATACAGTGCACTGTGACTGGTTATGTTACGTCAGGGTTTCCAAATGACTATTGATAAAAAAAAGTTTTTGGAGCATTTGTGCAGACTGAAACCACAACTTGTTTGTCTGGAAATAAAGACTTTACACTTGTCACCAAAGTCAAAATAAAGACTTTACACTTGTTACCAAAGTCAACCTTTCGTAAGTCTGGATGTGATTTATCGTAACATTCGGGCCAACTCATCTTCATTTCATCATCATTTTGAGTCCACTGAAGCCTCTCCAAATGAACACCTATTTGCAAACAATGTGTCCACTGAAGCCTCTCCAAATGAACACCTATTTGCAAACAATGTGTCCATTGAAGTATCTCCAAATGAACAGCTATTTGCAAACAATGTGTCCACTGAAGTATCTCCAAATGAACAGCTATTTGCAAACAATATGTACGCTGAAGCATCTAAAAAATCCCACCTATTTGCAAACAAACACAACAAGAACATTCTTTTCTTTCTCACCCCATCACTTTAAGGCACTGTATTTAGCTGTAAATAATTTTCCAAAAAGCAGTGATTACTTTAACCTTCATTCAATTCCTTGTTTTTAATTTTAAAAAAATGTTAAAAGACTTCAGTATTTTCTATACACGATAATGTTGAAATGAATATGAAACAAAAAGTAAACAAACACCTTTCACAACTGAAAAAAAATCCAACTAAATCCTTGAGTGACAGAAGGAACCCAATCTGTTTTTTTCTCAATACAGTCTTCGTTGTTGTTGTTAGTTTCTTTGTTTGCTACAATCTATCACAGAAAGAA
The DNA here is from genome assembly GCA_016801955.1 of Conus betulinus. NCBI lineage: Eukaryota > Metazoa > Mollusca > Gastropoda > Neogastropoda > Conidae > Conus > Conus betulinus. The sequence goes on from JADBJO010001197.1 coordinate 216,876, forward strand.
AAGCATATGCACATTTATGCATGTTATTGTTATACAAGGCTGTTGTACTGAAAGTATCACAAAAACTGGCATGTTGTGTTAACTCTTTCATCTCTACAACTCGGTTTTCTGGTTTGCAGAAATCGTACCCTTCCTTCCTGCAGCCCGGAAAACAAGGCAGCACAAGACCCCTCCTTTCCTTCCTGCAGCCCTGAAAATCGGTTCTCGCGGTAAGTGCTTTGAACTTTGCGCAAGTCACGTCATCGGTACACGTCATGGCCAGATCACTTGCAGGGCAGTGTGTATGAATGGAATGGATGCCAGACAGCCCCTACAGCGTGGGAAAGTGGTCGCCGCTCTATTCTGCCGGTTTGCTACTGCATATGTGGCAGTTCTCACTTTACACTTCTTCTTTTTTTCTCTAAATCCAGGAATGAAGGGAATACTCGTATTACAAGAATCTAGGAACAAGAGGAAGTAATGGTTCATAGAAAAGTAGGTATGAAAGAGTTAACTGTAGCATCTTCTTCATGACAGATGTGTTCAACACTCACTCAGAGGTAATTCATCCTTGTAAGGTGAAGAGCACAAAATAATTGAAATCAACACTTACAATATAGTCCTTCTTCACCATTAATAGCAACATATTTCAAGAGTCCTTATTCACCATTAACAGCAACATATTTCATCTTCTTTTTTTTCAACAGATAGTGTTGTCAAGTTGTGTGCCTGTGTGAATTTCTTTCAAGTACCAACTGTTTTGAATAGTACATTGAAAATGACATACAGGTAATTGAATTTTTACCTGCAAATGAATAATAACACAAAATTTTGTGGTTTCAACTTACTCATGCCAACGTCTGCATCTTCATAACAATGCTGGCATTCCACGCTCATAAATCAGGATCAAACTTTACATTTGAACCATTTGGCAACATACTAAGTTTTGAAATTCACAAGCAAAAGTGGTTTAGCAGTAATACAGAACAGCATACACTGTCCTAATGAATTAACCATCAAATGTCTATCTTTTATGTGTTGTTTTGATTGTTTTTCCTCCAACAGCACACATTCATCAGGTTTGCATGGGTTGACAAGGGAAAATACTCTGGGCACAATGATTGAAACTAGAGAGTAATAGTAGCATCATGTTCCACAAAATACCCTTCAATATCAAAATCAACTGCACCAATAGCCGTGATTTTCTGCTGCATAATTTCAATATTACATTCGTGAAAAGGCAGTATCAAGCATTGCACTTGCATATACTTTTTTTTTAACAAATAATACATTATTAAGTGAACAGTCAACAGTGTTTAAGTCTGCTAAGTGCACAAAATGGGCATATGTAGACAATGTGTTTATTTCATCACATCTCTATCAGCAACATACACATACATTCACTTTGGATAATCCCCATGACAAAACATTATCACTGCCTGGAGCTGGAGTTGATATGCAAACAAAAAAAGCACACCATCAGACAATCAGATCTAGTTGCAAAGTGAAACGACTGCAGGCAGAAATCTAAACAAATCTTAAATAAATGTCAGCGAACCGCCCAGAGAAACATGGACAAACAAGTCACAAGACAAAACACAACGCGTTTCGACCTCTTAGGTCTTCCTCAGGTGGAACAAAAACAAAAAAAATAATGAAAATGCACTTAGCTTTGATCGCTTCAGATTGCTTCTTTGTTCAGCGCAAGGAAGAAGGCGTTGAATTCAATGCCTTCTTCCTTGCACTGAACAAAAAATTCAACGCCTTCTTCTTCCTTGCGCTGAACAAAGAAGCAATCTGAAGCGATCAAAGCTAAGTGCATTTTCGTTATTTTTTTTTTGTTTTTGTTCCACCTGAGGAAGACCTAAGAGGTCGAAACGTGTTGTGTTTTGTCTTGTGACTCGTTTGTCCACGTTTCTTTGGGCGGTTCGCTGACATTTATTTAAGATTTCATCAGACAATTGTTAAATAAGCACATTTCAGTGATCCTACCATCTTGAAAACAGGACAAGTACACTTATTTGTTCTGTGCTAAATGATTTAAAACATTGAAAAGACATATTATCAAAATGACAGTTTATGAACTTAAAGTAGTCAAAAGCAATAACAAGCTGTCAGGCAAAATGACGTCATTTCAATGGACATAACAAGTATGCAGTGTTTAACTTGCGTAAACCAAAATTTGTTGTACAAAATATAAAAAAGAGCATCTTATCCGAAGGACATCTTCTATATTATGTTTAACCACTCCAATACCCACAATTTTGAGTAAAAGAGAAAAAAAAGACGAAGAAAGAAAAAGAAAAGAAAAAAAAAAAAAGAAACTAAACTACAGAGATTCTAAATGCTTGTAAAATGAGCGCAAAAGAGATCCCACACTTCAGACACTACTGTGAAAGAACAGACCTCACAAACATTTGAACAGGAGCTTCAAAAGTACAAACAAATCTAAATATTAGGAACACATAAAGGCACTAAACCTTTTTTTCTGCCCTTGGACATTTAGAACCAGAACCATATACAACCAGTTTTATGAGCAAAATTCTAAGATTGTTTGACACCATATAGTGTTTCCTCATTTGGCATATGTATGAAGGAATGTTTCAAAAAGCAGGAAACGATTGACCTCATATCATACCAAGAACAAAACAACAACAACAAGACTGATATGGACAAAAGCTCTAAAAGTGAAAAATCCTGCGCCCAAAAGTTATACAGACAGCAATGAAAATAACAAAATCTGTACAGATAAACTGGCAGAGATACATTCAAAAGATTATGTCATTCTATATAACGAAACAACAGTGTTGTTAGATCACAAAAGTATTTCAACATTTTTTAAAAAATCCCAGCAATGAACTTCAGCCCACGAAACAAAAAAAGTTGACATTACTAGGCTCCATGTAAATAATGATCACCAAGTTGCAAAAATATCACAACCAACAGAGTCATATCCAAACTCTTCCACATTAAGCCTCACAAAAGCAATGTATAGCAAAACTCAGTAACAAATTAAAAAGAACAAAAATAAATCCATCAACCTTGCAGCAAGCATAAAACTTCTAGTCTACTGTCATAGACATTAAAAAAAAAAAATGATGTACTCAATTTCCTGTAGTAGAGTATTCTTCTTCACAACAGGCACTTGAGATTAAATGCTTCAGACAAAAGTTCTCTGTATCTGTTATAAATAAAACAAAACACTCAGCCCTTCAGCACACAAGGTGGTAGAGACGAGATGATCTTGTGATCATATTGTGCTGTAACTTGCCTGTAAGGGGCCTGTATCCCACTGTGACACCCAAAGACAAGTCTACAGGGCACAGTCAGCGTGGATGTATCTAGTGGTTGACCAACAAAGTCCTTGTCTGAACACAAAGGACTGGATTACAGGGCACAGTCGGCGTGGATGTATCTATGCCATTGACCAACAAAGTCCTTGTCTGAACACAAAGGACTGGACTGGTTACAGCACCTTCGCCTATTCAGGCAACGCTGAGGACACAGGGCTCCGGCGATCTTTGACTGCCCAAGCAGCCATCACACAATACCCTTAAGACCCACTGTCACTGAACAAAAAAATGATAAATTGTTGAGAAAAAAATCTCTTTCACTGTTTTCTCAAAAGAATATGTTTCTGAACAGTCGCATACACATGAACAAGAACTCAACACATACAAACCACAGACATCAGATCTGAGGAACTTCTGTCACATCCAAATTTGTATCAATTCTCAAATCAAATTAGTCATGTTAATATCTGCAACACTGCATGCAGAATTCATTATGCTTATTTAGAATCAGCACCAACGAGACATCAAACTTCACACTGCCCACCATCCAATAACACTTTGGAAGTTTTCTTCACCCTCCTGAAGCAGACAGTCTAGTGAGTTCAAATGCCCTTTCATAACGTATAGTGCTTCCACACATTTACTCACAGTTATACTGGAAACAACCAAATAAATATCAACCTGTTGACAGCTGGGGCATCGTCACTCCTTAGTATTCCTACATGCCAGAGCATCAATTCAGTTTCTATTCAATCTTGCTGCTTTGAGAACAACTGACAGTAAACAAAAAACTAAGCCCAAACTGGAAAGTTGTCTAGACAGAACTGAGACATACACAACATTATTTCCACAATTCGAGTTTCCTGATCAAAGAAAAAAATGCACGCCACCCTCCCAGGTGCTATCCACCTGAGTATCCACGTCTCACCCCCTCTCCTCTCTCCCCTATACAGCCAAATGCCCACTGACCACAGGGGACAACTGTCAATAGTTTTGACTCTGCCCAAGAGACTGTTAGAACTGCCAACTTTATGCTTGTGACCTGTATGAGATGTGACCAGACAACCACTGGCTCACAGACAACACTTAGCATGGCTGGTATGAGAGGTGGAGGTAGCCAACCACCAACAGGATCTAATCCTGCTACGGTAGGATCTTGTATTGTTGGTCATGAACAACTGACATGAATACAACCAGTTGTCTGACTGGAGTGTTTAGGAACAGTCCCTCCTAAAGTTTGTTGAGCACTTTGTGATGAAATTTCTCCATAACAGTTATGTAGTGAAGCATCTGAAGATACCTAAAAAAGGCCTGTCAAAGTTGAAGTGAGGTGAAGTAGTCATGTGAATATCCACTCTCTCATGGATTTCATTCTTTCAGTTTTTAAATGAACTGTCTCTGTACTTGGTCTAGTCCGTACTACACAACATCTGCCGTTTAACAGATAACAAGCGTTAACATGTAAGTTAGTTTGTCTACCCACTTGATCATGACTTCGCTTAAAATAAACCCAGCATCACAAATTGTGATTCATAGTACAAACATATAATGTTTGTCTGAAGTTGAAAAGTTTGGATGATTTTTCTCCTAGGCTAAAGCATTTGTGATAATAATTATGGTGTCTGAACATTGTGCATCTCCCCTACACAAAAAGAAAAAAGTAAAAAGTACTCAAGCATGCTGTTGGACAGGATGTTAAGTGAGCATGTATTGCTCACATTTGTGCACTCAGAGCTGTTTAAAAATAAGAAGGTGACCTCTGGACAGAGCTGGAGAAAACTGGGTCAGTTCAGAGGAGTACCATGTCAGGAACTGGCATCCCCACCAGTAGGCTGGGCGATAGTTTCAGCCTACTAATCATAAATGCCTTAATGAGGGACTTAGGGAGCAGAGATCCTTCTCTTGGATGAGGAACTGCGAGAGGTAACATATCCTTCTGAATATGGCACAATTAAGTTTTAGAAAAGTATTTTGAGAGAAAGATTACACTGATCCAGATATATGCTGTTGGAAAATCATACTGAGTCGGTTTCTTGTCCAGAAGATCCCATTTTTCACCTCAAAAGCAAAAGGGGCTGAGAAAAGTCACTAGTTTAAACAAACATCAAGGCATTAGGTTAGGAATGTTTACTGTAAAGAGATTCAGAGAGAGAGAATCGTTACTTTGTTGGAGAAAGTTATATCGCATTGTGAAGAAATGTGTCAGAAGCAACATTATTTGTGACTGGACATGGATGACAAAAACAGCTGTAATGTTTTGAGATGTTCTTTTGCTGTTTTGCATTTACATGTCATATGACTGGTCTTGCTAGTGTAGACCAAAACATGTGAGACTGAAATTATCAGTACACTAGTTTGAATTCAGCAAAGAAAGGAATTTTGTTGTCAGGAATGGTATTTTTCACGAAATTCCACTTACTGACAACAAACCTATCAGACTCAAGCCCTATCCATTACCTTTCTCAGCTAGTGAGGTTGTCACAGGAGAAGTTGAAACTATGTTGAGGCTTGGTGTTATTGAACCCAGTCAGTCTCCACACAGTTCCCCGATCATCCTTGTCAAGAAGCCAGATGGGTCAGTCAGGTTTTGCACTGATTTCCGCAGTCTTAACAAACTCACTCGTTTTGACGCTGAGCCTTATTCCGGATGTGGAGGAATTGTTCATCTCACTCAAGGGTGCTGTCTATTTCACCAAAATAGACTTAGCAAAAGGGTACTGGCAAATTCTTGTGAAGCCAGAGGATAAGGTGAAAACTGCATTCCAAACCCCCTTAGGACTCTTTCAGCGGACAAACAATGCCCTTCGGTCTGGTTTCAGCTCCGGCTACTTTTGCACGGATGATGCATTCGTTGGGATTGTCAGAATGTTCCAGCGTCAATTTCTTTGACGACATACCTGTGGCCAGTGCTACATGGAACAGTCACATCCAACACTTGAAAGTCTCTTCCGGTAGCTGTCGGACCTCGGACTAATTGTTCATCCTTCTAAGATGTTAGCAGGTTTCCAGGAACTTGAGTTTCTAGGTTATGTCATTTCCCATGGTTTTCTGAAACCTCAAGCTTCCAAGGTTGATAAGATCCTCTCCATACATCAACCTGCCTCAAAGAAGCAAGTCCGTTCGTTACTTGGTCTGACAGGTTATTATCACAAATTCATACTCATTTTGCTACACTTGTTTCCCCTCTTATCAACTTAACAAAGAGTTCAAAGGCCATCACATGGACACCTGAGTGTCAAGAAGCATTCCAGATGGTTCAATGACTGCTAGCTAATGATCCTGTTCTCAAGTTACCAGACCTTTCACGTCAGTTCATTCTGCGAACAGATGCTTCATCTGTAGGTCTTGGTGCTGTTCTTTTACAAGAACATGATGGTGTTTCTCACCCTGTGGTATTTATCAACGGAAAGCTACTCGACAGCGAGATCCGGTATTCAACCATCGAAAAAGAGTGTTAAAGTATTGTGTGGTCGATCCAGAAACTGTCTCATCACCTCTGGGGGTCAACAGTTTACCCTTCAAACTGACCACAAGCCTCTCACTTTTTTGACAAGTTCTGCATTCAAGAACGCAAGGGTCACTCGCTGGTCACTCTTGCTCCAAGCATTTGCTTTTGTTGTCCAACCTGTCAAGGGGATCGATAATTTCCTAACTGACATCGTAGTCGCAGCAGTGAATTGGTCACGATTCCATAACTGTCTAGCAGAACCCTTCCGTTCATAGAAGATCTTGTGTTGTTTTCTTCTGCTGACAGATCGCTATAGAGAAGCGTAGGACTTTGTCCTGATCTGCAGTAGTGGAGATCTATTTCATAATGTATTTATATATTTCTTTGTTTATATTTTGGCATTTTCAGAAAAAATACATTTGGTGATAGCTTTTATACTATCCAATCTTTTTGTGAATGTTTAGCAGATTCATTGTTTCCCCATGATTATCTCACACGATTTCTATCGTGACCTGTGTCAAGTTTTCCATTATCTCTCCCTCACTTCTTTTTCGGAAAAGCTTGCGCTTTTTTTTTTGAGGAAGGGGGTATTGTCACAGGCATGATCAGCACATCAGCCGCTTGTATAATAACATAAGGGACTAGGATTACCTCCCTTATAGTTTTTCGGTAAGTGAACTCTTCTCAATCTCGAACAGACGAGCCCTGACCACTGCCGCTGTCAGACGTTGCTGTCGCTTGCAGTCCAGAGCTTGATTTTTTCTTTATCCCCCCTAGAAGGGATTATTGTCATGCCACTCTGATGTGAGACCTTGACCGGGACGAGGATCCACCCCGGTGAGCGCTGCGGGCTGTCCCTGAGCTGCCTCCCACTTCCCTTTGCGGAAAGTAGCCGACATTTTCCCTCCAGTCGCCTGACCCAGTTTGGCGGTCCTCCATTTTCTTTCAAGAGCTGTGTTACCTCCGGGCCAGCTTCCTTCACCTTCATTACGTTTCAGTGAGAGGATATTGATCTACCCCCCCCCCCCCCCCCCCCCCCCCCCCCCCCCCCACCCGGTGCCTAGTCACAGGAGTGGGATACTTGTTTCTCGGTGACCTACTTTCTCCTCTGTGCACAGCACATGAGATTGGACTTGTTTGTCGTGTTGTCTTCTGTGGTACAGACTACTACCACGCTTCCTTCCCTCTTCACTGCAGGAATAAGGTCGGATCATACATTTCTTTCAAGTATGTGTGCACAGGTTTTTCCCTGACAGCGCCTTTCCAGAACTGGTCAAAGATTACTTCTGAAGTTGCTTTTGTGTAGCAACTTATATTTGTCTTATATATCAATATCATGTTTCAGGAAATCATCTTTACTTTTCAGGATGAGTCTGGAGCTCACTTGTCCTGTATGTTGACATGCTTTGAGATTATTGATGTATTTGTGACTGTGTGAAGAATCAGGATTTTTGGCATGTGTTGTGTAAAGGCCTGTGGGAGTTGTGAAATCTATTGATGTTCTGTCATTGAGAGAGGACTATTAGTTTAATTAATAATATACCTGAAAGATTGATAATATACTTGTGTCACCAGCCACCATGGTGAAGGGGTTAGCGTTGCAGACTCCCGGCTAGGAGGTCATGGGGTTCAAAATCCTATCAGAGTCATGTGGGTTTTTCTGCCCCGAACGGCTCCTACCCAGAGTTGAGTTTGCTGCGGACTCAGTTGTGAAGACTGGGACCACACAGTTGAGTTTCATCCACTTAACGGATGCGTTTCTGAGAGTGTTGCTCAAATTTCCTGACCAACACTGCAGGTGCCTGTATCTCTCGGGCCTGGTTGATGTCGGGATATATCATGAAAGGAAGCGTAGAATACAGCCCTGTCATATAGTCTCAGACCGAAATGGAAATCCGTAGCATCATCTCAATTGTCCTCATTCTCATCGATCAGCATAAAAAAAAAAAGTCTCAAATTCTGTGGCCCTTCATGCCCTGCTCTCATGGTGACCTCAGTTTCGATGTCTTCTCCACGTCTGTGGCCTTGGTTTGGTTCCATCGGGGTCACCGATATCAGCGAGTCCATGGGGGCTGTCGTTGGACGGACGTGGTGGCACCCTCAAGAGGGAGAGCTCACTCATGCTGCTCCGCAACTAAGCAATTATTGTCGTCAGTAGGGGGCTTAGTAGGTGGTGTCCTGTGTATGTTAGATCAGAACAGGCACCACTGAACACCACCGAAGCGACTCGGCAGCAGTGCAGTGTCTCCTCCGGTGGGTTGCCTTTTGACGACTTGACATTGACTGCTCCCTGTGGGTTGCCAGTGCCGGGGCTGCGGCAGGGCCAGCCGGGCTGTGGCTGTGGATGGGGCGTCGGAATGGGCGGTGTGGGTGCACTGCCTCTGAGGTGGCGCAGAGGTTGGGACAGCAAAAAAAATATATATATATATATATATTTGTGTCTTTGACAGCAGATATATACATTGTAATTGTCTTCTACATTTTGTTTATGGGACAAATCTTCTGCTGGAAAGAAAGTATTTTATGTATTTTTTGAACCAGCAGGAAGAGGGAATCTGCCTAGTGCCACTTGAGGAAGGTTGATTTATTTGTTCACCCCATTTGCTGGGGTGACATCCCTAGTAACTATATTATAACCTAGTAACATAAGAGAAATCCCTTTTCCCCCTCATCCTCATTGCCCTAAATGTGTGAACTCCTCCATACCTGACTGGTCTGTTGTCGCAAGGTGTGAGTGAGAGGGAGTGAAGTCATTAATAACACAAACGACATACATGCCTCCTGAACACACAAGGAGACAGACCACTTATATTTCCACATACACCTCTCACTTTCCCTTCCGTGACAAAATTCTACCTCTTTTCGGTTTGGAGTGGAGTACTCGTTGAGTGACACAGAGGTGCTGACTCTGTCCTTCAGTTTAAGAACAAAATCACCTAATCTGCTTGTGAAAACTGCACAACAAACAGTTCTTACTTTCAACCTGTCATTCTGGGCTAGCGATTTCTGAGGGAGATTATATGGTGGTATGGGAGGAATATGCAGGTGGTGGGAGGAGGAGGGGAAACCAGGGGCATATTAAGGAGTGTGTTGGTATCTTGTTTATTTGTGTCTGTGTGCCAGTATAAAAAAAAAAAAAATCAACCAATCATGTTTACATTTACAAAAGACATATGCGATGAATGCTTCTACCTCTATACCTAGCCACCCCTCTGTCACAACCTACAGACATCAGGCAGTACACAAGATAACAGACATCACTAAATGCCAGAAAGGCTCGGGTGAGACCTAAGCAGATGTCGCAGAAGCGTTTGGGCCATCTTTATCTGTCATAGCCTCATCTTCTTCTCTCTCATGGTTGCTCGTGAAGAACAGAAGGGGGAACATCCCAATGAAGCAACCAACAGCCACGCCGATCATTTTACCCTGCGAAAAGAAAAAAAAAATGAAATCAATCATTCCGAGGCTAAAAAACAAACAGGTACAGTATCACATGAATGAAACTGTGGCAATAAAGAACAACAGAAAACAGATTAAACTGGGGTCTTCACACACACACACACACACACACACACACACACACACACACACACACACACACACAAAACAGACAGATATAGAAAGAAATTAAATGGTGGAATGCAACAAGTGCACAGTCTGTTGGTTATAAGACTTGACTCTTGATGTGGAGTTCATGGTTTCAAGCCTGGCATTGCCTAGAGAGTGAAGGTGGAACAGAACTTATCCAACCTTCCAGATTGACCTTCACGTGTGTAAAGACCTGCTAATGGCCAAGCTTCTGTCATTCATATTTGCATACACATGTTTCGATATGAATTCAACGGGTTATGCAAACACAAAAATACCAATAATGCACCAAGACACATGGACAGGACATGGACTACACCTCAAACTCTTCTTCGCCCTCTGAAATGTCTTGAGGGACCCTTACAAAAATGTTAAAGACAGAAAGAAAGAAAACAGGAGCACTATGCTTCTTCATATATATCCGATGTGTGATTTAAAACGACCAATCCAGGTTGAAAGTTTAACAGATGAGAAAACTGAGATAAATAATAGATATACTCTGTAGTGATATAAAAGACCAACTGAATAGCCCCTATAGTTTCGCAACAAATTCTTTCTGTAACTTTGTTTTTTAACTCACTGTCTCACCTTTCAGGCCACTCCAGTGGCCTTACCCCACACACGGCTCATTCCAGCCTCAGCCCACTGTCACACCATAGCCTGTCCTGCTGAACCTCAGCCCACTGCCACACCATGGCCTGTCCTGCTGAGCCTCAACCCACTGCCACACCATGGCCTGTCCTGCTGAGCCTCAGCCTGCTGAGCCTCAACCCACTGCCACACCATGGCCTGTCCTGCTGAGCCTCAGCCTGCTGAGCCTCACCCACTGCCACACCATGGCCTGTACTGCTGAGCCTCAGCCTGCTGAGCCTCAACCCACTGCCACACAATGGCCTGTTCTGCTGAGCCTCAGCCCACTGCCACACCATGGCTTGTCCTGCTAAGCCTCAGCCCACTGCCACACCATGGCCTGTCCTGCTGAGCCTCAGCCCACTGCCACACCATGGCTTGTCCTGCTAAGCCTCAGCCCACTGCCACACCATGGCTTGTCCTGCTAAGCCTCAGCCCACTGCCACACCATGGCTTGTCCTGCTAAGCCTCAGCCCACTGCCACACCATGTTGTCCTGCTGAGCCTCAGCCCACTGCCACACCATGTTGTCCTGCTGAGCCTCAGCCCACTGCCACACCATGGCCTGTCCTGCTGAGCCTCAGCCCACTGCCACACCATGGCCTGTCCTGCTGAGCCTCAGCCCACTGCCACACCATGGCCTGTCCTGCTGAGCCTCAGCCCACTGCCACACCATGGCCTGTCCTGCTGAGCCTCAGCCCACTGTCACACCATGGCTTGTCCTGCTGAAGCACCGGTGCCAGCAATCCACAGGGACGATCAGTGTCAAGTCATGATGCAACCTACCAGAGGAGACACTGCACTGCTGCTGAGTCACTTTAGTGGAGCTCAGTGGTGCTAGTTCTGATCCAGCATACACAGGACACCACCTACCAAGCCCCCTGCTGATGACAGTACTTGTGTCTAGTCATGAAGCCAGCGTGAGTAAGTGTTCCCCCTCCGCAGGGTACCACCACACTGAATTACAGAACCCATGACCATGCTGATACCACCAGCCTTGACATGAATTCACCATGGCACAGACAAGGAGAGGAAATCTTGAGAACAGGACATGAAGGCTACAAAAACTGAGTTTTTTTTCTTTATGCTGATTGATGAAGATTATAACAATAATAATAATGAATACTTATATAGCGTCTATTCTCGGCTGGAGACAAAGCTCTAAGCGCTTTACAATCCACACTCATTTACACAACAGGCTGCCTATCTGGGTAGTGCCAACTGAAGAGCTGCCAGCTGGCGCTTCATTCAGTTGTTTCCCATGTCATCTAATCAATATCATTCTATATCGTTCACTCAATTTTCTTACTTCCTTCATTCTTTCCATTTCTCACGCAGGGTCCATGCTATGTGTAACGTGTCATCCATACTGGCCAAACTGGCCTACTCTTCTGAAAGATGGTGATGGCATTTTACGTGTGTGCAAGATGTACCTCCGTTTACAGTCTCATTCAAAGGACTGTATGGGAAATGGAGTCAGAACTAGTATTAACTCCGAGGTGAAAAATCCCCCTGTACCAAAAAGGCCTGGTGGAGATTCAAACCCACAACCCCAGGATCATGAGTCCAGCGCTCTACCAACTGAGCTACTCAGGCTTATCATTTATCTCAGTTTTTCCGGATGATGAAGATTATGCTACACAGATGTCTCTACAGCTTTCACAGTTCTCAAGCAGTCACCAAAAAATATTTGTAATATTTTCACATCAGATGACACAACAAAAATAAATATCCTGAGAACTGCAACCCTGACAATTGCCGAATGCAATAACTTCAGCTAAAATCAAGACAAGCATGCGGCTGCTTCTCATTTGAAAGAAAAATGAATAAATCTGAAGTGATATGAACTGTATATATCTGCAAGTAACTGCTGTGGTTGGCAAGACACACACATGGATGCACAAACACGCATACACACACACATACACACACACACACACACACACACACACACACATGCAGACACACACTCACAAACACACACACACACACACACACACACACACACACACACCACACACACACACACACGCACGCACGCACGCACGACACTGCACACACGCACACACACACACACACACACACACACACACACACACACACACACACACACACACACACACACACACACACACACACACACTGACTGACTGACTGAAACCAATTTGTCAGATTAAGTCATGGTTAATCACACACACACACACACACACACACACACACACACACACACACACACACACACACACACAATCTCAAACAAAGACAGAAACACCACCACCACAGGAAACCAAGGGATTCCCTTACCAGACTGGATGCCCATCGTGTGGACTTCATGTCCACCTGGCTGGGTGTCAGGTGAGGAGTCTGGAAGCCGAACTTGGCCACAAAGGACTCCACATAGTAGGCTGACCTAGCCGACACACAGTGCTGACAAGATTTTTAAAAAGCCCACACACATGAAACAGAGTTTAAAACCACATCCAACGCTTCATAAATTGTGCTAGCCTCAACACTACTGCAACACAGAAAAGCCTCAAGCATGAAAATGAAGATAGTTTGAAACAAGGTGACTGAGGGTGGAAAATGAAGCAAATTTTAAAAAGAAACGGTGTGAGTTCTGCCAGACAACACTGACAAACAGATTACAAGACAAAGCAATTACTTAATCCTATCAATCTTTACAAAGCCTCTGGCTGAGTAACCTTTCCACGCTGGCATATCCTGGCTGCTCAGTTTGCATAACTCAAACTGCCATAACTTCAGACTGGCATATCCAAAGGGATGCATTTTCACACAGTCACAGAAACAGCGTGTCAAACTTTCATCACGGGTGGACCTTAGTCCATTAATACATGGACGCTAAATAGATCATTCATCACTTAGCACTTTATTGCATCAGGTCAATTACCAAGTTTGTGATTCAATGCAAAACGGACATGTCATGCTCAAACATATTTCCGCAGTGATGTGCATTATCATGGCTTTTGTATTTAGAATTTACGACTTATTTGCTCAGATCATTCCCATATATTTCATCTAACACTTGTCTCTGTAAGTAAAATGAATGAAATAAGGCAGGGAACGGTGAGCAGTAAACAACAAACAAGTAGAGTCACTCTTGCTCCCATGATAAACCAAATACACGCCCATAACTCCAAAGGAATGCTGTTTACGACACTGGATTGCCTTGCAGATATGACAGCACAGAGCATACAAAACAAAGAAACATCCACCAAAAAGGATGTTCCAAGCTTGCATATATACCTGTACCAAACACATCTACACAGCAACAACAGCTGGAGAAATGAACAGTACAAATTGACATTAATTCAAGACTGGCACAGCCTTCTCGATTTTGAACAATATAGTCAGACAAGTATATGGACGAACAGAAACAAATACAGGTAACCTCGATTTGATTGAAATGAAAGTGAATATGAAATAAGGTAGGGAACAGTCAATGGTAAACAACAAACAAGCAGGGTAACTCTTACTCCCCTGATAAAACAAAAACACACCCATAACTTGTCTCTGTACAAATTAACTTCTGTGACTCATGAGGCTAGGAAAACTAACTTAAAAAAAAAAAAAAATCACCAAATCAACAGAATTGCACTCGCACAAAAAAAGTAATACTCTTCCTTCACTCACAATTAATTCATTCATAAGGGTGAAAGCCTTTATTTGATGCCTGACTTCTGGTTAGATGCAGGCAGACACATGCATTCTTACATGCCCAATTGGGGTCATGTACCATGCTGAAAGCCACCACAAACGTTTTGAAAACAAAATCAGAGATATTCTGTTGAAAACAAAATCAGAGATATTCTGGTGAAAACAAAATCAGAGATATTCTGGTGAAAACAAAATCAGAGATATTCTGGTGAAACAACCCCCCCCCCCCCCCCCCCCCCCCCCCAAATTAATTTTGGTGTCAGTTCACAAAATCTCAAGTTCTGATGATGAAACAGCGTTTTTTTTTCTTTCTCTTTCTTTTTTCAAACAGCAAAATCATTAATACTTTCAGCACACAAACCAAACTTCACATTTTGTTTGTTGAAACTGAAAAGAAACACATATGGCAAGACCTTGCGAGGTGTAATTAATAAACTATCTGTACACCTTAAGTATGGCTGGCATGTGTAGATGTGCGTGGGTATGGGCACAGAAATGAGAGTGAATGCGTTTGTGTTTGTGTGCGTGTGTGTGTGTGTGTGTGTGTGTGAGAGAGAGAGAAGACAGAGAGAGAGAGAGAGAGAGAGAGAGAGAGAGAGAGAGAGAGAGAGAAAGTATGTGCGATGTATGTGTGCATACATGCATGCATACACATCCACTTACATTTCTATTTATTTTTTCCTTCCTTTTTTTGAGGTGATGGACAGGGTACTCATGTAGAATATCTGTCACCAGTTACAGCTTACTCATTTTGTTTACTTCTTTTGAGGTGCTTTACAATTAAAGCAGTACTACTCACCCCACTCCTGCCACATCGGAAATCAGATTCCCAAAGCCAGCAGCTACAAAGAGAAACACACATTCATATACTAAGTTAATAGTACAGAAACACAGACAGACAAAGTGTGTGATGTATGTCTGGTGTATGTGATGCATATGTGTGTGTGTGTGTGTGTGTGTGTGTGTGTGTGTGTGTGTGTGTGTGTGTGTGTGTGTGTGTGTGTGTGTGTGTGTGTGTGTGTGTGTGTGTGTGTGTGAGAGAGAGAGAGAGAGAGAGAGAGAGAGAGAGAGAGAGAGAGATAACAAGAAAACAGAGACAGAAGATGTGATCTATAACTGTAGGCAGTTGCCCTTTTTCACAATAACACTTTTGTGTCATTTCAAAAGATACTGTCAACAAAGTCAAACTTAATGTGATCTTTGCTCTCTGCAATACAGCTTACTGATCAGTCGAGCATGAAAATAATTATCATAGTTAACTGTAAGCACAACTGAACATCACACATTTCTGTTTGTTTGGCATTGCAATCCATTTCTTTATGGAAAGGAAGCATAGATTATGGTCCTATCACGTGGTCTCAGACCAAATGGAACTGCACATCTTCACCTTCAACATCCTCATTCTCATTAATTAGCACACACAAGAACTGCACATCCTCATCGTCAACATCCTCATTCTCATTGATCATCACACACAAGAACTGCACATCTCATCTTCAACATCCTCATTCTCATTGATCATCACACACAAGAACTGCACATCCTCATCTTCAACATCCTCATCAAGCTTCTGTGGGCCTTCATGCCTGGCGACCTCAGTTTCCATTTCCCCTTAGTCTCCTTGCCTGCGATGAGTTTCTGTCAAAGTTGTGAGTGTTGGCAAGTTCAAAAGGACTGTTGCAGGATGGACAAGGTAGCACCCTTCAGAGGGGGACACTCACTCATGCTGGCTGTGCATGTGAGCAATCACTGTCATCAGTGTGGGGCTTGGCAGGTGGTGTCTTACATATGCCACATCAAAGCAGCACCACTGACCACCACCAAAGTGACTCTGAAGCTCTGCAATGCCTAATCTGGTGTGTCACCTTACGAACATCCAATGACAATTACTCCTTGTGAACTGTGCTAATGGCAGACCTGTTTACCCAAACGAGTTAGCTGTATTTTTTTTTATTGTTTAAAAAAAAATATGACGAATACAACAAACTTAGAAAAAAAAGGTTGGAAAAAAATTCTGGTGACCAAGTTCTTGAGCAGTATTAGAATTTGCGGATGTAAGCTTCCAAAGAGTGACAACTCTTGCTAACTTCTGCCCACAAAGTGACATTGGGCAACATGCCCTTAAACATACACATACACAAAAATGGCAAGAGAGCATGAGCTTGTGCTTAAGTATTTTGAAGAATTGGGTTCGAAAGAGTTTGTATAAGAAAAGAACCATTTTACTGTAGTTAATGCAGGATCAGGTGATTACTACCAGGTGATTACTACTGGGAAGAAGTCTCCCCAGTGTGATGCGCCCCCACCCCCACCCCCATCCGCCTCCTTTTACAGAAATTTGGAAGTTAGTACACATTTTTTTGTAGAAAATATACTTTTTTTTTTTTTTTTTTTTTACACACAGACAGCAGTTTTAGGCTAAACAGGTCTGCAATGGGCTATGAGTTGACAGTCTGAACAGGGCTGTAAACGGGTGATCCCAATAGACAGCATGGGAGAAATGCCCCTGAGGAGACCCAGTGCATTATACAAAAACAAACAAAAAAAAAAAAAACCCCAAAGGAAATCAAAGGTACTGCTAGACATGGGAATATATAAACTGATCTAAAAATAATATACCTGTCACTGACTTATGCACAAATTTTAACAGGTAATGGTTCTTGAATCTCTCTTTCAAAACAACGACACACATTAGTAAATAAATGTTCTAAAACTTGACAGGCTAAATCAGAGTATCACTCTGCAAAGCATGATACGAAACAAAAAGAAGTAAAACTATAGAAAACCTGGCAGCAAACGAAAACAATTTGAAACGTACCTGCCATAGTAGAAATGCCAAACGCAGCACCCAGTGTCAAGTCAATATATTCACCCTGAAAAAAAAAAAAAAAAGAGACCCACAGGCGGTCTATATCAAAATCATTTCAGTACTGTTCAACAAAGAGGGAGAAAAAAAAAAAACCAATGTATGCATAAACTTCACTCTGATTTAGGGATGCCATGGATTGAGGAGGTGGACAACTAACAAATCGTCTATATATTTTTCCTATTTTCTGTCAAATGAAAGACCGGCATTGAAATTGTAACACTGATAACCTCCATTTTCTTTGAGGAACACATAATAATCCTGTTCAGTGGAACCTACCTATAGTGTCCCCAGAAATCTTCAAAAATAGTGTCCTAAAAAGAGAATCTTTGAGGGGAAAATCCAACATGGAGAGAGAAAATTATTCATGAAAAAACACACACGCAAGAAAAGCCTTCAAGGGAATTAGTCCAGATAGTCTTTATTAAGTTTTTCACCAAGCAGAGACAGACAATGTAGATTATTGTAAGAACCATGATGTCTGCTGAAAAAATGCAAATAATGACCCTATTATCAGACTATAAGAATGTGGGCTGGGATTCATGTTGACTCAACAGCTGGCATAAGGCCCGACAGCTCCACTGAGTACACTTAGCGTCATTATCTGTTCATGAAGGAGATGAAGAATAAGACACACCCACAAAAGGTGCCTGTGGGACCCAGAGAAGTACTACACTACACTGCCAGACTGACCAGCTTGGAGGAGCAGTGAAAAATGTTCTTTCAGTGTTACACTTGCATGATGGGAGACATAAACCTTTTACAGCAGACTCCCTTGAAACCTTGTTCTGAGATGTCCTACCTGCTGTGATCTATGAAATTTTTGAAAGAGATCAACATCTTTCATCGGATCTAAGATTTTACAGAAAAAAGATTTTGGACAAAATTTCCAGTCTGTTTTTTTTGAAGGCGTATTTTAAAGGGTTGTGCGGATGAGTATTTTGAAAGATTTGTCAGTTGACTTGGGCGCGGTGACAGCCCTGATGTGGCCCTTTGAAGTCTGCTGGGCTTGCCTTTAAGCAACATTACTTTACCTAGCTGGGAGCAATCCTGCACCAAATTTCGAAAGCTGCGCTGTGTTGACCTAAGGTTAAGGCACGCAAGAGGCATTCCATTAAAACATCAAAGACATAACTTCGTGCAGCTGCCACCATGTGATGACCACTGGCACAACACAACACAACTTCCATGGATGCATCTTCATGGGTACACTGGCTTGCATTTCATGAATGCAGAGCCCAACAGCAAAAGATGCCACCACCAGGGAAACTGCTGAGCACATCCTGCAGTCCCACTGGTTGCTATTTCTCTGACAGGTGAAACTAAAACTAGTACAACTCCAGACAAAGCCAAGCCTTCACCACAAGGTCTTCATGCGTTCTGAAGAGGATTCTGGCTGTGGTCTTTCCCACCGTCAGCAAGACTGCAACCTGAAATCCTCTTCAGATAGCGCTAATTACTCTTCAGGAGCACATACTGAGCACCCATGGTGTCCCAGTCTGTTCATGAGCAGATCTCGGGCTCCCATTCAGCTATCAGCTCAATGGAAAACCCAGCCCTTGCCTTCTTTAGTTCTTACCTCCCTTCACAATTCATATTTGAAGGTAGTACTTCATGCAATAATTTTCCTCAGGCAGAATCATGTTTTTTCAAAAGATTCTCAATTCCCATCCACAACTTAATGTCATTGCTAAATGCTTTATGTGTTAATGAATACAGCTTTGGGTTGCTCTACATCTGAAACAAAATTTCATTGCGTTGGTCAATCAATCAATCAATGTTCAATCAACATTCTTGTCAGAGAATTATTTGTTCCAAATAGATTTTTTAGTTACCTGAAAAAAATCCTAGAGAATTACAAACTTTTATCTTGTCTTTTTTAAGTGCTTATGAAAAACCTCAAACTACTATCCTTCAATCTATGACTGTGTTCAATGTTTAAAAAAACAACTGAGAAAAGTCCAGTCCTTGGCAGTCAGAAAACTAGTGACGAAAAAAAAATTCTTTATGAATCTGAGCATCAGCTAAGATTACTTTATAAGATAAGCATACACTAAACCAAAAACTAATACAGATATACAGAAGAGGAAGAGGAAGGTACTAACACGTGTAAACAAAAAAGTGAATGTGTGCCTAAAAACGCCCATTTTTTTTTCTTTTTTGATGCATCTAAAAATTTAATACATATCAGTCTTCTCATCAATGATAAAGAAACACTCATACAATGCTCAGTGTCATCAGAAAACATAAAGACATTAGTAGCAGAAACCAATATAAGTTTTCGTAACTAAACCTCAAAGCCTCTGAGGCCACTCAGGGGGATTCATCCCATACACAGATCTACAAAAAACATGACATTCGCTTTGTTTTCTGGGTGGAGGAATTATCCTTGGTTACAAACCTGAAAGAAATGTCTTCACATGAGAGGTTTTCCTCTCCTTCATGTCAGTGAAATAACGAGCTCTGCACATGCTTGGGAGACAGTCCTGTTCTGTCTATTTAGTCCTCATTTATCTCTGAACACTGAATGTGGCAAAGGTAATGGTGGGAGTAAAACTAAGCAAAAATCTTACTAGTCATGGACCTTGAAGTTACAGGTGAGAATTGAAGAAAAAGAACAAGAAGTTTTTATCTTCAGTATATTCCTTGCACACTAGAGGATGCTGACATTTTTTGCTTAATCATTATAGATTTTCTCATATCCACTACTGTCATTAACACTCTTACAACAATATCTATTGCCTGGAATTTTCAACACATGGCACTTAGATGAATAGGTTTGAAAAAAAACTACAGTTATCCATGCTGCAACTTTTCAAATCAATGTAAAGATCACCAGACTTTTTTGTTTTGTACATTTTATTAATATTTTATCTCAGTAAGCAGAATAAAATTGTGTATCCTTATGCAAACACAAGGTAATGATTCTTTTGGCACTGGCTGAGTTAAAAAAAATGTTTCCACTCACCGCAACAATCATGAGAAAGTTGTCCAGGAAGCCAAACCAATGAAAGGCAGTGTCTGATGCAGACACACTGAAACCAAATTCAAAACCAATGAAAGGCAGCATCTGATGCAGACACACTGAAACAAATTCAAAACCAATGAAAGGCAGTGTCTGATGCAGAGACACACTGAAACAAAATCTGCAGATAACATGAAAATACTAATACAGTGATGACATACCATGTATATTCAAAAAACACACTTAGAGCAATACTTTACATAAAAGGAATACTTACCATCAGACGGTTACCAAAAAGTCCAATATATGTATATATATTACTACATATATCTGATCGGTCTTTTTTAAATCTACAGTAATATACAAGCACAAAAGCTTTCTCTTTCGCCAATTCTTCTCCCAGTTCAGGCCTTCCAATCTAACCCTAAACTCCACTTACCAATTCTGCTCTGGTCTCCGCATCACCAACAGCGAAAGAAACAAAAGCAGAGTGCTTTAAGGCCGTCTGTTAAAGGAGATCCCATGCTGCTTGCGGCTCATTTAACTCATTTCAGTTTTTAACTATTCATAATCTTAATCAATACACGTGAGAAACATCATAATCATGTGACTGTTCTTTTTTCCCCTCCTCAACGCTGTGACAAGGTGGATTAGGGAAGAAATATACTTTCAACACATACTGGCAAAGCTTTGTATCATGTTTGCTGAATAATTGATGGCTGTGTGGCATCTTTATTTCTAACAAATGGCATCTTTATTTCTAACAAACTTTCAACACATACTGGCAAAGCTTTGTATCATGTTTGCTGAATATTTGATGGTTGGTATACAAATGGCATCTTTATTTTCAACAATGAAAAATATTTACTCTCCCCCCCCCCCCCCCCCCCCCCCCCCCCCCCCCCCCCCGTCTCCCCAATAAAAAAAAACACAAAACCAAGCACACATATAAAATCATGTCCAAGTCCAACATAAATATCTGTACAAATGACTCACACATACCCATCAACAACACTGACCATCACCACTTCGCCACCATTCCACAGTATATACCAAATTAAAACCACACAGTAGACCACATAATACACCACATCACTTTACACTTACCAAGACGAAGTTGTGCTGCAGTCGGTTTACTCCTACTATCTGAAACATGTACAAGGCCTAATTAGAGAAAATGAATATGTTTTTTCTTTCATTCACTATTTACTGTTATAAACAACTATTTTTTCTTTTTGCTGTCCTAAATTTCATGCCATTTCAGCAGCATCACCCATACACGGTTCACCTCCAAATCTCCAGCACACAATCACATCAAGACAAGGTCTGTTGCAATTTGCACATCATCAATACACAGACAGATAACTACCAATGTCAGATCAACCTGACCACGACATCCCCTATCCAGAAAAGATCCCCACACTGCTGCTGCCACTTTGGTGGTGTCCAGCGGTCCTTTGTTTTCACTGTACATCACCAATATCAAGCTCACCAACCAGCCATAGTAACTGTTTCGGTAATGTTTTCACTGTGCATCACCGATATCACCAACCCACCATAGTAACTGCTCAGTAATGTTTTCACTGCGCATCACCGATATCACCAACCAGCCACATTAACTGCTCGGTAATGTTTTCACTGTGCATCACCGATATCAAGCTCACCAACCAGCCACAGTAACTGCTCGGTAATGTCATTAGGAGGAGGCCATTTTCCTCTAAAACATAAACCGCCAGTAGATAGTCCACGATGCACACATTTCACAATGAATATGTAGACATTTTTCTGAGATGTTCAACAAGATGTGATTTTCAATTTCCTGATGAAAATGGGGAATCTGACTTAGATTCTTTGTTTAAAATAAAGCCTTTGAGTTTCAGCACCTGAGCTGATTTGAACTTTTCAGCTTAGCATTTATCTAGTTTCTTTAAGCTGCATACAGTCTTGATGTGGCCTCGGCAGTCAGCTAGCTGGTGATATAAACAAAGATTCTGTGCCTGTGCAAGCACACACACACACACGCACACACACACACACACACACACACACACACACACACACACACACACACACACGTGCGCGTGTACATGCATGCACACACACACTCACACAATCAGTATGTCATGTACACATGATATGCATGCGCTTATCAACCAATTTAACCTGGGACTTATCCTTTTGAAAATTATTTTTTATTTACAGAAGACTGTCTATTAGTCTCAAGCTAGAATGGATCTCCACACTATCATCTCATCCTCACTGATCATCATAAGAAAAAAAAAAAGTGGTCTTTCACGTCTTGCTGTCAGCATGTCCCCCAGTTTCGAATCCCTCTCCATATCCATACCTGTGGTGAGTTAATGTCAAAGTGTCATTATCAGCAGCAAAGGTCATTATCAGCAGGTTCATGGGGACTGTCGCTGGACAGACATGGTGATACCCTCTCAGTTGTAACTGCTCACTCAAGCTAACTCCATGATGCAGCAATAAATGCCATCTGTAGGGGGCTTAGTAGGTGGTATCCTGTGTATGCTGGATCAGAGTTCACTGAACATCACTGAAGTAACTCAGCAGCAGTGCAGTGGCTCCTCTAGCTGGTTGCCTCACAGCAGCAACCTGACACTGACTGCTCCCAGTGGACTGTGATGATGGGGCTGCAAAAAGACAAGCCTGAGTATAGCATATATAGTACAGTCCTATCATGAAGACTGGCCAGAATGGAACTCCATAGCATCATCATCCTCCTTCATCCTCATGGATCATTGTTAAAAACAAACATTAATAAAGTAAAACTTTGTGCCCAGCTGTCAGGGTAGGCAGGGAAGATGACAGCAAAACCAAAAACAGCAAACAAAGCACTCAATGTGCTCTTGATACGATCATTACAACTGTGCGCATGCCGACTCACCTCTGTCATCAGTCTCATTAAACTTGTTCAGTTCCGCTGTTAGGTGCTCACGCTCCTTATGACTCAGGGCAAAAATAAACTTCCGTGCTGCTTCTTCATCATGTAGTTTGGGACCATGTACATCCCGATACAATGTGACAAACTTATTGGGCACCTGTAAGATCACACCAGAGTGACTGAATCAGATAATCATGGGGCAAAAGAAAGGAGCTCCTCTTTTCAGGAAACTTATACACTGTACTCAAAAGAAAAAAAAAAAAAGCATTTATAACTAAAAATGATGACGGTTATTGATTCAATACTGGTATCAACAAGGGCAGTAGAATTTTTAACAGTACTAATTATTGTTAAAAGCAAACATTAACAAAGTAAAACGTAGTTGCAGAGTGAGGCAGGCGAAAATCTAACCAAATCTTAAATAAAAGTTAGCAAACTGCAAAAAAAAAAAAAAAAACGTGGACAAATGAATCACAAGACAAAAAAACACAACACGTTTCAACCTCTTAGGTCTTCTTCAGGCAAGATACAAAACACTCAGGACAACGAAAATGAACGAGCAATCACTTAACTTCATTCACTTCAGTACTAATTACAGTAGACTACAATAGCAGCTGTAGCAGCAAACAAAGCATTATGACTAAAACTGATGGGGTTTATAGTAATACAAATATCAACAAAGGCAGAAGAAGATTTGATAGTACTCAGTTAATGTTATATGAACACCACAGTAGCAGTAGTAGCAGCAGCTCTGCATGTGGTACCTATAATACAGTTGTGCTAGTAGTAAAAAGTAGCTATCACCAGAACTGTAAAAGTACTTTTATAGCAACAGAATGCCTACACATGCATGACAATTGTTTTCCTATTTTTTTAAGATGGTTAACAGGTAAGCAAACACGACAAGGAAAGAAAAGCACAGCTTTAGAGCAAAATGAAATATGAAGGCCAACATCAATACCTTGTGATGTGACCTTTAGACCTGACGCACACAAGGATTTGTCTTGGGAGCAGCAATCCATACAGGCTCTGATTTAAGTTCTGCAGTTAAACTCTCCTATGCTTGCCAAATCACAACAAACAGTTTAGAAAAAAAGTGATGATAACCTGTGCCTCTCCTTGAAGACCACTTGACTACTGTAACTGTAAGCCCATCTGGCCAGATGATGCTGTTGACAGTGTTTTCTTTGTGTACTGCAATCGCTGAGACCGATGTATGGGTGCATTGCTATCTTAATATCTGTGGTTTTCTGTCGGGAAAGTAAGACAGACTGACTGGCCAGAACTATTTGTCCAGTATGTCCATGTTCATATTCCCTTTGACCATGCAGACTTGAGTTCCCACAACCAGTTTATACTCAAGACATTCTGAAGACTGGATGAACAGCAAAACATTGAAAGATACTGAAGGACAGAACAGGTCTATAATGAGGGCCAGGACATCTTCTGAATCAAGGGTCTCAGTCAACTTCAGTGATGACTCAAAATCTCGCTATAAGACATCTGGCCTCATGTATCCCTTCAACCCTGTCCTGCCAACATGATACATCATTAACCAATGCACCTATATCTGGCAAGCACAAAATTTTCTTTTGTCACAAACATCAGCAGACTGAACGTATGATCTGTCCACTGTGGTGTGGGTTTCATGAGTAGTGAGATATTCATAATATGTCTCTAACTCTACAACCCTTTTTTTTTTTCCTTTGTAGAAGTGAAGTGGAAAGGAGTGGTGAAGGAAAGGGGTGTGCATATGTCTATGTGTGTGTGTGTGTGTGTGTGTGGTGTTTTGTGTGTGTGTGTGTGTGTGTGTGTGTGTGTGTGTGTGTGTGTGTGTGTGTGTGTGTGTGTGTGTGTGTGTGTGTGTGTGTTAGTTCTTCAATTTAACGTCTGTTCACTTAAACTAAAGTGATATTAGACAAGTGTGTGTGTGTGTGTGTGTGTGTGTGTGTGTGTGTGTGTGTGTGTGTGGGTGGGTGGTGTGTGGGTGTGTGGTGGGTTGGTGTGTGGGGTGGGTGTGTAAGTGTGCATTACGAGTAAGGAGAGGTGGTGTGGGGATAATCCCTGTGACCAAGATCCAGTGGAGACAGATAATGGTTGAGGAGGGTGTTAGACTGTGTTACTGTACTGTTAGAACCCATTGTCTTTCTTGAGATCAGCCAAGACTTTCTTCAGCTCCTTTTCCATCTTAATACTCTTCAACCCTGTATATCCCATTGTGAATGCTTACCTGAATCAATGGTTGTGACTGAAAACAATTCACTTGTAATCTGTGGTTGGTGCATCAACGGAACTGAGACAAGATTCCTGGACTTCGGAAGATCCACCCTTTTGGTAAGACAATTTGTTGTCTGAATGTATGTACATGTGTTTAAATACACAAATAATCTGAGTGTGTATTGTTTGGTTGTATGTGTGTGTTTCACATCACAGCATGTATTGTGTGTACACATTGGTGTACATGTTCGTGGACATATCTGTGCATGGTGTGTGTGTGTGTGTGTGTGTGTGTGTGTGTGTGTGTGTGTGTGTGTGTGACGGTGTGTGTGAGAGAGAGAGAAGACAGAGGGTGGGAGGTTGAGAGAGAGAGAGAGAGAGAGAGAGAGAGAGAGAGAGTGTGTGAGTGTGTGTGTGTGTGTGTGTGTGTGTGTGTGTGTTCTGTGTGTGTATTCTTTATTTCACTTTCAAGTATGTGCATTTTGAGAATCCACGAACTTTAATGTAACATTTTGCAGATCATCATACAGTAGCATGCATGCTTTGACACCAGACCCAGACTCACCTGATCATGTGGAAGCCATGTATGTTTATAACACAGAGGTAGACTTGTTGCATGGGTAAACACGTGTTGCACTGTATATCGGTGGAGATAGTCTGCTACATTTCTTTATCAAACCCTTTCGACAGAGTATTGGAAAGCGCATTCTGAATTGCCTCTGGTCCTTTAGTAATTAATACTGCTTAGCAACTGGTATTAACCCAGTCAACCAAAAATGACAAACCTTTGCTTGTACGACCACGACTTATGAGATCAGGTCAATGTTCGGGGACAGGCTGACCGCATCATGATCGGCAGTCACGATATCATAATGGCCTTTTGATGTCATGTGTCCCATGTACACCCACTCTGACAGTCGATCATGGATGTGCCTCAAACTTGGTCTACTAATGATCACTATCACCATGAACACACCAGCCACCACGACCGAATCAATGAATTGAGAGCCAGTTCAGTATCAGTAGCCAGTCAGTGGCACGGAGTGTTAACAATCTATGAAACCAAACGTTTCTTACTGTCATCTGTCCTTAGGATGAATACAGAATCTGGATGTGATACATACTTATTTCAGTACCCTCAAATCATGTAACTCCTGCAAGGTTACCCACTTCTACTGTGTGTTATTCTTGTTTGGACCTTGTCAAGTACACGAGGGCAGTTCGGCGAAGTTATACCCCTTGACCTAAATATTACCAATTTGGGAATTGACCAAATGAAAAAGACTCAAACTGGCTCTTTTGTTCCCTATCTTTTCTGTTGATTCATAATGTTGATTTACATATTATTCTACATCCAATTTACGATCGACCGTCTATGCCTATGTGTCGGTGTCTTTTATGATAATGAGTTTTTGCCAGACAATGTGTGTGTGTGTGTGTTCCCCCCCCCCCCCCCCCCCCCCCCCCCCCCCCCCCCCCCCCCCCCCCTTTCATTTGAGGTTATTGTTGTATTTTCAATCAAAATATTGCAGCTTGTATGGTACAGGGAACGAGAATCTGAAGAACAGATACCCTGCTGACATATACGTGAATACTATGTAACCTTACACTAGCATCATGCATGACAGAGGCGGTTACTGCAATTTTTACGATTTTTTTTTTTAAAAAAAAAAAAAAATTAAGGGCAACCATGCTGCAGAAAAAAAAAAATCTCAAGAGAGCAAGTGATTTTTCCTGAATTTCAGTTACATATTGTCATCATATCCTCTTCAACTTCTCCATCTGTTTTTCGAATGATTGGCCTACGAGTCAATCAAATATATCACATTTTACAGTCACATCGTATATCCTAATCCACCCCGTTAATGGCATTTGTTTAATTTCAGAAACCCATTGAAGATAGGGAAGGCAAATGGTACGGAAATATATCAATTCCTGATCATTTTACAGACGCAAACCTACAAGTAGTGATATATTTCAAAAGAAAATACGCAACTTCAGTGAGTAGAGTAAACAACACAAAACGCACAAACACTTAGAAAAAAGAGAGAGAAAAAAAAAGACAGAGGATGGTACCAGGGTTGGCAGGTTATCTAAACATTTGTGATCAACTGTGAGGTGCACATTGCCAACACTTGGCGCTAGTACTTTGAAGGAACCCCATGGCTAAGCCTCCCTTAACATCTGCAGGCGAACTTTCATCTCTTATACAGCCATCGGCTACGTGGTCATCTTCAGCTGAGGAAAGGCTCAACTATGTCTTCATGAAAAAGGAATGAGAAGAAGCCTGACAAACTTGATTGCCTTTGAACAGAGGAACTGGTCATGTTATGAAATAAATGAAATACTGCTCCAAAATGGACATGTACTTTCTTAGTTCGGAGAAAATGATTCACTGGGATGTCAGAATTGCCCACTGTGTGTAGCGTACAAGCGCATGCAGATGAATAGTTGTTGATACTGAAAGGGGAGAACGCATGTGAGGAGGAGGGTATTGGTATATGTAGGCTATGAAAGCAAAGACCACTGTATCAAACCCCATTGTGGATTCATATGAACAAATATAGTAAGCTCTCAACAAAGTTTCCTTTGAAATGAAAAGGACAATGTTGTTGTTGTATTGTTGTTGTTGTTGCAGTTGTTTTTACAAATGTTAGTGTGTAGTCCTCAGGATAAAAATGATTAACTGCTGATTATAACACGAAAATGAGTCCCTTTCTCTCCCCGTCTGCATGTATCTATAAACATCAATGTCCAGCAGAAAAGTTAATACTTAGAAGCGAAGCTTAAAGTTGCCTAAGGCTCCATGACAATAGAAAGAAATTTGAATGCCACAGAAATACCTGGCTGTGTTCCTTGAGAGGGATGGTGTCTCACTATAGTGCTTTGTTAATTTCATTGCTTTTTTTTTTTTGTCAGTTCCTGTTTGATAAAGTGGATTTCACACTATTTGTAAATGCAGAAGCAAAAGGCTTACCCACGATTCGCCTGTTTCAATAGAATGTGTAACTCTGTGTGTGTGTGTGTGTGTGTGTGTGTGTGTGTGTGTGTGTGTGTGTGTGTGTGTGTGTGTGTGTGTGTGTTTGTGTGCACAGACGTGTGCGTGTGTGCTTGTGTGTCTTTCTTTCTGTCTGTCTATCCGTCGGTCTATATGTCTCTCTCTCTGTGCGGGTTTCATTTATCCTGAAATACAGTACTGTCTGAATTGAGGATCATATGAAGATCGCCAAGTAATGGTATACAGTTAACTAAGTGTACATTCCAAAAACAAAAGAACACGAATGACATCGACTACTTCAGGTTCAAATCACTTCAGAGTGGACAGTCTGGAACCAGTTGAGATTTGGCCACTTTATGGATGCCTCTCTGACAGTGTTACTCAAATTTCCTGACCAACACTGCAGATTTCTGTCTCTCTTTCGCCTGGATGACGCTTGGATTCATTATGAAGGTAAGGTGTAAGGTATAATACAGCCCTGTTCTTTAGTCTCTGACCCAGAGAAAACTCCATAGCATCATTTTCATATCCTCATCTTCATCGATCAGCATTAGGAAAAAAAAGTTTCGAATTCTGTGGCCCTGTCTGCCCTGCTTTTGTGGTGATCTGAAATATGACTTCTTGTCCACGTCTATGTCCTTGGTGATTTCAAGTTGAGATGGTCAGTATCTGTATGTTCATCGGAGTGTCGTTGGACAGGACGTGGTAGCATCCTCTGAAGGAGAAGCTCACTCATGCTCTGCAACTATCTTTTTTTTTTTTTTTGTACCAATTGTACCAACCGCTGTGGCAAAGTAGCTAGTATCACAGACTTCCAGCTGGGAGGTAGTGGGTTCGATTCTCATCAGAGCCATTTCTTTGTGGGATTTTTTTTCTGCCCCGACGGGCTCCTACCCAGAACTTGAATTTACTGGGCTCAGTTGGAAAGACTGGGAACACACAGTCGAGTTTCATCCACTTAATGGATGCGTTTCTGAGAGTGTTGCTCAAATTTCCTGACCAACACTGTAGGAACCTGTATCTCTCGGGCCTGCTTGACGCTAGGATATATTATGAAAGTAAGCGTGGAGTACAGCCTTGTTATGCAGTCTCAGACCAGAATGAAAATCCGTATCATCATCTTCATCATCCTCACCCTTATTGAAAAAAAAGTTTCAAATTCTGTGGCCCTTCATGCCCTGCTCTCATGGTGACCTCAGTTTCGATGTCCTCTCCACATCCATGGCCTCAGTTTGATTCTGTCGGGGTCACCAGTATTGGCAAATTCATGGCGACAGTTGTTGTACAGGTGTGGTGGTGCCCTTCAGAGGTAGAGCTCACTCACGCCGGCTCCGTGACTAAGTATTATTGTTGCCAGTATGGGGCATAGTAGATGATGTTCTGCACGTGGTGGACCAGAACAGGCACCACAGAACACAACCAAAGCGACTTGGCTGCAGAGCAGTGTCTCCTCTCATGTGTTGCCTCATGACGAGTTGACATTGATTGCTCCCCGAGGATTGCCAGTGCCGGGGCCATAGCTGTGGACAAGGGGAGTCGGAATGAGCGGCTTGGGTGCAATGCAACTGAGGTGGCACAGAAGATGGGGCAGAAAAAACATTGTCATCAATGGGGATTTAGTGTGTTGGTGTCCTGCGTGTGTTGAATCAGAACTGAGCATCACTAAACACTGAAGTAAATCGGCAACAGTGAAGCGTTTTCTCAGATGGGTTGCCTCATGACGACTAGATATTGACTAGTCCCTGTGGATTGCCAGTGCCAAGACCTCAGCAGCAGGACAAACCAGTGTGAACCTGTGGACGGGGTGCTGCAGCGAGCAGCAGATGCTACTGAAATTGCATAACACAAGAGATGGAAAGAAAAGGCATGGTGTCAGGGCAGAGGAATTGACTAATTGTAGCTCTGTTGTGCAGGTTTGATTGTCATCATCTGATGTTCTGAGTCCTCTATATGTGTATCAAACAAGACAGGCGGGCATGTTATTCTGACAAAGTTTGATCAGTATTCTTCCTTTGCTTGGATATATTTTGCCAGATCTGAGTGAAGAGTGGTAGCCTCTTGCTTTAATGGACGTGTTGCTCTGTAGATGAATGAATCTGGCTTCAGCTAAAGCTTTTTGCCACAGAGACTGAAAACAGCAGAGTTGTAGGCGCATCTATCAGTTATATGCAACAAGCTAAGGGGGGGGGGGGGGGTGGGGGGGGGGGGGGACCATTGTCCAAAGGACAACGGCAGAAGTAGCTCAGATGAGTTCCAGCTGAATCTGATTATGGAAGAACAAAAGCAAATTCGTAAAGCTTTGATTTTCCAAATTAGGCACTCAACAGGTTTCTGATAGCTAAGTGATTAAAAGATCCGTCCCAAGGCGACTTGACCTTGATGTACCCAGCCTTCCTGAGGACACAGTTACCACTACTGCTGCTGCTGCTGCTGCTGCTTTTTACTACCCTCACAACATTATGACAATAATTTAACAACACTATAATAATTTGTATTATTGATATTCACGGATAACCATAATAAGTAATGTAATAAACTCACTGAATGAGCAGTGTGTTGACAGTCACGACATACGAAGAAAATGTATGCAGATTTAATATGCTTATTAAACCACAATATGTTTAGACGCTACCAATCCTACCGATGATACGCGTGCACTTCAAGTCAGATAGTCACGTCAACGTAAGGAAATGTTTTACGACATCATTTCAGGCGAACTGAAAGTGTCAAGATGGCGGCCGCTATGGGTCGCCCTGGCCGCTTTCGGCATCGATTTCGTGTAAATAACTGCATATTTTCATATATTTACTTGTTTGTAGTGATTGCATTGGCATTTCCATGGTACACACTTAATATGTGTTCTGTTTATTTGCAGTTCGACATGAAAGCGGAGAGGATACAGTGAGACTTGATTTTGACAGAGGTGAGTGTGACTGTCACCAGTGTGTCGGTCGTCTGCTTCCTCTTTCCAAACCAGTTGCCGACCTGGGCTGCCTTGACATTTAAGTTTGGAATTAATCATAGACAGATGCAATTGGGTAGATGTTGCTTACATTACAAATCAGTTAACCCCCAGTCCTACGTAGTTCGTTTTTCATAACCCGATCGACTGTGGAACACCATAAATTGGTACAAGAATAAAACCTACCACACCTAGTCTTAATCTGCCGCAGTGGTCAGTGTTAAGTGCACTACTGACAATTGGCGTAATCAAAAAAAGCAAACAAACAAACTAAAAAAAGAGAAAAAAAAAACCTCTTTAAATTGGTGAGTGCTAGAATCACGAGGTGCAGTTTAATGCATAAGGGTACTTTCTATTTCCAGTAAACAGAGACTTTGTTCACATGACTTGAAGTTGAACACAATCATTTAAAAAGACAAATGATGTTATGGAAGGAGAAAGTCTCGAAAGCTTTTTTGTCCATTTTCAGTCATCTTGACTTCAAATGTCTTATTGTACTGACTTTTCCCCGAAGGAGGGTATGAGA
The DNA here is from genome assembly GCA_016801955.1 of Conus betulinus. Lineage (NCBI taxonomy): Eukaryota > Metazoa > Mollusca > Gastropoda > Neogastropoda > Conidae > Conus > Conus betulinus. The sequence continues at coordinate 248,927 of JADBJO010001197.1, forward strand.
TACTAGGAGGAAAAAAAAAACAAGGGAAAAAAAGCCCTTCTTCACAAATTACTACTTTTTTTTTTTCTGCAAAACTGATCCCAAGTACTTGCTGGGGTGAGGGCACTGGAGCAAACTACACTTCAAAAGCACCAATTTTCAAGTGGGTTGAACATTTTTCAAGTGGACAGACCAGTACTGAACTTCTGAAGACAAGTCAAATTGGTGAAAAAAGGAAAAAAGTGAGAATTTGTGTTGAGTTTTAAGACCATAGCAGAAGCAGACACACAGACATTAGCCTTGAAAAGATAGGCCAAAAACATAGGTTTCATTGACTTTTTGTTTTTAAGATACTGAGAGTGGCAACAGGAAGGTTGCACGCATTTTGATGCCTGAAAATATGAGGGAGAAGATATGTTGCTGCAAGCTGCATCCGATATCTACAAGAATGATGACAAATGTTTAGATGACGTTGTTGTCAGGTGAGAAAACATGCATAAATGCATATTTGAGCCCAAAAGAATGTAACAAAATAAAGCCTAGGTCTTGAAAGGTGGAATGCATCCTCAAATTGTGTGTTGTAGGCAGAAAAAAGAGGTTCTCTTCCCTGAAGTTTTAACACAGAAGATGTTCTGCTGCAGAAACTGAAGAGACTCCGGGCAAATTCTACAGGAATTCTGTATTGGCTGGGTTAAAGAATGTTTGCACAGTGGCGCGACTGAACAAAAGGATGAGAGGAAATAAGATTTTGGATGACAGCAAACCTGCTTACAAGTTGCAGGCTGTACAAGAATATCTTGAAACTTACAATATTGAACACTTTTGACCTGCGTGCCTGTCCTTGTGTTCCATGATTTCTTTCATTTTTCCTACTGGATAAGATAAGATAAAATAATGTTGCTTATAGCCCAGCCGACCGCAAAAGGGCCATATCAGGGCTGTCACCATGTTAAAATCGACTCACAAGTCTTTCATTCACACAATTCTTCAAATACATCTTCTAAAAACCTAGCCAAAAGTTTGTTGGAAAAAACTTTCCACTGTAAAACCTCAGATGTCATACTGGATGAAATTCCTCTCATGAAATCATTTAAAGAGCTTTCCAGCCCATGGAATCATTGTTTTCCAGTGTCTTTATCTTGTGCCAGAAGGAGCCTTCCTGTCAGCATTTCTACAGTGGAAAGAGCAGTTGAAAAAGTATATGGCAGCAAGACTACAGTATGCTGAATAGCTGAATTAAATAATAACAGGTGTTGGTGAATCATTTGCCAAAAAAAATCAGTTGGTCTCATTTTTACTGGAAAAAGCCCTCCTCTGCATATCTTTAAAAATGGTGGTGTCATTGACCTGCTCAACTCTGATCAGATGTTTGCCAATTTTGTTACTGTTCATTGTTTAAATGGATGAAGCTGAAAATTGAATTTGATCACTTAAAAAAGTATTTGTATAATATTTGATAGCAGTAACGTTTTATGGCAAGGGCAAACATGCTCAAATAACTGGCTCTAAAGTTTGAATACTGACTTACATGTACACAGAACACACATAAATTAGGTATTCATTCGGAGATGGAACCTTCAAATGACCCTAATCCAAATCTCCCCTACTCCTCACACACACACACACACACACACACACACACACACACACACACACACACACACACACACACACACACACACACACACACACACACACACACACACACACACTTGTGATTTACAAGCAAATATTCATGCTTCCTCTGACAATGATTTCATTCTCCCACAGACAGTCATGTATTTTGTTCAACCTGTATACTCAGATTTTGTGGACAGCCTTTCAAATTATCTTCAAACTAATTTGATAAGGTATAGATAATAACATTTAGTTTTCATGATGAGGGGTGGGGATTTATGAGAATGAGAGAAACAAGTTTTCACACCCTTTTCATCCGTCATACTGTTAAAATATATTAGCAAATTATCATGTTAGGTCTGCTTCTAGAGCTCCCGCGGTTTCTGTTCTTGGGGAGAAGCTTAATTGTGGGAGTTTTTAAAGGATATTTTATATCAACGTAAAATTAAAAGACAGTTTTTTTTTTTATCCTATGTAAATTGATACCATGTGATTTGCTTGACATCATTTTCTGATGATGATCATGATGCACATACTGATGTAGCTTCACTTTCCTGCTTTGCCATCATTTTGCTTTTGCATGTATATGTGCTGTGTGTGTGTGTGTGTGTGTGTGTGTGTGTGTGTGTGTGTGTGTGTGTGTGTGTGAGAGAGAGAGAGAGAGAGAGAGGGGAGAGAGAATTCCCCTGAAATAATTAATTTGTTCAAGACCTGTGAGGCATTGAAAGGAAACGGGTTGCAAAGTGCAGTCTGTTGTTCTCTTTTTTTTTTTGTGTTTTTTCTCTGAAACTGAGAAAGTTGCATGTGTCAAGTGGTGTTCCAGTTTTGGTTGAAGTACTGACTACAGATTCTTGCATCAGCCTGTAAAAAATGGATGCATGTGATGTTGATGTAATATAGACAGTCAAAAATTTTGGTGCATGTTTTACTCTCACTCTCAGAAATTTTGTAGCATTGTAATGACATTTATATTGCATGTGAAGCACAAATGCACTGAGCGAAGAGCCCTGGCATCAGGCAAAGCAGATTTTTTTATAAACTGACATTCAGTGTTCATTTTACATTTAAGTAACAAAACTAACATGCACAAAGTGTGGCATGCGTGTGTGTTATAGGAAGTAAGTTGCCAGTTAGTGGATACGGTTGAAATCACATATTTTCAGCGTGAAGCTGCAGTAATGTGTGAGAGTTTTGGAAAAGTGTGGGCAGTTTCTTTGGCCAGACCCTAGCGAGAATTTGCCATGAGATATGCCCGGGGACACACTGTGTGCATTGGTATGCATGAGCAGTGCGAGCGTGTGCAAGTGTCATCATGTGAGTGTGTGTGTGTGTGTGTGTGTGTGTGTGTGTGTGTGTGTGTGTGTGACTTGCCCTTTTTTATCTTCCCCCTGTACCCTGTCCTCCACCTGCTTATCAGATTCACTGTAGAGATTCAACTCCCCACTATTCCTAACGCATAGGATTGATTTGTTCTTTTATATACTTATTTCTTCATTTGTCTATTTATTATCTGTTTTGTTTCTTATTTGCTTGCTTATTTGTACATTCATTTTTAGTTGTAAGTCAGTACATAGCATGTTAGGTAGTTTGTTGATTAGTTGGTAGTTAGACAGTTGGTGGTTGGTTGGTAGCTTAATTAGCCGTTACTGCAGTAGTAACTTTGTGTGTTGGCTCATAAGATAGATATATATAGTAAGTCAGTTCTTGCTTTTCCCCCTTGCATCAGTTTGTTATGTTTCAGTGTTACTGAAAATTCTGAGGGTGTGTACTTTTTTTGATGTTGTAGACAGAGAAACATAATGCTATTTTCTGTTGTAATTATTTGTAATTTAAAGGTTTATATCCTAGTTGCAAATGACTGTTTGTTTATCTGTTTGTTCATTTATTCTGGACTTATCCATTTCATCTGTAGATAATGTTGTTAAAATGTGTGTGTCCATGGTGCTTAGTCGTAATGTGTTAAATCATTTGTGAGAAACTTTTAAGTTACGAGTTTTCATGATTGCAGGTGGTTGAATGTTTTAATCTTCTGCTCTTGGAGTAGGCAGATCTGTGCATATAAGTTTGAGAATAGTCTTTGCATGAAATTGAATCTGATAATGAGTGCAGGATTACTTTGTGGACATGTGATTGTTTGAAAGTGGATAGGTTAAATTTTCAGTATCTTAAGTTTGTGACTCATGTATTTATGTGCTGCCACACCATGCATTTTGTGAATGCAGTAGGATAAAATAAAATGTCTGTTTTGTGTGTGTGTGTGTGTGTGTGTGTGTGTGTGTGTGTGTGCTTGTGTGTGTGCATGCGTGAGAGAGAGAGAGAGAGAGAGAGAGAGAGCATGTGCACTTCCACTTGCTTAAAACATCACGTGATAACTGAAAAGAAAAGTTTATTTAAAACTAGGAACAGTTCTCTCTTTGTGTCTCTCTGTCCCTCTCTCTCAGTTTGTCTTTCTCTCTGTTTCTGGATATAAACTGACAGAGACAGAGAGAAAGGTAGGTAGTGTGTGTGTGTGTGTGTGTGTGTGTGTGTGTGTGTGTGTGTGTGTGTGTGTGTGTGTGTGTGTGTGTGTGTGTGTGTGTGTGTGTGTGTGTGTGTTTAAAACTAGGAACAGTTCTTTCCCTGTCTCTCTTTGTCTCTCTCTCTCTCAATCTGTCTTTTCTCTCTCTCTGTTTCTAGATATGCACTGATAGAGAGACAGAGATAGAGAGATAGGCAGGTAATGGTGTGTGTGTGTGTGTGTGTGTGTGTGTGTGTGTGTGTGTGTGTGTGTGTGTGTGTGTCTTTTGTGTGTTTGCACACTGTTTAATGACCCCCCCCCCCCCCACACACACACACACACACACATACCTGAACATGCTGTTCATGTTTGAAGATCTAGAGATGGTATATTGTAGAATGTATTAGGGGATGTGCTATAGTTTGTAAACTAGCTGCTATGATCAGGAAGACAAAGTATTTTAAGAAGAAAAAAAAAAAGGCTTACAGAAGTGGTTGAAATGATACTCAAAATGAATAGAAAACTAACCAAATATACATGTGGCCTTAAAGCATGATTAAAATAAGAATCTCGAGAATGCATCTACGCCAGCCACAGAAGTGTATGCCAAAAACAAAAGTCATCTATGTAGTTAAGAGATGATTTCATTGATTTGTTTACTTTTTCCTTCAGATGTTTGTTCTGTGAATGGAACTGGGCTTGTCTTTTGAGTTTCCAGTTTGTATTATTTTGTTTTTTTTGCTGTAAGTTGCTCATCATTTGTGCAACCTTAGTACAGCTGTTGTGGTTGGCTAGACTGTACAGAGTTTTGTATTTTTATCACTTGTCCAGTTTTTGTTGTGTGTCATTTAATATATAAAACCTAACATAAATGTAGCTTGTCAGATCTTTCTTTAAATCCTTTTGTTCCATGTGAAAAAAATTACCAATAACTGTATATAATTTTTGTGAACTTACACACACGCGCGCGCGCGCGCACACACACACACACACACACACACACACACACACACACACACACACACACACACACAGGGATAGGGGGGGGGGGTGGGTGTGTGGATATTTGTGCTTTGTTCAGTTTTTAAAAAAGACAACAAAACAAGACATGTTTAAGCTGGATACATGCGCTGTGTAGTAGAGGACTGAAATGATGTTGGCAAGTTACATAAAAAATGTAACATTCTTCTTCATGGTACAAGATCGATGAATCTACCTCAAAATGTTTCAATTTCTTTTTTTTTTTTTTTTTACTTGTTTTGGTTTGTTTTTTGGTCATGTCGGAGGAGTCTTTGAACTCCTTTGAATTTCAGTTATTGGGACTGAGACTAAAAAACACTTTGGAACCAGACATTTTGCTTTGTAAGGAATAATTAGATGGAAAATATTTAAGCATTTGAATTGATTTTGTGTCATTTACAAATATAAGGAAGACCTTAACTCAGAAACAAAATTTTAGATAAGGCTGCTTTTATTTCTGTTTTAACTGTATGATATAGTGAATTCAGCTGGTGTGGTGTTATGGCCTTTTGTCATGGACATGCAGAATTTTGGGAGGTTATCCATATAAGCGTCATCTACTGGCATACACAGTGAGACAGTGAGAGGATATGTCTTCCATTGTGGCAATGTCATTATCATCAGCAGACAGCTTCAAATCCCAGATTTGAAATATCATCCCCATCTTCCCATTACTACACTACATCCTGTCCAATTTTCTTCACCACCACCACCACTCCTCCCTACCTCCCAGTCCCATACATTCCCCAAGTTCTGTCCACGCCCATTGAATGAGTTTGATCATCTGGGCAGCTACTTTTCCCCCATACATTTTACTTTCAGAACCCCCTACAGTATATATAGAATGACAAAACCATTGGTGTGATGAGATGGTTACACATTAGAGAGAGAGAGAGAGAACAAGTTTGGAACCTTTTTGTTCGTGAAAGTAAATGAACAGTGTCAGTAACTGTGCTAGTCATTTTTAGAACCAGTGCAACAAACTTAGCAAAGGTAAATGTGTCAAACAAAATAGGTATCCTTTTTAGCAGTCAGTAAAATTCATTTGTTATGAACGCAGTAGTACAGTTTGCCACCACCCTCGAATGAAACACAGATTAGTGTGCAATGCCGATGGCTGACATTCTTGTTGGTCTTCCGTCACCTGAACAGGTAAAATAACAGCAGTTACTGGCAAATGCAAATCCTGAGTGTTCATCGTAGGAACAAACCTTACAGCAGTATGTACGAGCTTTTTTGGCTAAGTTGATTAGGCTCCTGAATATTGTTGGACACTTGCTTATGTGGTGAAATATATGAGACAAGAAGTGGAACTGGAAAATAGGAAAGTTGAAAAGTTGTTTTTAGTAATGTCAGATTGTATATGTGCTCGTCAAAGCATATGTATGTGCTACACACATACCTGGTTGCAGGAGTGAACATGTGCAGTGCTTGTGTAAATGTGTGTGTGTGTGTGTGTGTGTGTGTGTGTGTGTGTGTGTGTGTGTGTGTGTGTAGAGTTAGAACTGGAAAAAGAATATAAGGTTTCTTTCAGTTGCTTAAAAGTATATGAGACAAAAAGTGGCACTGGAAAAGAGGAAAGTTGAAAAGTTGTTTTTAGTGATGTCAGAATATGTCTTTGATCTCAAAGTATATATGTGTTGGCATGCGCGTGCGTGCACGCGCGCGCACACACACACACACACACACACACACACACACACACACACACACACACACACACACACACACACACACACACACACACACACACAGAGCATATTTGTTGCAGGGTGAACTGTCCAGATACTGCAAATATGGTGATGGTGACAAAAGATTGAAAACACTCTCTGCTATTTGTAGTGGGTAATCATCAGATCTCTGTGGAAATAAGTGATGCCAGTAAATATGTGAAAATGTGCTTTACATATTTGCGGTAGGGAAGCAGTTAGATTAGTGTGTGTAATCATTGACAAAGACGTATGAAAATGTGGTTGCTAATGGAGTTCGCATGAAGCACAAATGTAGAAAGTTGTTTGAAGAGTCCTAGTGGTGAGTAGCCTGTCAGGAAATGCATTAGAAGATGTCAACTGAGCAAGATGTAGGAATCCCTGAAGTGCTTGAGAAAAAGGTTTTGATTTTGCCTGCGCCCATGTGTATATAGAAGATTACAACATAACACGTTAATAAAAAGAGTCTTACAGAGAAAGACTGTAAAGGGTGTATACATAAGTTAGAATTACACTCACTTGTGTGACTGAATGGCAAAAGAATTTAATATTCTGTGCTAGTCAGCTTAGAAAAATGTCAAAGAATGGGAAAGCAGGTATGATTTGGAACAAATTCAAAATAGGCAAAATGAATAATGTGCGAATAATGAATGCTTGCTAAGCCTGGCCAGTCGATCAGATCTTGTTAGTTGTACTCATTTTCCACAGGAATTGTTTTTGATCAATCTGTTGTTTTGAGAAGACTTAGGCTATCCAGAAAAAAGGTCACTCAAGCTCTTTTGTGGTAGGCTTCTTTTTTATAATCAACAAAATGAAAAAAAAAGAAAAGAAAAGAAAAGAAGAAAAAGCCACCATGGTAAAAAAAAAATCAGCCATATATTTTGGGATTTTTCTGCCCTGACTGGCTTCTGCCCAGAGTTGAGTTTGCTGTGGGCTCAATTTTGAAGAGACCATACAGTTAAGTTTATCCTTAATGACAGTTTTGCTCAAACCTCCAGACCAACACTGCAGGTGTCTATATTTCCCCATTCTGGTTGAGGCCAGGATATATTGCGAAAGTAACTGTGGAGCACAGCCCTGTCACACAGTCTCAGATCAGAATGGAAATCGTTAGCTTCATCTTCATCACCCTCATACTCGTCAATCAGCATAAAAAATGTGTCAGATTCTGAGTCATTTCATGGCCTGCTGTCATGGTAACTCACTTTTGATTTCCTTTCTACATCTGTGCCTTTGATGAAGTTCTGTTGAGGTCACTGGTATCAGGAAATTCAGGGGGGGGGACTGCCATTTTACAGACGTGGTGTCTCTGGAGGAGAGAGCTCCCATTTTGGCTCTGCAGCTAAACAAGTGTTTGTTGTTAGCAGGAGAATTAGTAGGTAGTGTCATGGGTATGTTGACCAGAACGGGCACCACTGAACACCACTGAAGTGATTTGGCGGCAGTGGTGGATTGCCTCATGGTGGCTTGACATTCATCATTCCCTGCAGATTGCCAGTGGTGCCAGCGCTGTGGCAGGACAAGCCAGGCTGTGGTGGATGGGGAGTAGGAATGAGTGGCATGGGTGCAATGCCACTGGAGTGGCAAGGAAGATAACACAGCCTCTCAAAAAGATATTATGTAAACTGAGTTGTTTTAAGTAAGAAAAGGAAATGATGGGGATGATGAGAACGTTTAACCTTGAATTGGGACCGACTGCATCTTTGGTGTTATCACTTGACAGTATTTGTGAGTCGACTCGGTCCTTAATTCTTAAAGTCTTTTTTTTTTCACCATGAAAGTATGAAGATGTTTGCTGTGACATGTTTGCTGTGTCAGTTTGAAGATGTTTGTTGTGACAATGTGAAGGCTGAAATTTGGCAAAAATGGTGACATGACTTCTGAAAACATGAATAATGACCAATTTGCACTCATCATGACTGGTCATTTAAAATTTGTTTTGCTGTTGACCAATGCCAGACCAAAACCTTGTAATGTTATCATTGTTTTTTGATCATGGTTGTGTGCAGAACCTTCAGAAAACGTGAGAGAAATTCTGCGCTATGTGGTGCTGCAGCAGGGAGTCAGCAAAGGGAAGAAACTGGCATATCTTAACAGCTTTGTCAAGCTTATCCGCAGACAGGGAGAAAAATCATTTGGCCTGGAAAGTATTGAAATTCTTGCCTGGTATGTTTATTTCTGTGTGCGTGATCTTGATTTGATATTGTGCTTTCCCACTTGTGAGATTTTTTTCCCATATAGATTTTATTGGAGATTGTTGTATTGTTTTATGAACATCAAGTTTGATATTGGATTTTGTAAAGTTTGTTCTAGACATACATTTCTGTTTGTGTTGTACTTGCTTGTTCATTTGTTTGTACTTGTTTAGCTTTAATTTTGTAACTTAATTAGACAAGTTTTTCCGAGTACAAATCGGTGTTATTGTGAATGTGATAATTATACATTATGAAGTGAAACATGCTAGACATAAAGTGAACTTGAAAGTTTTGTGGTGGCTGCATTTCTTCTGGTCTAGTTTTTCTTCTTTCATATTGTTTTCAGCATTAACTGTTATTAAGAAATTAGCTTTCTTTGTGTGTGTCAGTTTATTTCTTCTTCTTACTTTGTTAGAAATCAGTTGTTGCCGAAGGGTTTGTGCATGCACATGACTGACAGGTTTTTGGGTTGCAGTTTACAGATTGGTTTGCTGCATGAAGCCAAAGAGGTGCGGGCAGCTGTACTACGTGTGCTGAGACATTTACTGCAGAGTGAAGACATGCTTTGTGCCTTCCTCGCTTTGCACATGGATTATCTAGTCATGAGGTGCTGTTTAATATAAATAAAGTTTAAGCGTGAATGAGCATGTTTGTGTGTGAACAGAGAGCTTTAGTAGCAAGTTTACATATACATGCTCACATACATACAACTTGGCATACAACATGATGTGATATGGACTACAGATACATACTCGTATATTATGCATCATTATTTGCATGCACGTGTGTGTGTGTTTGAGAGTGTGTACGTAAATGCACTCCTTTTCACAGATTTGATATGTTTTGATTGTTTACGATTATTTTGTGTGATTATTTATTATATTGATTAATTAAAATGTGGACATGTATGCTTACATCTGTTGTATTTCCAGCAATTTACAACATGTGGGTCTCTTTGAATTTGAGAAAATGCTACATGTCTGTTAACATGATATGTGGCCATGCAAACTTGAATTTGGTTTTTATCTTGGAACAGGTGCCTGGATGTGTGCCTTGACAATGAAATTGAGCGGATACATGCCATCCGACTCATTCGACAAATCAACACGGTAGCTCCAAAGCAGATGCCACACTCTCTGGTATATTCCATTATTGCTGTGGGCAACGATGGTGCCTGTGAAAGGGACCGGTTTGTCCGCATCTGTTTGGCCACACTTTGTGAGATCAGTGAGTGTTGATTATCATGTGTTCTATGATATCTCTAGAAAGGAAAATAAATGTGTATGTGCAGACACATGACACAGAAAAGAAGATTGGAAAGGATATGAGAGAGGTCTGGAAACCAAAGGATATATACATGTTTGGGAAGGATTATTAGTTGGATTTGGAATGAAAAGGACATAGATGTCTGATTTGTATGCGTCTTGATGATGTTCAGCTATCACATGTTTGTCAGAGTGCCAGCATCATGTGGCCATTGTGGGATTGCTGGCAGCATGACCTTTGTTGCACTGTGGCCCATTTACGTGTCTCTGCTCTATAAAATCTTTAAACTTTTTTTTCTTCTCCTTCTGGTTATGTTATGAGCTTGATCAGTATTCATGAATATGTACTTGCCTTCTGGAAATTCTGTTCTAAAAAAAAAAAGTTTCTCTCTCTCTCTCTCTCTCTCTCTCTCTCTCTCTCTCACTCTCTCTCTCTCTTTTCTTTGACTCTGCCTTTTTAAAATTTCATTTTCTCTTTCTTTACAGGTGTCCACTCTTTTTTTTTTTTTTTTTTTTGCGTTTGTTGTGAATTTACTTGATGTTGTCCCACAAAGTGTTTCCATTTTTTTTGTGTGGTTACAATTTATAATACGCTTTTTAAGGAAAAAATCTTTTTGTTCAGGTAGCTAGGTAGTTAGAGTTTAATCACTGGAATTTGTGTATTGTAATTTAGAATGCTATTTTTTTCTCTGTGTGTGTGTGTGTGTGTGTGTGTGTGTGTGTGTGTGTGTGTGTGTGTGTGATAGCATTGTGTAATGTGGACCTGGTGGGAAAGTGTGGTGGAATCAGCACACTCTTGTGGAACATTCTGGACAGTCACCAGTATCCTCGCCTAAATGAATCTCTCACCTGTACCTTGATGTACCTGTTGAACCATCCACGCTCTCGCCACTACATCAAGGCAAATACTGATCTGGAGGTGAGTTGCCCATGTTTGTTGAATTATTTCAGAGTTCAACATTAACCTTCACTAACGGGTATTTTTACAGTACTGTGACTTGCTGTTTCAAAATCCCCTGCTATGGGTGGGTCTTGAGTTCTGATGAATCTTCTGAATATAGAGCTAGAATTGTAACAATTTTCAGTATTTCCAGCTGTGTCAGTATGTCACACAGATTTGTATTAGGTACTCCAAATTGATTTTATGTTTTCCATAAAGACCAGTGACAGACACGTCAGACAGAGCTCAATACCCAATTAAAATGGCAAAGATTTCTTTAAAATCGGTCATTTGAGCAGATTTTGTGAATTCTTAAGGAATCAGTTTTGCACATTATTACATTATACAAATGACAAAAAAGGCCATTTTTGGGAATGGGAAAACGAAAGGGTTACTTCCATCAACCTCCTTTTAATTTTAATTTACTTTTAATTTACTTTATGTGTTATGTAGGAGATTTGGGTTTTTTTGTTGTTGTCGGGATGCACAAACCTTTTTGTCAGGATGCACAAACCTTTCTTTAACCCTCTTGTACTCATACCGGAAGCAGCTGGGAGTAGCAGCAGGTGCCTGTAGTTTCCATTCCAGGAGCTACCGTGATTTGTCGGTAGGAATTTTCCATCATGCACTGACCATCACTTAACACATGCACGGTCGCAGACAGTAACTAGAAAGACTCAGGCATGGTCCAATCATGTCTTTGCACTATTTTTTGGGTGCTGGAACTGCGCGTTTTCATTGAGAAAAGGAAGGGGAACGAAGTGAGTAACTTCATGAATGAAACTGACCGACTTTCACAATGGCTGCTTGTCGCGTCTGCTACGAAGGAAGAAAAAATGATCAACTACTCACAAGAGGAGTTAGATCAGGTATATTGTTGAAAATGGAGAAATTTGAAAGAGAGTTGAAAATGAAAGTGATGTAGATGTAGGTAGTGGTGATGAAGAAGAAAGTGAGGAAAGTGACCCGGGGTACGATGTTCCGCTGGCCTCGCTGCAGACAGCATGGTGTCCCACGACATGTGGCATGGCAGAAGTGAGGAAGTTTCAGGAACCCACTGGACCCGTTCACTCATTACCCGATACGGCAACACCACTTGATTTTCTCTTTTTGTTTGTACCACTTTGTTTTTTAAGACTGCTGCCGATGAAACAAACAGGTATGCAAGAAAAAACTAGTTGCAAAGGGCACACCTGACCCTCGTTGGTTCGATACCACACCTGAAGAAATGTGAGCCTATCTTTCTCTGTTGATTATGTTGGGGGTAAAGCCTCAGCCACGTCTGTGGTGCTACTGGTCTAGTGTAAGTGTTCTTTCTGTCAAGTGCCTCTTTTGCTGGTGGTTTTTTGCGACAATCACGGCCAAAACATAGCCCAACAGTAATGCAGCTGTGATGTTTATTTTTGTTCTGCATATCTGTTTTTCAGTGACAGTTGTGACTGTGACTGTGTCATTTAGTTGTGAGTATGTACAGTGACACTGTGTTGTGCAAATGAAGACTGTGGGCATATGTAATCAGCTGTAGTTTGTAGAACTGCAAAGGCTGGTGAAAACACTACAACATATAGAGTATTGGGAAGTGACTGAGTTCAGTATTGTGTGTGACAAGTGACAAGTTTTGTATGACATTGGTGGGACAACCAGTGGGACCTGTACTGCCAGGCAGTGGATGGATCACGTCAGGTAGGCCTCAGATTTCATCTTACACTAACAGCTGGCATCAACATGGTGATAGCGCATGCTTGCATGCTGTAAAATTGATTGTCATCATAAAATGTCACATGTCTGGTGACAATTTGGTGACAGTGACACAACCTATGTCTCTGAGACAGACAAAATATAGTAAAAATTACAGTGCATGATCTTATGAAACTGCCTGCCAATTTTTTTTCTCTCTTAGAGGTCCACGCACATTCCCCATAAGTCATCAAACACACATACCATTTTTAGGCTGAAACCTGTAAAAGAATCTGAAATCTAGGGGAAGTTGGCAGTCAGAGAAACTGAGTTCAAGAGGGTTAAGAGTAAATCATATTTGAAAATTAAAAAAAACAAGTAATCTTAAAGTAATTCTTAAAATGATTCTTAGAATAAAGATATTTTGCTTGGCGATATTGGGGTCAGTGGCTCACAAATAGCCTGGACCCTGTCACACCTACCCTTCCTCCCTCCTCTCCTAGTTTGCCCCAAGTATGTTGGGGTTCAGTGTTATTAGTTTAACAGTTCTCCATGTCGAGCTTATCAAATGGATATTGCCATGTGATGCAGGGTTTGATTCTCACAGGATAATGGATGCTGTTTCAAGTTCCTCAGTCTTCCTTGGAACATTAAACTCTGCATCAGGTGCATCATTTGATAAGTTTGCTGTTTTAAGTTGAGGAGGTGACAGCCCTGACGGCCATATCAGGGCTGTAGCCTTTCACAGCTGTTCAATTCAATTCAGTACATGTTTGTATATATGTATAATTAATATTAATTGAATTGCACAGCTGTTTCAAGTGATAGATATTATTCTTGGATTCAGTTAGGTGCAGACCACGTACTGAAGTGGTGTAGTAAACAAAACAGTGAATTGCACATTCATATGTATTCACTTAAAGTTTATCATTATTGTCAAGTAGACAGAGCTCATAAGGATGCCGAAACATGTACATGGCCATTCATTGACCTGATTCACTGCCATCCGATATGATATGCCAGACCGGTAAAATCGCTTGTGTTAATTGTCCAGGCCTGCCTTTTCTGCCTCTGTCATCCACCGACTTCATGAAGGTCTTCACCCAATATGCACAACAACAAAGAAACTGACGAAGGCTTATCGTGTGTGTGTGTGTGTGTGTGTGTGTGTGTGTGTGTGTGTGTGTGTGTGTGTGAGCATGCAAGACTTTAACATATTTCTGTGCTTGTGTATGTGTGTATACTTGTGTTTCCACATACATCTGTGTTTGTGTGTGAGAGGGAGAGAGGGGATACGTGGTAGGGAGGGAGGGGGGGGGGGATTCTCTGAACAAATTTCAGTTCTTGAATTGTAAAGCAATTACATCTACTTAAGCTGTGCACAGACATTTTTTTTCAAACCAAATTTAACAGAGTGCATAATGAGAGATCTTAGAATATGTAGCCTCCAGTGACTTCTTACTTAAGCTGTGCACAGACATTTTTTTTTCAAACCAAATTTAACAGAGTGCATAATGAGAGATCTTAGAATATGTAGCCTCCAGTGACTTCAAGCCACTTGCCAAATGCTTAGTCAAATACCTAACTTCAAGACTTGCTTTTTGGTCACCTTGGCTTCAACCTGTAGAGTGAGTGAAGTCATGCTTTCTCCAGGTCTTTAAAGTGGCATGAGGTTAGCATGGTGAAACTCTCATCGTGCCCTTCATTCAAGCCAATCCCAAAGCCAGAAGAGTGGCCCCTGACTATAACATTGTCTCTGCTGGGCCCTTTTTAATCAAATCCCAGACCCTGGCAGTCAAAGATGTAGTCCGTTAACTTTTCCATCAGAGGACAGAGTCAGGTTCCTCGTCCACCCTTCTGTAGTATGGCAGGCTGAGTGTCACTATCAGATCCCAGATGATAAGCTCTTGGCTTTAGCAGGTTATTTGCCAGGTTTACGTAAATGGCCAGGAACTGCTTATCCCAAGAGCAGGTATAAGGGTACATGAAATCCAGGCTGTTTCCGCCAGTCAAGCTCATCAGCAAAATGTTGAGGTTTCTGACATTCGTTGGGGAGTTAGATGAAGTCACAGACTACTGTTGGCAGATATTATGTAGATGACATGACTGAAGATATAAAAGCTCTCGAGTCTGTATAGGGAATCTTGGTTGCCCAGGCAGCAGCACACCCACACAGAATCTGTCACGTTTTGACTACTTGCCCTGCCAGTACTTAACATTATTTGATTTGATTTATGTGTGAAAGTTTTCTTTTTTTTATTTCTTTTGACATTTGGAAGTGTTTGAGTTTTTATTAGCTGCACCATTAACCCCTTCACTGCCACAGCATAATAGCACATTTGAAAATCTGTGTGCTGTGGTAAAATTTAGCTTTTCTGGTAGGTAGGTTCAATAAAATGGTTACTGCTCACTTATTTCTTGACAGATCTCTCTGATTTTTTGCATGTTTTGTTGTTATGCATTTGTCTACAATGTCCTGTCAAATGACTTGATTATGTTGATAATAAGTATATCAGAAATTGACATAATTATAAAAATTTTACAAAAAATAACAGTTTTCGAGTATACACAAAACACACTGCGCCAAATAGAATGAATCAAAACACTGTAAAAGTGGTCTTGCTGTTTATCCAACATCAGCACTAACACATCACAGTCATATTAATCCCAAGGAATCTTGTTCTTGATGATAATCTGCTCATAATTGGGGGTACTGCTTTTTTAGGTAAAAAGGGGCATAATCATGCTTTTCACAGTATGTTCACTAACATCTATATTACTCATCCATTTATTGAGTTATTTGTTAGATTTTTTGGGATCACTTCCTTATACCCTTGTCTACAATTTCACATCATTTTAACTTTTATTTTGGGGTAATAATGATGGTTCACACTAATAACATATGATAGGATAAAACAGTTTTTGTTTTGTTTTAAATTTGAGAGTTTTACAACAATTCACCACATAAAAGCCCACTAAACACAGCAGGAAATACCTTTTGGTGTTTGCTCAACAACATTACAAACACCTGGGATTCATATTGTTGTCAATAAATGTCCCTCTGTGTAACAATCTGTATGTTACTGGGGGTACCCCAATTCTACTAGAAAGGGGCATAATTTTGCTGTTTGGGGTAGGTTCAGTACCTCAATCCCCTGTTTTTTTATTTGGTGACATATATGACTTAGATTTTATGGCTTCTCTTTCCTTATACCCCAAGCTATGATGCTGTTTAACAATAATGTAGTATTCTTTGCCATTAGGGGATGGACAGGGATATAATGAATGGTGCTTTTACAAAAAGAACACTTTTCAAGTATACGAAAACAAAAAACAAATTGCACCATATAAAATCAGTGAAAACAATGAAAAAGTGGTGTGTCTAATTATTCCACATCAGCACTAACACATCACACAGTCATATAAATCCTAAGGAATCTTGTTCTTGATGATAATCTGCTCATAGTTGGGGTACTATTTTTTAGGTAAAAAGGGGCATAATCATGCTTTTCACGGTATGTTCACTAACATCTATATTACACATCCATTTGTTGATTTATTTGTTAGTTTTTTTGTGGATTACTTCCTTATACCATTGTCTACAATTTCATCTCATTCTAATTTGATTTTGGGGGTGATAATGATGGTTCACACTAATAACATATGATAAAACTGTTTTTGTTTTTGTTTTCAGTGTGAGAGTTTTACAACAATTCATCACATAAAAGCCCACACTAAACACAGCAAAAATACCTTTTGGTGTTTGCTCAACAACATTACAAACACCTGGGATTCATATTCTTGTCAGTAATTGTCCCTCTGTGTAACAATCTGTATGTTACTGGGGGTACCCCAATTCTACTAGAAAGGGGCATAATTTTACTATTTGGGGTAGGTTCAATACCTCAATGACTGCTTATCTATTTGCTGACATATGACTTAGATTTTATGGCTTCTCTTTCCTTATACCCCAAGCTATGATGCTGTATGATATAATCTAGTTTTGTTGGCCATTAGGGGATGGACAGGGAGGGGATGTACCAATGGTGGGTTTTTACAAAAAGAACAGTTTCTGCACATATACACATGTTACAACACATAAAACCTGTAAAACACTGACAAGAAGTTCTTTTAGTGTTTAGTCAGCATCACTGTAAGTATACAGTGTGGTCCAAATTGTTATAGTATAATACTTTATTGTAAATGTTCAAAATGACAACCACGGGAAAAAGTCTGGAGAAAAAAATAAACAACTGTCTGTTGAAAAGAAAAAAAGAAAAAAAAACACACACAGAGAAAATACTGTAGAACTGAAGAAGAGAATCTGAAATACAGAATAAAACTATTAAAAGTTTCAAGATAAGTAAACAGACCCACAATTGGGCACACACACACACACACACACACACACACACGCACACACGCACACACACACACACACACACACATACACACACACCACACCACACAGTAAGCAGACCCACAACTGGCACACACACACACACACACACACACACACACACACACACACACACACACACACACACACACACGCAAACACACAATTTACACACACGCACGCACGCACGCACGCACGCACGCACGCACGCACGCACGCACGCACACGCACGCACACACACACACACACACACACACACACACACAAATACACACACAGACAATTCACACACACACACACACACACACACACACACACACACACACACACACACCCCATACACGCATACACATACACACACACAATGTACACATATGCACAAACACGCACTAACAGTATCACACACAGATGAATGTAAAAACACCACAATGGCGCGAAAAAAAAAAAAAAAAACTGCTGTGGATGAGTGCGTGCACGCACGCACACACACACACACACACACACACACACACACACACACACACACACACACATACACACAGAGTCCCACTATCCATACAGTCATTATTGCCATAATTATGTGATTTCAGTAGGAAATATGTGAAAAAGAAGAGAAATACAGAAAATAAATAGTGGAAGAATGAAGAATCTATAGTAACAAACAAAAAAAAAAAAAAAAAAAAAAAAAAAAAAAAAGAAAAGAAAAAACAGAGCCACTTGCCTGAATCCGGTTTCTGGTCATGAAGGAACTGAAGACTGGAGCTCTGTGCAGCCTAAAATTGGCACAGTTGATTTTTTGACTAATATTCCCAATGAAAACACCACCAAGGCTGGGACTGACCACGCCCCATGCCACACCCCCCGGCCGCTTCCACAGGACCCTCGCCGTCGTCCTAGCCCCTACCATGTCCACTACCCTCTCCAATCACGATAGGAGGGCGTGCAATGCTCGTTGATGGCACGGGTTCGGCTATTTCCGCTTCGTCACCCTCGCTCGCGGCGTTTGTATTCACTGCTGTCATATGCAACTAACAAAGAAGCCATGTCATCACCAGCATGTGTCTCCGATAAAAGTGAATGGTGCTGATTCCCATCCGTCTCCTCCTCATCGCTAGTATCAGGATCTGATCCTCAAAGGTCTTCTTCATCACTATCTTGATATTTTAGTGCGTCATCTAAAGCATCAAGGGCAGTGTAACACTTGAAAACGTGAGGCGTCGATGAAGTGCTAGGTTGAGCTGCCATCTTGAATATGCTTATCAGCTGTAACCTCTCAACTCGCAATTTGCATAAAATATGGTCAGCTGGCTGCTCGCGTGAAGGGAAATGGGCCGTTCCTCGACACCAGTAGAAGAAGTGAGAACATTTTAGACGGTCATCTCCCAAGTAGATTTTTCAGCTTTCCGTGACGAAATTACGGCGTGACACACACGTCCGGGCGTAGCGATTTTCAGTTTTCAGGACGTGCGTTACATGTTCCAGGCAGGGAACAGGTTAGAACTCACTTGTGGGTCTTCTCCATTTCCAGAGCCTGCTGGTGTTGTACCTTTTCTTGCTTATCATCTTCTTGAACTTTTGAGGGAGGGTGAAGACAGTACATTTCACTTTCAGGTAATTGAGATAGACCTTTTATCTTTAAAGGCCTTTTGAGTCTCTGGCACCAAGTTCTTGACTGGGAAACATAGGGAGACATTGTCATTTGCTTATTAGGAAGAAGATGGCAATGCCTGTGATGAGCATTCCCCCATCATCCTTGTGGACATTCAAGCATTGTTCTGGACAAGAAGGTATGAGAGAAGGTACCTGTCCAAACATTAGAACACCCTCCCATCTCCCTGCGTATCCGGGAAGAGGTGCGAAAACTGAGCTAGTCCTAAAATGGCGCAATGTTGTGTACTCCCTAAGAACAATCATGGCCTGTCTGGGGTTGAGATGAAGTTAACTCTGTGCTCTCCCACTTCTTTTTATCTTTAAATCCTGGTAATATGGTAGCGTTCCACACCAGTGGGATTAAGGCATTTGTCTGAGCAAGTAAGTATATCGTAAAACTGCTTGTAGTAATGGAGTTCTGTTTTTTGTTCTCTTCTTAAGTACTGCTTTTGTTTTCTTCTTCTTATATTGACTTCTTTGCTGTTTTCTCCTCCTCAGACTTTGCTGGCCCCGTTGACAGACAGCCAGTTTCACTTTGGGGGTGAAACTTCAGCTGAAGAAAAGCACCAACAAGCAGCCAGGAGGTGAGTGTGATCAAAGGATTGAGAAAATGGTAGTTATACGCATTCATCATGAAAACGAACTGTGACAGCAACAGCTGTTGCGGTGCTGTGGTTAGTATCACCACTTTTGGTTTAGGAGATCATTTGTTCAGCTCCCATCAGAGGCAAATATATATGGGATTTTTTTGGCCCTGGCCAGCACCTGCCCAGACGTTTTGAGTGTCCTTAAGCTAGGAACTTAAATGAGAAGACTGGATCAATGCATTTTAGTTGCGGCCAATTGATAGATGCTTCCATAATATTATCACTCATATATTATCACTCATATTTTCTGACCTACACTGCTGGTGTTGTAGCTCAAAGCCATATCAGTGCTGGGATACATAAGGAGCTGAAGTGAAAGATACAGCCTTTCCAGGCCAGATCAGACTGGAACTAGGTGGCAGTCCACAGCCGTTACAATTATCTCAGTCCTCTTCATGCTCACTGATTATCCAAAAGAAGTCTGTCCATGCTATTGCCATGGCAAGTTCATAGTCAAGCCTTCAGTGGTACACAGCTTCACTTGGACTGTTGTCGGATGGACATGGTGGTACCCTCCTGTGGATTTTGCTTACTCATGCAGCGCCACGATTAAGCAGTTATTGATTGTCAATAGGGAGGGCTCGGTCCACTGAGCATGGCTGAGATGACTCTGCTACAGTGCCATGACTTTTCTGGTGGGTTGCCAGTGAATGACCTGATGCTTTGTGTGGACTGCTAATGTTCAGGGTTGTGACAGGATGTGGTGTGGCATTATGGTACAGAGGGGCATGGAAGATGAGATGGAAAGGAAAAAATCTTTGATGAACTAACATAAGGAAACGTAGCCTAGTGAATAGCACAGTTGCCTGAAAAGTGAGAATCATAGATCCGCATTTTGGGTTGCATATGGAACAGGATCTTTCTCCCCCATTTTCACTGGACTTTCACCCCTTGACTGCTGGGGGGGAGTTGTCCTCTATTACTCTTACATGCCAGAACAGAAGCTGAATTCTCTCCCACCCCTGTGCTGTGGAACAGTCTTAGCTACATTGAAAATGAAGTTAGTTCACTCTTTGTGTTGACAGAATTAAGATGGAAACCACTATACTTACAGTATTTTGCCCCTCACATGGCTTGATTGAGTGAAAAATATTTACGCTGCACCCCTCTCTCCTCTCGTGCCATTTACAGAACACCCACTGATCATGTCAATCAATTGCAACAGACGAGGTTCCACATCAGAACAATTGTAGATCTTACTTGTTGGATAGATAAGACCTTTGATCAGACAGTCACTGGCTTGTAGTCAGTGTTTTTACTATGGGGAATGGGAGACTGAACTGCCAAAGAATTCCATCACACTGCAGCTGGGTCACATTGGCCATGTGTCATAGTGATGTAGATGGATCAGTTAGCTGACGGGGGTGAGCTAGGTTCCTCCCACCTTCACCACTCATCTGAGAAATTCTGAAAGAATCCATGGCTGGAAGGGAGGTGGTGAAGGAAGACCTCTGCAGGGAAAAGAGATTTGGTAGCTAACGAAAGTATGTAGAAAAAAAGGTGGCTTCACTCTTTGGTGATAGTCTGTCTTCTGCAGAGGGGAAAGCCTGACCTCACAGGAAAATTATGCTTGACTTTGAAATTACATAATACAATACAGTACACAATGAAGTCAATACATTTTAGAAAAGTAAAAAAAAAAAAAAAAATGAACAATAGAAAGGGTAGAGATGAGGACGTAGGAAGGAACAGCAAGAAAAAAGGGAATTTAAAGCAGGCTCCAAGTTTGACTAAATTGGGAGAAACAATCATTAAAGCACTTGTCATCTGTTGGTTTTCTGTGGTGGAAAGAAAGTTGAGAGCTGTATTCAGTCTACATTAGCCATCGCCCCCTCTTTCATTATGTTTTTTCCTTAACAAGTAAGTGAAAAGTCTCTGAGTAATGTAGAAAAAACTTTTTTTCCGGGTTTAGGTGATGCAAAACTTTAGAAAGAAAATAGCTGTCTTCTTGGTTTCTGAATCAGAATTTTGAGCAAATACTCCTCAACACTTGTGACTGTGGTACCAAGCAACAATAAATCCACCACCACCACCACCTAAAAACCAACCCTGCAGCAGTTGTATTTCATTACGTTGTAGTGGATGCCTGTTTCTATCTGCAGGTTTTTAATGTTTACATGTATACAGGATGATATAGTAAACAATGATGACACTTTCAGGGAAGATCTGGAGTCTAAGGCAAGAGAAGAACGTGAGACTCGTTTTGTGGCCAGTAAACTTTCCCTCATAACCTTGATGCATACCTGGCCAGGTAAGCTGTTACGTGAGGTGGGACATGCCTTTTAAGGTATTACATAATGCTGTTATCTGAGGTAGTTTTTCTTTTTATCTATGTCTGTCATGCTGTTGGTCCTTTATTCCTTTTCTGTTAAAGGGTTCTTGCATTCATGTCTTTCAGTGGTTTCTCTGTCTCTGTCTATCCCCCCAGGGTTGGGTGTTTGGGGTATTTTCATAAGTCCCTGGACTGTGACATCTATTACAGGATCTTTCATGCATGCATGCATCACAGGCACACATGTACACAGGCACACACGCACAACTAAACATGCACAGAGATACAGGCAACCAATGCAGTTTATAGGACAGGAGTGATGTGCTCTAGTTTTTGTGCTCTGAAAAGGTATGTCGCACAATTCATAATTTTTTTTGTAATTTTTGTTAGCTGATGATTAATTGCTGTCAGTTTTGGAGGGATCAAGATGGTCAAAAATGGGACAGGGGTTCCTGATCTGAACATTGTCATTTTGGCAGATGTTGAAAGATCGTCATTTTGGCAGATGTTGAAAGATTGTCATTTGGGCAAATGTTGAAAGATTTTCATTTTAGCAGATGTTGACATGGAAAGTTTACTGTCAATACAAGATTGTTGGATTGGCAGATCCTTGATAAGAAAGCTTACTGTCAAGAATAAAATCCAGATAACAAACTGTATCAAGAGAGAAAATGTCCAAGAAGCAGTAATGATTGAAGACCTGAAATATTGAGTGTCTTGTGAAGTCAGCATCACTCATTAAACTGTAGCCTATTGATGATATCTAAGACTTCACAAGATTGATACAGGATTGTATTTACTGAAAAACAAAACACAAGCATAAGATTGATGAGCAGTGCCCTTGTACAGTTCGGTATTGTAGCAGTGCTGAAGAAATTATATCAGATGATGGTGTTAAGTGATTTTCTGGTTTGTATGTGTGTTTGTTTTTTGGATGATATTGTTCACTATATCAAAGTTAATGTTTGGAAATGCATGTACATTGATTCATTTTATTACATATGCATCAAGCGCCTATCATTGAATTTGTGGATGTTTGACTGTACAGATTTTAGTAAAACAAAACCAGTGTTAGTCCCCTTTGATGAAGGATTGTTCAGCTTCTTTTTTCTCTGCTGAGGCATGGCCATATTTCACCTCGGAGGTTCAGAACATCTTTTAATGACACTGAAAAATTCTTTGTGCTGAAATAATGACACATGAGCCAGAAAGAGAATTGAAGAGCACATGAGATAAGCAGAGCCTTCACCTAAGCAGGTATTTTCACAACCACTGTTCTACTGCTTGTGCTAGATAATACAAGAATCAGTCATATGAAATATTTGAAAATTGATTGAACTTGGTTAAGTGGAGAGGGGAGGGGAGAAGGAAGGGGGAAAGCGATGGTTTGTATGTTGATGTGCACATGTTATGTTTGGAACTCCAGCATTTCACAAGTTGCTTTTTTTTTTTCCAGGTTTGATACGACTGTGTCACCCTAAGGGATCTGGTATACAATCTCTGATAGGCATTCTCTACCTCCCCTACATAGAAATAAGGGTAAGTATTACACATTGGTGCCTTGCAGACAATAGTGGAACCTGTCAATAATGAACCCCCATTGCCATAAAGAAAGAAGAAAGAATCAAAAAAGGGAGTCTGTATGAGGAGACAAACATAGAAATATTCCATAGAAAAAGTTTAAGTCCAGAAGGTTTCAAGGGGTAACAAAAGATCACTTTGATCAGAATTATTTAAAGAATGGCTGGAGAGCCTGTTGCACCATTTCTTACCCGTCACCTTGCTCACCTCCCAACGTCTGATGTCGGCAAAAATTAGGGAGTGATGGTGAAGATTATTTTCTATTATGTGTGTGAAAGAATCAGTTCAATATTCTGTTTGTTCACATGTTTTGTTGTTGGTTTTTTGGTTCTTGTTTATAATACAAATCCTGATTACATATTTGATGGTGTTTTGAAAAGGAATTTTACTACTAAAAGTAGTTTTTATGATATACTTGCCTGTCCAAACAAATGTTTTGTCTCCACTAAGCGTGGAACACACACCATACAGAGTACACTCTTCAGAGAATCCATGATGGAAACTGAACTCGGGAGGTTCAGTTGAGGGCGTGTTTCCTTGCCGAGGAAAAGGAGAAAACTGAATTCAGGCTGTAAGGGTGAATTGAGTGTGAACTCACTAGGGGAGACTACTCCTGTTTGCCTGAAGGTTAAAGGAAGAGCTAGGTCTCCCACTCACAATTTTAGTCTTTTATGTATGGCATGTTCCACACCTAGTGGTGATAAGGCATTTGTTTGGATAGGTAAGTAAGAAGGAAACAATATGTGTGAGGTAGAAAAGTCATGGCTTATGAGTCTTATTCAAAGGGAACATTTTTGTTATGCAATAATGCCCAGCTGCATGGAATGGCCTTTAGATGCATTTGTAGGTTGTACAGTCTAAGGGCAATATGATATAATGTAAAACATCACAGTCCAAAGTTGCTGGCAAAGGGAAGGATGTTATGGCACAGTTATCTGATAATAATAATAATGTATAATACTTATATAGTGCATTTCTTGTTACACAACTCAATGTGCTTACATCCACCATTTGCACTTATTCATACAATATTCATGCACACAACAAAAAGAAAATACACAATGGCAAACGCACCTACATGCATAAACTGCCTCACCTTTATTTGAATCGGCCTTTCACCTTTCATCTCATCATATAACCTTTGCATAGTCAATGTGTTCAGTCTTTGACATGTAGTATAACTTAATATTAGTTGTTTTTTAGTCTGTAGATCTGCTGTTTTCCTCACAATGTTTTTCTAGGAATGTTTGATTTTTAATCTTACTTGAGTCATGGGTTATTGACTTTTCAGAAACACATTTTAGAGATGATCTCAGATGCTTTCCGCCTTACTCTGCCTGAGTGGACAGAAGACTTTGCCTCAGCGCTCATTAGTGTTGGTATGTTGATGACTTTCTTTTTGTTTCACCCCTTTTTTTTTCATTAAAGGGAAAAAATAGCTAGACTTCCTACAAGCTGAGCAAATAGACTGAACCAGAAACCAATATGTGGACAACAGAATGAAGAGGGACTCTATTTGGGGGTGTTTCTTTCCAAGAATAATGCCAGTTTTTTTTTTTTTTTTTTTATAACAGTTAGCCATAGCGCTGCTGCTGTTTGAAACGTTTGTGGAATAGGGAATCAGCAAGGAAAGATTTCAATTGCAAGACATTTTCGCTACTTATTTGATCCTTTTTTTTTTTCAACAACAAACTGTTCTCACTTTTCAGCATGGGAGAAACAAAAAGCTCTATTTTAGCAAGGTTAGTTTGGCTTGTTAGTGTAACATTCAAAACAGTGCCATGTTGAGCAAAAAGTTTTTTTATGATATGCTATCAAAGCATAATCATAGGTTAGTCTCATCTTAGTTTAGTTTCATCTTTGTCCAGCTTTTCTTTCTGAACTTCATGCAAACTTTATGTTCCACAAAGTTAGTAGAGATGCTGCTGCTATTTAACAGTGAGTATGTTTTGAATGCTGTCATTGATAAGGTGATTCAAATTACATGCAAAAACTGCATCAATGTTACAATTCTTGGTTTATGACTTACAATGTGCCTTATCTATGGAAGAGTTTTGTATCTATGTTACAATTCTTGTTTTATGACTTACAATGTGCCTTATCTATGGAAGAGTTTTGTATTCTCTAGCATTTTCTGTTACTTAAAATTTGATTCCGAAACTGTGTTGGTAAGACATGAGAAGCTCAAAATGACTGTGGTTTTTGAGGGTTACAATTACATGCCCTGCGAGATGACATCTTTGGATGGAGTTCTGACCTAGTGACATTCAGTTTACCATGACTAGATTCTTCAGACTTCAGACTGACTGTCAAGACTGCTATGTAATATAGCAGTATTTGGTGTTTCTGTTTCATACCCACAGTGTCTTTAGCATCAACTGAGATTATATTCATGAAGTAGCTCATTCATGAAGTAACTCAGTGAGGGGCAAAGATGTGGGTAAAGGCTAATAGTTTAGCCATTCTTCTGGTTGGGGGTCATGCAGAGGCTGCTTTTTTGAAGGGAAAATGGGATGTCTTGAATGCCACGAATCGTAAATCGGGGTGAAGAGTTTGAGGACGCACAATTGCCAACTGTTGGTGTGGACTGAAAGACTACAAAAGTGAGCTGTATCGATCAGCGGTTTTCAACTTGTTATCGGAAACTGAAATTTGACGGTAACGGCGCCTTGTTTATTTTTTTGCTTTGATAGAAAGAGCTTAACTATGCCAATCACACACACACACACACACATACACACACGCACGCATGCATGCTTAAAATCAATAAATTTCTAGAAAAAAAAAACACACACACACACACAAAAAAAAAGAAAAAAAACAAAGAAAATGAAAAAAAATTGTAAACTGGTGTTTGTCTCATCAGTCATGCAAATAACCTGATAATGAAAGAACAATATCCTTTACTGTGTACACAATCACAGACACTTTGTGCATCTTGTTTCTTGTGGATCGTAAGAAAGACCACTACAGGGATACATATGTCAAATTACTTATCTGGGCTGTCACACCGTCAAATAGAAATTTCATGCATATTTGTTTATTTCTGGAGTAAAAAATTAAGGGGGGGGGGGGGGGGGGGGGAGGTAAAACATCAGTCATCAAAATCCAGTCTGCTCTGATTGCAGTCCAGTGCTCTTGAAGCATCAACATAAAGTCTCTCGAACTGTACACAGACGCCTCCAACTCGGGCTGGGGGGCCCACTTGGAGGACAGTCATGCCTCGGGGGGGTGTGAGACGTGCAGATGGCATGCCTCCACATTAGCATATTAGAATTGGAAGTGGTCAGGATGGCCCTCCATCCAACACTTCTAAACATTAGTCTCTCACCGACTGGTTCTCCTCCTCACGGACAACACGTCGGTAGCCCACTACGTCAACTGGGGGGGGGGGGGGCTCACTCCATCGGCCTCTCTCTGCGGACAGAGGCCCTCCTTCGCTGGTGCCACACACGGGAACCACCCTCCGTGCGAGACACATAGCAGGGACACGCAACATCCTGGCAGACTCCCTCAGCCGCTCAGGGACCCTCCTGCACACAGAGTGGACCCTGAACAAGCTGACACTAACCACAGTATGGGAGCACTGGTTCAAGCCCATGATTGACCTCGTTGCGACCCGGTTCAACCATCGGCTTCCGATGTATGTCTCTCCCGTCCCCGATCCCCGAGCGTACGCGGTCGATGCGCTCTCCCTTCCCTGGGCGGGCCTCATAGCATACGCCTTTCCCCCCTTCCCCATACTCCACAAAGTGATCAGGAAGGCGAGGCTGGAGAGACCCAGACTCATCCTTATAACCCCGTGGTGGCTGACCCAGTCGTGGTTTCCAGACCTCAGGTCTCTAACTCACGTCCCCCCACTCCAGCTAGCCCCCTCGCTGGGACTTGCTCAGACAACCTTGCTTGGGCCTCCCTCACTCCAACCCCAGATGCTTCGCCTACACGCTTGGCTTCTATGCCAGCCAAAGTGCGAACACCTGTCCCCCCTCCGCCCCCTCCGACAGACCCCGGTCCATCCTAGATACCCTGACAGAAGCCGGGGCATCGCAGGGACTACGGGACTTGGCCTTGGCCTCACGTAGGACCAGCACCAAGTCCCTCTACAATTACCGACGGGAAAGATGGGTCACGTGGTGCACAGCTAACTCGGTCCCCTACCTCCACCCCTCCAAAATCCAGATAGGCAATTTCCTATCCCACCTTTCGTCCACTCGGAAGCTCTCTGCTAGCTCCATTCGGGGCTACAGATCGGCCGTCTGCACCACCATCCGACAGCTCGGCGGCCCATCTTTCGACAATGACTTTCTCCTCAGAGAACTATCTAGGGGGTTGCCCTACGGGAAGCTCAGTCCCCTAGGCGCGCTCCCATGTGGAACCTATTTCTGGTACTAGACGCCCTCAGAAAACCCCCTTTCGAGCCCCTACACTCCCTTCCCTTTGACCTCCTCTCTTTCAGACCACCTTCCTTCTCTCCCTGGCCTCAGCAGAAGGCGAAGTGAGATTCATGCCCTCAGCGGGGACCCATGGGACATCGCCTTTCACAGAGACGGCTCGTTCTCGCTTAAGTTGCTGCCTGAGTTCTTAGCTTAGAACCAGGAACCGGGCACGGCCTCTCCTTCCCTTGTTATCCGCTCCCTACGGATATCTTTAGGCAGCGAGCGTGGCGGAGACATGGACCTGTGCCCCTCTAGGTGCCTCAGATACTACTGGGAGTGTTCACGCCCCAGGCGTTCCTCTCAGAGACGCGTTCTTCTTATTTCCATCAACCCCAACAATAAAGAAGACATCTCGGCGGGCACTATCTCTAGGTGGCTATCCAATACTATAAGATCTGCCTATGCCCAGGTGTACAAGGACCTCTAAGCCCTTTCCCCCCAAGTCCATGAGGTCAGAGTGCTGGCCACGTCCACAGCGTTCCAGCACTCTGTCCCCTTGCGCCATCTCCTGAAGGCAGCCTACTGGCGTTCGGAGAACCCTTTCATAAACTTTTATTTAAGGGACATCCGCATGACCAGGGCTGACGGTTCTAAAGGGATTTCCTTTGTGGCGGCCAATGCAGCCATATCGGTTAACCTCAAGAACCACTAGGGCACGCTGCCCTCCTCCTATTCCTTTAAATTCTGTTATGGTCTGACATGGTATAGTATACGACGCCAAAATGGGGAGTTTGTATTATACTCCCTGTTTGGCTAAGTATACTTACCATGTCAGACTCTAATGCCCGCCCTACCTTCCCCTCTAGCGCCAAAGTTCTTTGGGGTTGCCTTGTGCGCAGGCCTCGTTGAATGACGTACAGGAAACGAACATGGCATCTTCCGTGGGCAAAAGTAGGGTGGGCGTCACGTGACTATCTTATGACTGCATTCGCCACAAAATTTCAGAGCTGACTGACAGCCGTTTAATGCTATGGTCTGACATGGTAAGTATACTTAGCCAGAGGGGGAGTATAATACAAACTCCCCATATTTTAAGCATGCATGCATGCGTGTGTGTGTGTGTGTGTGTGTGTGTGTGTGTGTGTACTATTTCATTTAACTGTAGGGTTTTTTTTGCCCCCAGCCTGATTTCCCCAACAGGGGTGCTGCCCCTCCAGTTACTGAATTAGGGCCTGAGTGACCCTTAGACCCCAGACTTTCAGGCTTTGTAAAATTTTTGCTGATACTCATGCTGGTTTTAGTAGCTTTCACATCTCATCACCCCTTACCACCCCATTTCATCCCAGTCTTCATTGCTGTCCCACTTCCCCATCCTAAAAGGAAAAAGGCATACACGACTATGGAACGATTCAGAAGTGGGCAAATACACACAGCAACCCAGACATTTGCATGCTCACTTGTGAGAGCGTGTAAATGGGCGCGTGCATGCCCACAAACACACACCTCTACTCAAACACACACACACACACACACACACACACACACACACACACACACACACACACACACACACACATGTGCGCACATGCACACACGCACTCTTTCTCTCTGTCTCACACATACACACACACATGCACTAGCACACTCTATCTCTCTCTCTAAATGTTGATGAAGGTGCGGTGCATTTGACTTTTTCATCGCAGATCCCATGGAGACAAAGGACTTGTGGAAACTCACAGAAGGATTTGTTGCAGAGGAGGGGCGGGTTTTACTACCTCACTGTGCCAGTACAAGGTATGATGACCAGATTGCAGTTTTTCCCATACTTCCCAACAGATGCATTGAAATGTTTTTCTCATACTTGTCAGAACAAATGCATGAAACTTCACCATATAATCAAGATTCTCAGAAAACAAATGCAAAATTGGGAGGGAATAGAGCTGATTATATCTCTATAACCAGTTAATGAATTCATTCCATAGTCATTCCCAAACATAGTTTATTTTTTTCTCCTTTACCTTGGTGAGGAAATATGCCCCTTTACTCTTGGGAGTTTGCACTTTGGATGGTTGGCGAGAAAACATGTCCCCCTCTCTGTTCTTCGGAGTCTGCACTTAGGATGCTTGGCGAGGAAATATATCCCCCTCTCTGTTCTTCTGAGTCTGCACTTAGGATGCTTGGCGAGGAAGTATGCACCCCTCTCTGTTCTTCGGAGTCTGCACTTAGGATGCTTGGCGAGGAAATATGTCCCCCTCTCTGTTCTTCGGAGTCTGCACTTAGGATGCTTGGCGAGGAAATATGTCCCCTCTCTGTTCTTCGGAGTCTGCACTTAGTATGCTTGGCGAGGAAGTATGCACCCCTCTTTGTTCTTTGGAGTTGGCACTTAGGTTTAAAGGGTTGGGGAACTGTGCAGGGACATTCTCATAGGGCGTCTGTGTCTCCCTCTTCAGGTGAACATGCTTCCCACCATCCCATTCAATATTCTGGCGTTGTTTGGACAGGTAAATATAAAAAAACAAGGAATTTTGCTACTAAAAGTAGTTTTATAGTATGATTATCGGTCTAAACACTTTGACACCCTTCCATCTCACCCCACCTCCCCACTTGGGACGGAAAGGGTACAAAGACTGAACTATGTTTGGGTATTTTTTCCGATCTAACTGTGATGGAGGTATGATTTGCTCCCTGCTCTCCCAATTATTTTTTTTAAGGATCCTGATAATATGACAATGTTTCACGCCAAATAGGGTTAAGCCATTGGTTAGAACAGGTAGGTATGAGAAAAAGTTATCTGACAATGATCAGAAAATAACAGTTGTTTCAACATTTGAATAATTCTTCATATTTAGTGGTATGTGTGTTTATTTGTGTTCATGAATTCTAAGCAAATTAAGTTTCTGCGTCCATGAACCAGAGTTTTTAGTAATGCATGTATGTTTGCATGCATATATGTAGATGCTTGTGAGGGGATTTGAACAGATGGCATCCAGTCGTCAGCTTGAAACACTGACCACTGAGTCATGGGTGCTGGTGATTGCTGGCATGAAGTGCAGTAGGATAAAGCTATTGCTAGATTTTTTTTTTCTAAATGTCATCCTGTACAGTTCCGTATTCTGTCTGATTCTGTTCTTCCTCTCTGACTTGTTCATTGTATTTTCCATGATTTTAATTTCAGACCCAACTTGATAGACAACCACATTGCTTTGCTGTTGAGTGCATGGATCAACGCAGGCCTTCTGGAGGTTTGTATGCTGCAGATGCATTAGCACATTATTATAGTGTAATATTAGATATTCCCCACATCTATTCAATAGAAAGCTGCCAACTGTTTCTGTTTTGTGTTCTTTGTCCTCTCAGTGATGTTACTGTCGCACCACTTACTCCTGTTTCCCATAACATAGCCACACCCTGGCTTTACTTTGTCGTAGTTCTATCACAAGCAATCCACAGAAAGTAGTCATTAGAGAATCTTAAATAAATGTTAGCGAACCACCAAGAGAAATGTGGACAAACGAGTCACAAGACAAAACATGATGCGTTTTCAACTCTTAGGTCTTTTTCAGGCAAGACACAAACAAATAGGACAACAAAAATGAACGAATTTGGTACTTCGCTTAGATTTCTTCACTCTTCAGATCAATGCCTGCTTACCTTGCGCTGAAGAGTGAAGACATCCAGGTTAAGCACCAAATTCGTTCATTTTCGTCGTCCTTTTTGCTTGTGTCTTGCCTGAAGAAGACTTAAGAGGTCAAAATGTGTTGTGTTTTGTCTTGTGACTGGTTTGTCCACATTTCTCTTGGTGGTTCGCTAACATTTATTTAAGATTTGTTTAGATTTTCGCTTGCAGTCGTCTCACTTTGCAACTAGTCATTAGAGGTTATGAGAGGCTGCCTACTAAAGAAAACACTATTTTCAGACTTTCTGTTCTGTGAACAAAGGAAACCCCCCATAGACTTACAAGCTTATTTATGCGGCCAAAATCATTGTTGATTTCTTTTGTTGTGATATATATACTGAGCAGGTATTCAGTGACTTCCACACAATAGAGATTGCAGAGGGGAAAAAATCATTTTAAATCGTATCACTTCAGACGTGACTGTGGTGTTTGATTTTTGGTTGGAATGAAGAAAACAAAAAGAGAAAGGGTAACTTAAACAGTAAAGCTGCCTTTCATATTGCCTACCATACTGTAACTCATTTGTTGCATTTGATTATTTTGACAATGTTTGTTTTAATCCAGATTTGAAAAACTTGCCGTTTTGATTTAATCCTGAATCCTGTTAGTTTTCTGACCTGATTCCATTTATTGAATTTGTATGCAGAGCAAGTTTGTAAATCCTGAATCCCATTACTTTGCTTACCTGATTCCATGCAGAAAAGTTGTATGCGGGGTGATTTTTTGTGTGTGTGTGTAGACCTATCACTTATAGTGATATCAATACCTCAGAAAGAATTATTTCTGACTTTTGATTTTCAGGCGCTGGTGGAGGTGATCACAAGCAGTGAAGGTCCGCTGTTCAACAGAAGCATCATTTTGCTGGGGGAGATGTTGCACATGGTGAGACAAGTGTTTTCCATGCTTTTTTCCCCTTTCTTTCATGCTTTTTTTTTTTCTCCCTTTCATTCTTCTTCATGGCATTACCTCTGCGTGGCTTGATTTGGCTCCTTTAACTCCCACAGCTTCCCACAGCCACACACAGACTCATTGTTGACATCTTTAGAGCCAGTGGACCACAGGGAGCCATCAGTGTCCACCACAAAAGACATGCTTTTGATGAGTCACTCTGATGGTGTTCAGCGGTACTTCATCTGATCTAACATGGGTGGAACACCACTTACTAAAGTCTCCTCCTCCTCACCTTCTTTCCCCCTCCCCTTCGCCTTCCTTCCCCATCTCTCCCACTGACAGTTGAAAGCAATATATACAAGTTTCTTTTTTTTTTTTAACCTGATGACAGTATTGAACCAAACTGAGGAGGAATTAGAGGAAGATTGCCGTGTTGAGTGATATCAACAGCCAGAGATTTTGAATTGACCATATGACTCTGTTGATGTTCAAGGAGACTAAAGTGTATTGTACCTTAACCCTCTTCAGTATGCACTTATCTGAACTTAGTTACACCGAAAACCGTCGGCAAGGTAAGTACTCTCCGTAATTTGAACATGGTTACCCAATTAAAAAATTAATTTAAAAGAGAGGAAAGGAAATAACGAAATGAAAATAATTTTAAAAATTCCTACGAATATATATGTTGCTATAACGTAAGTTTGAAGAATGTCACATGAGCCATTTACTCGGGAAATAAAAAAAAATCTTCTTCAGAACTTTCTTCCGAATTGTTGTTCATCATACCTGGAATTTCATCCCAGTCGAAAGTCGAAATCTAGGTCACTCTAAGCTTCATTACCCAGCACTTTCACTAAGTCTTATGCCGTAAATCCTACAAAACACAGTATCTCCATCACTAATCTCATTATAGAACGGCAGAACTCAGGTTTAGCCACGGTGAAAAACGGCATTTCGACCTCAAAACTTAAAAAATTCGAAACTCGAGAACCACGGCACGTATAGACTCGCGGTTTTTTGCAAACGGAAGTAAATGGCTACAGGAAGAAGGAAGTCACGTTCTCGCGAGACTTCCTTTTCTACGAGAAACATGGCGGCGCCCATTGTTGCCACGTGTTTTACCGGGCGCTGGCGGGCGCTCAGCGTTTTGGCTGTGTGATTTCCGGCCGGGCGCTAGCGGGCGCTCGATGGTCAAGAGGGTTAACAATGTTACATATTCAGACCTTAAGAAATTCATGTCAGTTTGGGGCGGAGGAATACCATGTGTGGGAAGTATCAATCTGCAATTGAAGTTGTTTGTGAACACAGATGCTTGCAAATATAAATCTGGTATTATGAACAAAAGGAGACAGAAGAGTCACTAGATTTTGAAGATGTGAATATCTGATGTGAAAATTTACATTCTTTACTTTTTGAGTGTGAAACCCATTGATATTATATGCCCAGCTGTTTTCTTTTTTTGGTATATGTTATTGCTTCGCTGCCAAAACAAAATAATCTGTGTTTGAGTACATTGGAAAATTCAGTTTTCTCCCCTTTTCCATACTGCGGGGGGCGTCCTAGAGTTTGGATAGGTAAGTATACATGAGAGACGACAAATCATTGCTCAGAGTGAAAGTGCGCAAGGCCGACCTCAGTTCATCCCAGAGCTCAGCTCCAAAGCCACCAAATGGCCTTAAGTCTTAACAATTCTTGGAGGTTTAAAGAAATGTCCCTACTCTCCTCCATGTATCAATTTATGTAAGTCAGCTATGAGAAAAGTAAATGAGTCATGATCAGGAAAAGGAGACCCATGCAAATCAAACCTACAAGACAGTGTTACCGACTACTGTCTAGTAGGCAATGGTTATTCACACTGAGATGCAACGTCTTGCTCAGAAAGCAGTGAAGCAAGGTGAATACACAATAACATCCAAGTTAATGTGATAAAAGGGCCAGAGGTAAAGGGGCCATGATCCCAATAACAAGGAGCAAGCAAAGACGTGCCAAACTCCACTGTACAGGGCAAATGATAAACTAATAAAGGGCTACAGAGCCATTCCTGGGGGATGTGCCAACAAAAATGCTCCAAATTGCCACAGTGCCATTCCTCAATGAATGCGATACACTGATGCTTCAAGTGCAGATTGCCATTCTTAGATGGAGGTGTCAACAGTAATGCTCAAAACCATTGCTGTGCCATTTTTTGATGGAAGTGATAACAACAATGCTCAAGGTGCACAGTGCCATTCCCTAATGGATGTGCTATTAATTCTCCAAGATGTGCAGTGTCATGCTTTAGATAGTTGTGTCAACAAAGTACTAAGTCTCCTTTTTTTTGTTTCAAATGAGAAGCAACTAACCCAAACAAGTATCCAGGCTCTTGTGTGGGTGATGCTGCATTTGACAAAAATTCACTCTCAATAGTCATTCTTGCCAAGTGATGGGGTCCCCACTGGAGGTCGGTCCCTGAGTGAGCCACAAACACTCAATTTAATGTGGATTTTAGTCAAAGAAACTATGAGCATCTCTATATGCCGACACAGCCACCAAAATGGCCCCAATGTAAAAGTTGTCTCAGTGTACAGTGGCAGGTTCAAACCAACAGAATCTGATGAAAAAAGGGTACATGGTTTCACTCTTTTGGAAATGTTTTTTTTTCTCTCTCTTTAGTATTAAATCATGCCTAGAGAATGAAAAGGGGGATTGAAAGCTTCACTTCTGAAAGGTAGCTCTGGTGGCTGCGACTGTTCCTTCCAAACAGTCCAAAGCCCCCATGTCTTTTTGCATGTCTGTGAGATAGAACCTGCCAAAGATACCTGACAACATGACATATGTCAGGTACCGCAATATTGTGTGAGAGGGTGCAACTGGTGAAGAGAGCCTGGACTTCATGTGTCCTGATATCCTCTTGGGGTGGGGGCGGGGGAGTGGGGAAGGGGGTGGGCGGGGCAGGTTTCTGGCCAAAGACAGCCTGGTGGATGACCTGTCTAAGCCAAGAGCTTATTTGTGGTCTTACAGCGGCTCCCAGCCTGCCACGCCAAAGGGGCAAGTCAGTCACAGGAATCTGATTCTGTTCTCTGAAGGTAAACTTTTAGTGCCCTGACAGCCTCCACCTTCAAATGTCTGTGCCTGGAACAGGGCGACGAAGGGGCCAGTGGAGGCAAGGTAATAGTCAGAGGCTGCTCTTTGGGCTTTGCAGTTTTGGCTAGAAAGGTCAGGCACATGGACAAGGTAGTTGAGCTATCATCACTCCTCTTCAGGGACCATGTGTCCCTAGAAAGTGCATGAACGACACTGACCCTACATACAGAAGCCAGAGGGATCAAAATACAGGTTTTAAGGGAGAGATTCTGGACAGAGCATTCGGTGCCTGGGTTGAAGTGCCTCGAGGCCAGACGCTCCAGGACGAAGGGTAAGCTCCATTTAGGGGACTGACTTAGTCTAGGGGAACCCAGTGCAGCATAGATCAGTTCAGACAGAAAGGTATTGTGGCTAATGTCAATATCTCTGCCCATTAGCATAAAGGTCTGCCCAATAGCTGATTTGAAGCCCTTCAAGGTGCTGACTTTCTTTCCTTGAATCTGAAGGTCCTCATTAAAATGGGCAATGTCTTTGACAGCAGCCTCAGTCAGGAAGACAGCAGACAGAAAGCACCACTTTGTGAAAATTCTCCGTTTATTGTTGTATACTCTTTATGTGGACTGTCTTTGGTCAGCCATGATCTCCACGCTCAAAGGGTTGAAACGTCTCTGCTCAGAGAGGTATTGCCTGATATGAGACTAGCTTGGAGACAGACAGATGCTGGATTTGCATGCCATGTTCTTGTCCTAGGCTGGAGTAGTAGTATCCTTTCTAGAGGGGAGAGTGTCTGGGACCTTCACCAGCAGAGAAATCATTTCCATTTATTATATACACTCCTAAAATGGACTGTGTTTGGTCAGCCATGATCTTGTCCATTTATGCAAGGTGGAAACATCTCTGTTCAGAGAGAGCAGATAGTGCCAGAGGAACTGGTATCGGTGAAAAAAAGACCTGGGACTTGTTGTTATTCCATCTGGTCACAAACAGGTCTACTTGACACTAATATAGTGAATGGTAAGCAAACTTCTCTGAGGTCTACTTGAAAACACAATAGAAACCAGACACTTTTGAAAAATAGTCATCCAGGGGTTAGGGGTCATAGAGCATGCTGGAGGGAGACGCTGGCTAGTCTCCACTGTACTTAGGACTGAAGTTGAAACAGGAAGCGTAACTCACACCTCTTGCCAAAACTGGCGGACCATCTAACAGAAATGAAAACTCAAGAGTGCCAGGTAGAAGTCGGCCAACACTCACACCAATTGCATGAAGTGAAACAGGAACAGCCAGTGCAGACAACAGGTCTCTCTTGCTTGTCGATGGAAGAAACACGCTGGCTAGTCTCCACTGTACTTAGGACTGAAGTTGAAACAGGAAGCGTAACTCACACTCTTGGGTTCTCTGCCAAAACTGGGCGGACCATCTAACAGAAATGAAAACTCAAGAGTGCCAGGTAGAAGTCGGCCAACACTCACACCAATTGCATGAAGTGAAACAGAAACAGCCAGTGCAGACAACACAGGTCTCTTGCTTGTCGATGGAAGAAACAGTCTCTGACAAGAACTGCAATGTCTGGAGACCGGTGGCGTAGAAATGGTGGTTGAATTGGGGTGTGTCAAGGCACCCTGAAATGGTGGTGACTGTAGAACAGAGGCAAGCGGTAACAGTTGCAAAAGATTTTCTGCTAGAGTAGAAGGGGTTCTCTTTCTGGGCAGGAAAGGCCGAGTCGAAGGAACGCTTCTGTGAATCCATTGTATAGTGTTTGAGCCAAGAGAGAGAG
Organism: Conus betulinus; assembly: GCA_016801955.1. Taxonomy (NCBI): domain Eukaryota; kingdom Metazoa; phylum Mollusca; class Gastropoda; order Neogastropoda; family Conidae; genus Conus; species Conus betulinus. The sequence goes on from JADBJO010001197.1 coordinate 286,158, forward strand.
GAAAAGGAGAAAACTGAATTATGGGTGCCGTGTTTGCCAGGGGAGACTACTCCTGTATTCTTGTTAGTTTAAGGTCGAGTTAGCTTCTGCTGCTCCATTTTTTTTTTTTTTTGAGAGATTCCTAATATATGGCATTATGTGTATGGCATTAGGCATTGTTCCATGCCTAGTGGAGATGAGCATTTGTTTAGATAGGTAAGCATATCCTAAAACCACTTTTAGTTGTAAAATCCTTATTTACCCTTCTGTAGATAACATGCATGTATATGTATGTGTACAGTTGTTTCTGTTTGCTGTCTTCAGGCCAGTGTACTGTTGCCAGCAGAATGCTACAGTCACAGTCACTGCCTACCTGTGTTGCTCACTGTAGCTTCTTCCTCCCACAATTTCCCCCACAGAGACAGTGAGTTTTCCTTTGCCTTAGTGCACGTACCATACAGGTGGAATTTTTGTTCTGATTGTATAACACATATCTGTTGATTTAATTACATGTATTTTTTGCTCAAAATGTATATGTCTGCTCTTTACAGAATCTTTGTTGCATTCAAAGAATGCTTGGTCGAAAAGAATTCTTGCATGTTTGTCAAACAGTCTTTATTCTGTTCGAAGAAGACATGCATGACTATCATGCACAAAGTCTGTGACCTTCCTAAAGCATATAAGACTATGGTGTAAAGCACACTGTGTTTTTATCATTTAGGCCACAAAGCCTTTCTCATTTTCACCTTTTCATTGCCAGGTATGCCCAAGCACCTGCAAACCAGGTGTGCAGTAGAGATAAAGTAGGGTATCCAATTTACAAAGCTGTAACTTTTAAACCACTGTGTCAGTTGCTATCATTTGTGCGTTATGTTGAAAGTGATTGACAAACAATTGTTCTGCTCAGGTATGAGAGGAAAACTAGAAAAAAAAAAACACATGCACAAACAAAACCTGAATCGCAGCGTGCTTGTGGTGCCAAGTAGCACTTATGACATACTGACAGCAAGTAGTGATTCAGCTATTGTGGCAGAAAAAAGATTTAACTAAGGTGATGAAATGTTTTGTTTTAAATTGTATAAAATGACATGTGTGCATGCAAGTAAGCCAATGTCGTTATTTTGTGCATTTGCAGTCGAGCTTGTATGGCAGTCAAACATCTGAGTGAGTTCCATGGCCTGAAGAAACGAGGACTTGTGCCCAGCAGTCTGTTTCTGGATCAACTGCTGCAGCATGCTGGCAAGTTCAGTGAGACCACCAGTCGACACTGGTACCTCCGACGTGACAAGCTCTGTGACTACTACTACAGAAAGGTGAGCTGGAATTTTTTAATACTGTTCTTATAAAACTATAAAGGCTGTGTGTTTTGCAAGACGTATCAACTTATTCTGAATTTGGCATGACTAGAACTTCAGTACAAATACGTGACAAAAAGATTTCACTTTAGAGGTTATTTTATTGTTAATGAACCTATCAAGAGCCTCTAAGTCATGGTTGATAGCATAGTAAAAGCGCTTGTCCAGTGCCTGTGGGTTGTTCACTGACAGTGTACAACTATTCCAGTTTAACTTTCATCCACATTTGGTTTGGTGAACACAAAGAGACACTGAACGATGAGCTAGAGTGTAGTGTGAAAATGTTAAGTAAATGAACAGGTCTGGAGGAAGACCCCTTTCTTTTCAATACTGATTTAGTAACTGGACCATGTGGAAAGGGGCTTTGCCTCATGCAAAATGGTGCTGGAATCCAGTGAGTAGAGACAGAAAATCCCAGTCAAGCTGAGCTGACTGACACCACTTTATAGGCTGTGCAAATGGTAGCGCATAATGATGACAGTGGAGTTAATGTCTAGTCTAGTGATTCGTTAGAACATAAAGGTAAAGATAATAAGATGTGATGAACTCGACAGCTTGAGTCAAGCTGTGGAAGTAGATACGAGTCAGTAGAGAGACATGTGTTGAATGTGCACATGTCAGCTTGGATTTGTACCCCGTGGCAGTGACCATGATAGGCCTTGTGTGTGTGTTTAATATGGGAAAGGGAATAAGGAGAGAGTGATTAGTAAAACAGGCAAGAAGTTGTAGTCCAGTTTGGGATGTTTAAGGGAGTGTGGCCATGGAGGTCAAAGAAGTGCTGCTTCCATTGGAAATGTAGTCTCCACATGAACAATAATCAAAGTCAAACGCGTTTTACATGAAACCAAAGTTGAAAGTACAAAGAAAAGGAGATATGTTTTTGTTTTCATGCGCTTTGTCATTGATCACATGATTGACTTCCGAGTCCAAGTTTTCAGTTTTGGATGTAGCTTTCACCTGCAATTAGATAGGAGAATTTTCTTTTTTTTTTTTTTTTTTTCATGTGCCAGCAAAACCAAATGATGTGAGTGTCAGAAAGTTTGACTGCTCAGTTTCTGACATAATTCACCTTTCATGTTGACTGCACCCTTGGTTTTCATTGTCTAGGCAGTGGACTTACCTGTCTGCATGAATTTTGAATGTTTTCATAAATATGTAACATGTTTTCTTCATACTTACCTGTCCAAATGAATGCCCTATCTCCACTAGGTGCGAAACAAGGCTGTATATCACAGTTCCCATAAATAGGTAAAAATGGAGAGCAGGGAGCTTACTTTTCCCTTTACCCATCAGGCCAACAGGAGTAGTCTTTGTGATTGAGTTCACACTCAGTTTACCCTTTTAACTTGAATTCAGTTTTCTGTTTTTTTCTTAGAGAGGAAACAAGTTCTCAACTGGACTTCTCAGTTGGGTGTCCATTATGGATTCTCTGAAGCGGTTGTTTGAGTCGGCCTTCTCCTCTCAAGAGGAAGACGCTTTGTCTTGGCTAAAAGAGAAAATACCTGAAAACTACGCTTGTCTTCATCATTGTCACGGAGCGCCCAGGCTTTCGTCCAGTCGATTAGCATTTCTTCTTCTGTCATACTTCTGGAGCTTATTTGTCAGGTTGGAAAGCTGTCTCCGACCTCAGCTCATGTAAAACCTGCATCAGCGGCACCAGTTGTTCTCCATTTCTTCCAAGCAGCTGATGCTTGGACCAGTTCAACATGGCACACAATTTTTGTCACTTGTCTTGAACATCTGGATGGTTCACCATTTTGGGCAAGGGCTGTGACCAACATTTCCTGCTTCCCCGTCCAGCTTACAGACACAGATCCATGGAAACAGGCCAGCATCTCCCACCAGTAAGCTTTGTGCCCCCCTACCCCTGGGCCTGGTGTTGAGAATCACCTGGTATCTGAACATTTGCCAGGTAGGGGTTGGTTGAGTCTACCACCTTGGCAAAGCACAGGCATGGAGAGCTACCAGGAAGGGGTAACTCTACAGGGGGTCAGTGGTGTGGGAGGGCGAACCCCTGGGTTTTGCAGGCAGGGAGGTCTGGTTGTGCTCTGTCAGTATCAAGGTGTGTTCAGTGTGAATAGGAGTCAGACAAGCAAGGTGAGGATGGTTTTTGTGCCGATGAATGTTGTGATGTGATGATGATGATTTGGCCCATAGCTCAAAATTTTCTCTGGCTTGAGGGGCAGTCAGCAATGCATGTCTGTTGTGACTAGTACTCTTGCAGTTTTTTATTTTGATTCGTCTGCCCCCTCTTCCCAATGGGGTTGAGTTTCATACTCTTCTTTCAAAGAGTCTGTTACTAGATTTTGTTTGTGTTAGCTGCAAAGTGTGCTAGAGGTGTGGCAGTTTTCTGATTCTTTTTTTTTTAATCCTTACACAGTTCCCGCTCTGCTCATCAGGTTATCCGTAAGTGAGTGCTGTGTATCTGGAAAACATAACATTCATTAATATACACATTTGTATCTACAGGTTGAACATGGTCATATGGATGTGAGCTGTTTGCCTTCGTGCCTTCCATCTTCAGTTAGATTTCGAAGCCTCTGGGTTTTTTTTTTTTAGAGACTTGCTGTACGAAAATTTGGTTCATGCTGACTCCTCATACCTTTTCCATTCCACTTCTATTTTGCTCTTAACTTGAGGAGATTAGTAACTGTCCTATATCCTTCATTTTAGAATACTGCAGATGTCTGCTTTTTGTGCTGTATTTTTTTTTTGCTGTTTGACAAGTTTGTGAAAAATCTTTCTTTCTGGAATTCCCACAGCGATGACCTTGGATGTATACTTGATGATGTCAACAAGTTTTCTTCTCCTGCTTGATATTTTCTTCCTTTCACATCCATTTTTTATGGTTGCGGCTTGCTTTGTGCGAAGAATAATATGTATTGATGTCAGATGTCGAGAAAGGAGTATAGAGATTTAGGTTCCATTGAGTTTTGTGTCAGGTACCTTTTCATTGTTTGGGAATTCCCCTTTGGTGATCTCTAGGAGTTTGATGGGGCTAGTCTCTTTTACCCGTCATGTCTTCTGTTTCTTCTGTCACTCAGTAGGAGGCCATCTCCTCATTGTTGGATTATTATGATCTGTGTTGTGGGGACCTCAAGGATTTCCTTTTGATCCCCTATTGATGTCAGTTCCAGTTTGGACCAGGTTCTGACAGACTTCAGTCCTTTCTGTAATGGGTCTCTTTGCTTCTGCAAGTTGCCTATAGGGTGGTCACTCTTCCTTGTCCTTCAGTTTGTTAGCCTTCCTTTCTTTTGGTCCCAAAGAACTGGAAGTCAGGCCAGCAGGCTATAATTATTGAGGTTAAACCAGAGTGCTCTTAGAAAAGGTCCAAACTCTTTAAAAAAAAAAAAAAAAAAAAAAAAAAAGAAAAAAAAACAAAAAGAAAGTAAAAAGAAATGATTTTGGAGATCCCTCAACCATGTCCTATGGGGCGACTTTTCCAACCTATTCCTTTCCCCCAAGAGGAATGGGAAGTGGAGGCCAGTCATAGACTTGGCAAGCTGAACCTTTTCACTTGTTAATTTGCAGTTCTTTGCATAGCCATGAGGGAGACCAGGGCCTCCAGGAGGCAGCTGAGACTTGAGGCCAGAGGGCTGTTAGGTGCTGAGTTCTGGGATGAGTTATGGTCAGTCTTGTGCATATTTGAGCCTGAGGATTGGACTGGTTTCTCAGGTGAAAAATCCCACCTTTCTTTTCAGCATTCAGGCTTTTGTTTGGACAGGTTAACCCTCTCAGTGCTCTGTATATCAATTTAAACTTTAAAGAAATGTAGTTAAAATCTAGGACGGGAAACTTGTCACACACCACACTTGAGAATTTGGCTTCTGCATACATATTATTTGCACTAGATATGCAAACCTATACATTTTTAGAAACTAGAGATGTTGTAGAATCTAGTGAAATAACTGAAAATACTGTAGGTAGTACCTATTTGGAGACTGACCTCAAAATATAAGCAGAGAAAATTTCTGAAAAAGTTATTTGAAAAGAAAGTCAAATGTTAGGAGAGACACAGTTTTTCTTCTGTACTACCTAAACACTTCAGACTGGAGGTAAAATGAAGACAAATATGTGCTGGAAACATGGGAAAGATGATAATTCCCTTGACTTGAGCTATGTATAATAAATTGTGCCTCAAATGATGTACCTATAATTCAGCACCCGGACAGTCAAATTTCACTATATAAGGAAATGGGGTTTGTGCAGGCTTGTCTTGAAGCTAGATGGTAAAAAACTATATGTTTTGTAAACTAGAGATAATGAGGAATCTGAAAAAAAAATAATTACAAGACAGTACCCTGATGGATGAAGATATTCTTCACAGTGTAATCCAGAACAATGGTGAAAAGGTAATCCAAAACGTCAGTCACATTGTTTGAAACACCACAGTTTTCCTGCTTGAACGTCAAAACACACTTGAAACTTTGAGAAAAACAAGAAGAACATGTCCTTGGATTAGACACAGAACAAAGTTAGGGCCTTGGTCTTCCATGGAAGGCTGAAAAGCACTCGGGGCAGTCCCACGTCACATCCAGAACATTCCCAGCCAGAGCGCACATGAGTAGGATGGCCAGCAGCACAGTTCCTCTTTCTCACTCCTTCACTCTCAGCATCTCTGTCCTCTGCAGTAGTGCTTCCAGATTCTGGATCACACAAGAAAACATATATCCTAAGTCTTCTGTTCATTTCATTGTTTCATAATGGTGCAAGAGTTGTTACAGACAGCTTGACTCAGTTTCCACTAATTAGTCTGATTTTCAGAAAAAAAAAAAAAAATGACCAGCATTTACTTATTCATTCTATGAAAAATGAAGTCATGCATAAAATCATAAATAAGAATAAAATCTGAATCACTAGCATATAAGGAAGGGGCAGGGCTATAGCTTTCATTGGAGACAGCCCACTCGTGACACCACACGCCCACACTGTTTCCAAACTAAAAAAATAAAAAAACAAAAGTTATAAATTATTCTCTTCAAATCACCACTTTTATTCATCTCTAAAGTGCTTTCAAAACACCTACAATCACCCAGAAACGATCTTCTAGTTTGATCTGGCCAAAGCCTATCACTCCTGTAAGTAACCTGTACCCTGCCCCCTCCTCCCCCCCCCCCCCCCCCCCCCCTTCCTTCATGTGGCGGACCAACAAATGTAAAATAACCAATGACTGCACGCAGCATGTGTGTTCCATCACTCGACAAACAAAATAATCAAAGTTTGTCCACTCACATGCTGCGTTTTTGTTACTACTGCCTTCGGCAACTGATTGTTCACTTGTGCCACTTCCACGCAACTCCTGCTCGACTCGGTCGCTGATTCACTCATTATTTCAGTCAAAACCGACGAAAAACTTCGAGATAACTGACTGACAAAGCTTGCTGGTGCACAATGGATACTAGCAAGTCACGTGAACTGATCAATCTGGATGTTTAGCGGTGGTGGTATAATGGTTCTCGTCTGAGCCACGATCGTGGCCCAACGCAGTCGGGCAGTAAAGCCACGATCGTGGCCCATCGCAGTCAGCGGGTTAAGTATGAGGAAAAGTACTTAAGTTGCTTTAAAGTAGTTTTGTGATATACTTACCTTCCAAACACTAGGATACCCTTACCCTTACCCCCTCCCCGAAAAGGGGTGAAAACAGACTTGAGGCTATAAAGGTGAAAATAAACATGAACTCACTTAGGGAGACTACTCTTGTTGGCCTGATGGCTAAAGGGAAAAGTTAACTCTCCACTGTCCATTTTTAGTCTTTTTGTGGGAATGCTGATGTACAGCGTAGTTCCATGCTTAGTGGACAGGTAAATATATCATGAAACTACTTTTAAGTCGTAAAATTCCTTTTATTTGAATTTACAGACAACAAAGCTATCATTTCCAGCTTTTGTTTTTGTTTGCTTTTTTTGTTGGATATCAGTCTGTGGAGGTGGAAATAGACATTTTTGTTTGCTCTTTTTTTTTTTAATCTCCATTTTAGATGCCAGATTAGTTATGTACAATCAAAATAATTGGTAACTAAGCCCAGATTAAGAATGTTCATTCATTTTCCTTAAAAAATTGCACTTTTTTGCTCTATCTCTAATTGTTTTTGCGCTAGAATTTTTTGCAACATATTACTTCAGATTTCTTAAAATTCCCTGGCTCTGGAGAAGTACTTGTCTCCCCCCTCCTTTTTTTTTGTTTGTTGTTTGTTAATATGTTTTGTTTTTTGTTGTAGTGAAAGAGTTAAATTGTTGTGGACACATAGTTTGGAAGGCTTTTCCCATAGAGAAAAGTATGACATTACCACAGACCTTATGGTGACCTGACTTTGATAATACCCCATGGATTACATATTTCGAGGTTGTATAACTTGGATTTAGTTTACAGATCGACTTCATCCTTCATGATTTTATGTCTAAAAGAAAAAAAAATTCTACTTTTCATTTTGAAATCAACAGTTGGTCATTGTTGTGGTTAAAAACATATATACCTGAAACTGTAAGGTTGTATTGAGAGTGTGGGGAGGTGATGGATGGGGTTAGTGGAATGAGAGTTGTCAGGATCATGCATAGAGGGAGTGCATATACGTATGTAAGTATGCACACACTTTTGCACATAAAGGGAGAACATTACATCACACGGCCATTTGGTGTTTACGTATGTCAGTGTGGATGGATAAGTGAGTGAATGGTTCTTCATTCACATTTGCATGTGTGCGTGAATGTGTTTGCACATTTCTTTTCTTTCTTTCTTTTCCTTTTTTTTTTAAATCTTCTTTGAATTGTATTGTGCGTGTGCTTAGGCATGTGTGCTTAGCATGTTTGTGTTCTATCACCAATCTTAAAGGAGTGACCTGTCTTTTTCCATATGATTAGCACTGCTCCAGCAAGTTCCAAGCAAAACTGTCCAGCCTTCTGTTGGTAGGAAAACTCACGTCCCTCCCTTTCTTTGTGTTCAGTGTCAAACCAGTGTCTGTCATAGTGCCTGTGTGTTATTTGTCATGAACATTCGGTAATCATATGTCGGTATTGTTTGCATGTATGGAGTCGGGTTTCACTTGCACAGCAGTGTGTGAACTTTTGTGTATAATGGATCACAATGACCTCCCTGACTCGCAGTTGATGTGGAAGTTGTCTGTCTTAAAGAGCACTGTCTGTATGTAAAGATGAGAAGATCACTTTCTTCTGTGATTGCACCATGTCCTATTTTAATGATTTTAGTTGCTTACATTCTTGATGATATATTTGAGAACATTTAATTTCCTTTACTTTTTTTCTTTTCTGAGTATATTTGACAATATATTTTTTACTGCAGAACAATACAAAAACAGTCAGTGAACAGTTCTTTTAATGATTTTACTTTGTCTCGGAATAAGATGATTTGGAGCTTGGGCAACATCCACAATTATTGACAAATAAAATGTTTGCATTTGAGGAGGTGGTGCACTAATTTTTTCTGCTGTGTTGGTGCAGGTTTTTAATGAACTACTATGAAACAGTTGAATTTCCTGGGAATGTTTTTTTTTTTCTTCTGCTAACTAGTATTGGAACTTGCTAGTGTAATATTTGGCTGGTTGGCTGATTTTTTTTTTTAATCTCTCCATGTTTTAAGATGCTTCTGAAGAGGGTGAGGGATTTACTAAATGACGTATTTGCTTGATTGTGTACAAAACTGGTAGAGAGATATGGTTTGTTCCCAGAGCAAATTGCTTTTTCTCCTTTGCATTTCTGTGGGAATTCCTGTAAAGGGAAAACTTCTTCAGTGGGATGGTTGATGAAAAGAAAAATTAGTGTCCCTAAATGTTGAAAAAGAAAATCGTCTTTGGGTGGTTTTCATCCAGTTATCTGTGCATTGCCAAAAACGCTTTGGGGAGGTGGCATTGACAGTCTCTGATGGAGTGGAGTTCCGGAGATGGATTGTTGAGGGAAAAGAGTTCTTGTCCACTAGTGTTCTTAATGGGCAACCTCAGGGATTTTAGCGTGGCCGGTGATGAACCGCTGGACAGGTTTGATGGTCCTTACTGGGTGCACTTAGAGACCACTCCTTATTTTGTGTGTCTTAGGTACCTTTAAAAGCAAGGTTTTTGTAGGCAGAGAAAGAGAGAGGGAGCAACTTATGGTTTGAAAACCTCTGATTGATACAGAAATATTGTCAAGTGCTTGGATTTCACATGGATTTTTCTTGGGTTTTGAGGGAAGGAGTAGATGTTAGGCTGACGAAATAAATGAATTATCTGTAGTTCTTCATATAATTTTGCTTTTTGATGTCATACTCAGATACTACTACCCCCCTCTTTCCCACTCCCCCTCCCCACCCTTAGTTAAATGTTTATATGGGAAAATGCTTACTGTATGATGCTGTTTTTAGTTAATGTTTGTATGGGAAAAATGCTTACTGTATGATGCTGTTTTATGTTACCTGACCACTAAACTGTTGGTATAGGCTTCTTACCTATAGACTGTTCTGTATTTTGGATCAAGTGTAATGGACTGAGCTTAGATATATGCTTGGGAAGGGTCAGCGCAAAACATTTAACTTGCTTTATGATAATGTGTTTGCTGAGTGTAGTATAGAGAAAGTGGATATGTTCATTTTGATGAGAGTCATGTCTGAAATCAGATTGCCAAAATGCATCTTAGATGGTTGTCAACCTCAGTATATGAAGGAAAACAAAACATGTAGGAGCACATGCTTGCAGATGTTCATACACAAAATGCACGGTATAAGCGAGAGAGAAAAATGTGTATATATGTTTATGTGTACCTGTACAATTACTCCTCTGTGTGTGTTTATGTGTGTATAGAGTGTGGATGTGTAGATTTACTAGATTTTGTGTGTGTGTGTGTGTGTGTGTGTGTGTGTGTGTGTGTGTGTGTGTGTGTTGGCGTGCCCAAATATAGTTCCCACTGTTGCGTGACTGCTACTTCTGCTGAAGAGGATGAAATGAAAACATTGTCCATTCATTCTATGCTAAGCCACTGCTGCTATTTCCTCCACGTAATTTAATTTCTTATCTAACCTTGAATACTAAACCTTCATTATTAAAATAGTGCTGTGTTATATCTCTGTGTGTGTGTGTATATGGAGTGCGGGGGTTATGGGAGGTGTGAGTGTAGGTTTCAGAGAGAGAGAGAGAGGGAGGTGGGAGTGTGTGTGTGTGTGTGTGTTTGCGCACCTTGTGCCCCTTTGTTTTCAGTACAGTGTTGCTCCTGCCTGACAAGACCATCCAATCCCTCTCCTCCTCCCTCCTATCCTCCCCCACCGACCTCTTCCTTCATGTCCCAGCCCCTCATCAAGTCCACCCAGCACCATAAATCCCCCACCAGCACTCCCCCAAACAACACATGCACACACGCATGCATGAAGGCACATGCGCACATGCACACACACAAAAAATAAACTAACAAAAAAAACAAAACGAAAAACAAAACCCACCAATATAGTCCATTTCTGCTTTGAGTTTGACAAACCACTGTTGCTTTATCCCATTACCCAGTTTAATTTCTTACCCAATCTCAAATGCCATTACTGTCAGAAACTGACCACTCATTGGTGCTGTTCATCACAATGCAGTTGAGATGTTCTGATCTGGCGTTATATGCCAAACCCAAACAGCACCAACAAAACATGCCAATTGATGGAGTTCACCACCATTTGATTTACCTGATGTTATTTGACTTCAAATGCCAACACCTTGAAAGAAAAATCTAATTTATGTGTTGACCTACTTCGCCTTACTTTCTAACTCAGAATAAATGATATTTACCTCCATCTAAGCTCTTGCCTCAGATGCTAAAGTTTGACAAAAGAAATGATCCTTTGTTACTTTTCCCAACAACCAGGTTAATAAGTTCAGCTGCATTCGCAGACATACACAAACTCTTGACAGACTTTTTTTCCTGTTCCCACCAACATTCTTTGCTCCTAGATGTTGAGGTGTGTATTCTGTTTAACCAAGCACTGTGAATTTAACAGACTTTTGAATAACTTTCATAATCAGATGCTTACAGCGTTTACATGCAGTTAGCTTGAGAAATGAAAATGTACAGAACTGCGAAAAGATGTCCTCAGTTTTTGTTTTTATGCTTAAAAAAAAAATTTTTTTTTTTTTTTTTTCAAAATCTGGTTTAACAGAAATTGAGATTGAAAATTTACTAAGTTAAGCTGTATCGAATGACAACTCGGAACTTGCTAAGAAATGCAACATATTTGGAGCTATACGTCCAGACGCTTTCTACTACTTTCAGTTTTATATGAGTGCAAAATCACTGTTGAGGTGAAATGACGGATATGTGAATATTGTCACATTTTGTTACTTGAATGTTTTTTTGTTGCGTGTATCTTTAGATGTTGTTTTGTTGCTAATCAGAATATGTGGTGAGTTGTCCTACATAAAATATGTCTGGCAGTGTGTCAGGCATGTTTTGTCACTGAATTTTGGATTGATCTGGAGACTGAATTGTTCTACAGAGTGTTAATATGGAGGTGTTACTGTAATCCAGGAAGATGAATGTGCTGAAGTGAAAAAAAAAAATAGTGGAGTGGAATGACAGAAATTAACTGTGAAGATCAGTTGAACTGTAATCTCAGCTAAGGAGGTTAAGTTTTTGGCTGCTTTTATTGGTTTGTCTATCTTCAAGTTTACGCAAAAACTTCTTGAAAAATTTCACCCAAACCGAACCAGCAAAGCGGAAACTGAGAGTGAAATATGGTTTGTGGTAGAAAGTCCCATTTGATGTGTGTTCTTGAACATTTGGTTGCTGAAGTGGACATTTTGTTCAGAATTTTGGAAGGGACTGCCATCTCGATGCCGTGCCATCTTTTACTTGCACAGGATTATAATTACATCCAGACTACCAGCAACAAGAAATCTAATGGAGATGGGGACATAAACCTGTCTTCTTGTGTTCCATGTAGCTGTCTTTCCACAAATGATGCAAGCGAGCAACTGCTGATAGCAATGCCTCAAGATCAAGAGTTCCGGGAATTCTTCATCAACTCGACATTGCTCATAAAAGTGCCCCCCAAAGCAAATCATAAAAAAAAAAAAAAAAAAAAAAAAAAAAAGGGGTTAGTGAATTTAGAGGTAATGTCAGTTAAAGAATATCAGTTGAGAGTTTCTTTTAAATGGGTTGAAATGAGATGAAAATCGATGTTGTTGCTGAGAATGCATGGGTCTGTATTTGTGATGGTTATAGTAATTAATATTGTTACATGTATACTAATCACGTTGTGAATGTATGTATATGTGAAAATGCAATGCGAGTGCAACTGAATGTGAGCTTGTGCAAACCTTAAGTGTAAAATTTATCGTCAGAGCATGCTGCAGAACCTAAATTTTAGTGCTTTAGAAGAGCCTCGAGTTGTATCGTGATTCTGTGAGTGGAGAAAGAAGTCTAGTTATGTTTGACCATGAAATTCATATGTTATATACCATGACCAGAAAAGTGATGTGAGCCATGTTTCTTTGACAGAAAGTCTTTTATGTGAGAAAAGAAAAATGTGTGTTGTTTACTGTTTTGATTATTACAAAGAAAAATACTACCAGCATGATTAGGACAAGTGTGATTCAGTCCCATACCAGTTTTCATTTAGACAGTGTGTTTTTTTTTTTCCCCTTTTGCTTGGTTGAATTAATTAAAAGCAGTTTCCTTTGTTTGTAATAGAACTTAGCTGATTATGAATGGATGCATTTTGTTTAGTCAGTATTTAGCTAAAAAAAACATAAACTCCTTTCTAACTGAATTAAAAAGAGGCTTAACTGATTTAAGGTCCCAAGTATTCAGAGTGTCAGGAAAAAAAAAAACTTTGCTATTCTTGCTTGAAAACTTTGCTGTTCTTTTGATTGTGTGTGTGTGTGTGTGTGTGTGTGTGTGTGTGTGTGTGTGTGTGTGTGTGTGTGTGTGTGTGTGTGTGTGTGAGGAGAGAGAGAGAGAGAGATGCATGCATGCTGTGTGTGTGTGTGTGTCTGTGCGAATATGCTTGTATGCCGATGCATATGTATGTCATGGTTTTTGCCTTTTTTATTTTTTCTCCCAGATTTCTATCTTGTTTTTTCTTTTTTTAATTTTTGCTTTTTTTTTTAGCGTATGGTGAAAAAAAAGGTAGATATTAGCATGCCATCATAAAGGATATTTCAGTCTCACTAGTACCTGTTCATCTTGCATTATCCTGTAGGTTTTTGACAAAATAAGAAATTATACATGGCCAAGTTATAGGGCAACAGCATGATGATTAGTGTGACAAGGTATAGATCAGTGTGATTTATCAAGCTCAGTGGTGCATGCAGTTGTGTCGTCACATGAAGTCCATTGATTCTGAGGTACAGCCTCATGTCAGATCAGTGTCAAACTCACCACAATGGCATACTCTGAATTCGCAGTCACTGTTGTACATGTTTTTTTATTGCTGCTGTCAGTTTCTTCTTACTGATAGTGGCACAAGCACTGGGAAAGGGAGATAAATGCCATAAACCCATGTGGGAAAGTAGATGTCAGGGCATAGATATTAATTTTCAGTGTGTGTGTGTGTGTGTGTGTGTGTGTGTGTGTGTGTGTGTTTCTGTCCATTGGAAAGCTAGGAGTGAGTGATAATTAAACAAAAGTTTGTAGCGACGTTATTTAGTGAAGGCCAGCTGAATTGATCATTGCAAGAGTGCTTAGATATTGAAAAGTCATTTAGAAACAAATGTGAAAACATTCTGGCAGACTGGATTAATGGAAATTAAGCTTCAAAAGTCAAGCTGTGGTCTGATATTTAAAGTTTGTGACATCACTACTCCAACACTTTCTGCGCTTTTTTCTTTTTTTTTTTTCTTTGTGGATGGCAGAAGGACTTTAAGCGGTATCACTGGTTTGCATTGTTCGTAGGGGACTGTGTGATGGAAACTTAATGTGAAGGATTTCAAAAGAAGATTTGGGAAAAGAAGGATGTAGTTTGGGAAGTGAACAGAAAGCTCAGAAGAAAATGTATTGGTGAGACCGCAGTGGAAAGTAAATGGTTCTGAGGAAAACAACTAGTTCAGGGATGAAATCAATAATTGATGTGAAGGACACTATCAGACTCAGAGTAATACTATGGCAAAATTCCTGTGAAAAGTTTTGACCGGAACACCTGGAGATCTACCAGCATGCAGTCTGAATCTCTTGATGTTTTTTTTTCCCATACATAAGTGTTGGTAATTATGTCTTTGTGGATATCAGTGAAGGCTGAGAAGTACATTCTGATGCTAGACAGCATCTGTACACATCTAGTCAGCAGTATTTCCTATGAGGTGGTACCACCAGAAAGAAGTCAGCACTCTCACAAGTCCCCTAAAACAGAACAGTGGAAGCGACTGCAGTCCATTCTGATTCTGCCTTGGCTAGCTCAGGCATCCAATCACAGTGCAACTGAAAAGTTAGGGCAGTTTTTGAAAGCAAGGCTAAAGTTCTCATCCATTGCTTTGTCACTCTAACAGATGAAGTCGTCATGGCATGGAACAAGGTGCGTGTTTGGTATTGTCCAAAAGAACTTTTTATTCACTACCACAATATGGATAGCTTCTTCTGAGCGAAAAGGGCCATCTGACTCAGTATTAAAGTGTTAGAACTTCAAACAAGGTAAAGGAATACAGTTTCATTTTACAGCTGATCTTGGTAATATCACTAATCAGAAAGTTTGTCAGTGATTTGGCATGTAGCTTGAACATGTTTGATTTTAAACCCAGATTTTTGTGCGACTTAAAGCTGGGGTAGTGTGTGTGTGTGTTTTTTCCCTAGTAATTTACCTTGAGGGGACCAGTGCCACTTTTTCTTTGTTCCTCAATCAGTTTTCATCCACCTAAGGATCAGAACAAGGTGAAGACATTCTGAAAATAGCATTTCAGACTCTTTGTGGTTGATTTTTATTTTCATGGCATGTTTGATTAGTACCCTGTGAGACACGCTACTGCCATAGCTGCTGTATCGTTTCCATCCACTCCAGGCAGGAGAGAAACTTTTGGGTAGATTGGGAGTCAAGTTTACAGTGTGACTTCTTTTGCCCATAATAAGAAGCTACTCCTAGTTGAAATCACTAGGTCCAAAATTGATGTAATGGCGATGTATAGTTATAGTTCAGCAGCATAGGTTAAACTCAGAGTCAAAGGGACTGAACATTTCTTTTCTGTCAAATAATGCTGTTTGGACCACTCAGTTGATTCATGCTAAGGGAAGTTTTGGCATATCGTCAGCATGGCAGAGATGGCATTGTGTGTGCAGGGATGTCACCCCTATCTTTGGCACCATTTTCATTAGTCCTGTATTGTAATTCTGTCTTGGCGCAGAACAAAATGTTAACAGCTATGGGACAGTTTTCTGCTGATCTTGAACATTGGGTTGTAAGGTCTTGGTGTGTTCTTTTCACTTTCTCCAAACATAGGTGTTGTATTCATTCAAAGCTAGAGTTTGACTCCTTTGTAGATTCCCAACGATGACAACACACAACATGCAGTACGGGACTCTCAAGTAAACAACACCAAGGAGAACTTTAATTGGGACTGGGACTTGATTGGCTCTATATTGAAGGTTTGTACTGAGCAAGAGAGAGAGAGAGAGAGAGAGAGAATGTTCTATTCGTGTGTGTGTGTGTGTGTGTGAGGGAGAAAACATGATAGATGTTAAATGGGTGCACTTTTGTTTGATATATATTTGTAATATTAGCGGTAGCATCCTATAAAGTTCTGCTTGAAAATGATCCACTGTATTGTTTTCGCATAGTTTCATGTGATCATGGATTTTGATAAAAGTAATGTCTGAAATAATGTCAGCATGGACATTAAAAGGGGGGGGGGGGGGGGGGGGATTTGAAAGGGAAAAAAATGGATTTGTATGTGAAACTCATAAAAGCAGCAGTATTAAAGTTTGTTGCTTAATTGAAATACAATAATGTAATGTAGTTAAAAATTGTTTAATCCACACCTTAGGGCATGCTTCATACAAGAGAAAATATTGATATATTCAAATAAAAATCCGTTGAGTGTTTATATTCTTCCTTTTCAGTGGCCGGATGATCGACTGAGAAAGATGGAAGACATGATCTATATCAGGTATTCGTGTACATTTGAAAGTATCAGAGCTGTTTTCGTAACCAGTCAGTCATACTAAAATTGAATGCTAGTAAGTGTTATTTTATGATGATTAATGGAGAGCGTCTGTAGTTAAATATACTTAATGTGGTGAATTTGTAAAGCCATCTGTGTATATAAATTTAGAATGTGTACATATGTTCTAAACTTACTTGCACATTTTTCTCAGGCAAATTAGGTTATGAATATTTACTTAAATTTTACCATACGTGAAGTTATACTTGACATCAGTAATACAGAGGAGTCAAAAAAGGGGAAGAAAGATGATCTCTTTCAAAAAGTTCCATTTCAAATAATTCTAATCTATGTTTGAAACTGATGTTGAAGAAAACATGATGATAGTGTGCTTCTCTGTTCAACCACCTAAACTTCAAAGTTAGCATCGATTACCTGTCCAGCTTCTGTTTTAATTAAACCAACAAAGGATGATTCATTTTATACTCTTGCATTTATGCTAACATGTAAATAAATATATAGCATGTAGTATTCTGAAAGTAAAACACATACGTTTATGACAGAACCTTGTCAGTCAGCAGTCAGGTGAAAATCGTTTGTGCATTCAACCCATGTCAGTAAGAAGACGGGTCAAACTTGCTTGTACATACAGAAGCAATTTCTCTTAGATATGCCGTCAGAAATGTGACAAAATGGATTACAATCCCAAGACAAAAGCCTATAATTGGAGCACAGTAGTGCATTCATTTTCACTTTAGCCACATGACGAGATACTGGGTTTTACATACTGTATGCAGACAGCATTAGAATGGCATGAAAAAGAGATGGATGTGAAGAGAAAAAAAATTGAAACAAACTTAAAGAACCCTGAGGAAAGTGAATGTCAAAGATGAAAAAAAAAATTTTAAAAAAAAAGAGAGAAGAAGCTTACAACTAAAAACAGGGATTTGAAGAAGTAAATAACTACAGAAACTGTCAAAGATGAAAAGAAAAGAAAAAGAAGTAGAAGCAGAAGCTTGCAACCAAAAACAAGGAATTGAAGAAGTAAAAAAACTATAGAAACTGTCAAATGATTTTCCCAAACTTGACCTTTCAGGTAAATTTGATGAGGCGAACAGCAGTCTTGTTCCGCACTGACTGTGGTTGTGGATCATTTATCACTGTCTTTAAAAGAAAGTGTTTTTGGAGACAGAAAAAAAGGATGGGAGACACATCACTGAAAAGTCTTGCTTCCAGTGCTTTTGAAATGATTTTATTTCCTGTGGACAGGTTTCCTACGACGTGTGGTGTTCTTCTTCAAGCCCACCAACCACCCTGTTCTCACACATGGAGATCAACTCGGAACGAGGACCGTCTGTGTGTCAAGTGGCTTGTCAGCTGGTCGACTTCCTTGTCTCTCTCTCACAAGTGAGTGGACATCCTTTCCAATGTTGGTTTTGTGATTGTGCGTATGCATATATAGTGTAGTTTTCGCAGAATATCTGCCATGCTTTGTGTGTGCACACACACATGCGCATATGCATGCACACACACACACACACACACACACACACACACACACACACACACACACACACACACACACACACACACACACACACACACACACACACACATGCTCACACACACACACACACACACACACACACACACACACACACACACACACACACACACACATGCTCTGTCTGTCTGTCTCTTTACCTCTCTCTGTCTCTCTCTCTCTCTTGCAAAAGGCTAACCACACACACAAGCACATCATCACAGAATGAGCAAAGGCTCAGTAACCTGCCCTCTGTCTCACTTGGCGCTTGGTTAAACTGCCATTGATATGCCTATCATGATTGTATGTTTCTGGCCATGGCCCTTTATTCAAGGCGCCAATGATTCACCCCACTTGATTTTGTCAGGCTCAGGGTTTAAGCTGCCATTGATTTACCTCAAGTCAAGTCAAGTCAAGTAAACTTTATTATCTCAATTTGAAATTAATTTGTGGTCACACACATTCACAGTATTTAGACTTTTCTCACATATGACATACATTCATATAGAGGAGTTTGGATTTCAATTAAACATCTTCTCGGTTCAAGAAATCAATGGACAGGGGAATAAAACCTGTATGACTGTTAGGTATCTTGGCCTTTGCTCTTTAATCAAGATGCCCATTGAATTGATGATTGATTTACCCTTTTGAACTGAACTGTGTATTTTTGTATGGTTCTTGGTTTGAGCTACCATTGAAATACCTATTATGACTTTACATTTTATCCTAGGACTCTTCATTCGCAGTGCCATAGACATGACCTCTGATTTAAACTGCTTTTGATCTGTGAATCATTATTAAACATTTTGGCCTTGGCTTTTTGTTCAAGATGTCATTGGTATGTACATTTGGTCAGTGTATTGTCTGGCTCTTGGTTTGAAATACCATTGTTATGCCTATTATGACTATATATTTTGGTCTTGGCTCTTTAAATTGCTATAGACATGCCTATTGTGGCAGTTTTTTCTCTGGGCTTGGTTTAAGTTGCCATTGATATGCTCATTTGGTTTGTACTTTTGTCTGACTTTTGGTTTAGGCTGCTGTTGATGCGCCTGTTAAGACTAAATATTTTGGCCTTGGTTCTTTCTGGATCTGGATCTGGATCATTACGTCGCAGGAGCCAATCAATGGCTATAAACATGACGGAACAGGGAGAGCGCAAAAGTAGTTTAAAAATAGTGTAAGAAGCCACCACTTAGTCCTAACAATCTTCCACTGGGTTCAGGTCTCAGTGGGTAGCCACAACAGGTATCTACAGGTTTAAAAAGAAAGCTGGCTAAAAACTCTACTGCTGTCAAGATGCTAGTACTAGTAGTAGGCAGGCGATGTTGATCTGACAAGTGCTGATGTAAAGGCACTGGCAGAGCCTGCACTGACAATATCCTCCCCTAGATGATTCCAGCCCATCACTGTCCACACGAAGAAGGACTGAGTGTACTGACTTGTATTACAGACAGGTAGTTTGAAGCCGTGAGTGTTTCTGACCATGTGGTGTTCTGTAATATTGGAGACTTTGAAGTCCTTATACTTGGGGAGGGGGGGGGGGGTCGTGTCCGTCTGGGCCAACACTCACAGGGGTCAGGAAGTTTTTTTTGGGAATGGCAGGGTGAGATTTCCCACTATCTTGAACATCAGGCCTAGTCGTGCCTGTCTGCGACGATCATTCAGCAGGGGAGATCAAATCCCACAGCATTCGGCTTACGCAATCTGGTTCCCTGGACCTATAGTCCTTTTGATAAAGCGTGCTGCCTGTCTCTGTACCCTCTCCAACTTCTCAATGTCCTGTTGGTAATATGGGTCCCATACTGTAGCTGCATACACTAGTCTGGATCTCACCAGTGCGATGTACGCCAGGCACCTGCACTCCTTTGGGCAATTCCTGAGATTCCGGCGTAGGAAGCCCACTGTTGATCTGGTTTTTTCGAGCAATATTGGCAATGTGTTGACCCCCATTTCAAGTCATCTGAGATGAGCACTCCTAAGTACGGGTTTTGCTGGACCTCTTTCAGGAAGACTCCATTGAGGCTGTACATATAAGTAGACTTGCTCCAGGAGGACAGGATGTAACATTTCTGTGTGTTAAAGCACATCCCCATCTCTTGGCCCAGTCCTCAAGGGTGTCTCAGGTCTCCGCTTCCTGCAGGGTGATGTGGTCCTGAAGGGTGTTGATGTTGTGGTACAGTAGTAGGCAGTCGTCAGCGAAGAGCTGTATTTTTGACTTCACTGCTTCTGGTAGGTCATTGATGTGGCACAGAAAGAGTAGTGGCCCCAACACTGTTCCCTGAGGACACTGGAGTCGACAGCTACCTCGCCTCGCCTGATGCCTCACCCTCCAGTACGCCTCGCATCCCCTTTTCGTCAAAAAGTCAGTGAGCCATTTAAGAATAGGTCTTCATACTTGATATTGATCGAGTTTGTGGAGTAACTTTTTGTGAGGTACTGTGTCAAAGGCTTTACTGAAGTCCAGCATCACCACATCGGTTTACTTCCCGGCATCGTAGGACTCAAAGAGATTGTGCATTGTGGAAATCAGCTGTGTCTCACACAGGAGTAGCTGGATCTGAAGCCATGGTTTCTGTCTGTCAGTATGTTGTGCCTCTCCATATGGTTCGGAAGGTGATGACAGATGATATGTTCCAGGAGTTTGCAGGCCACTGAAGTTAGAGAAACTGGCCTGTAATTCTCTGCCATGTTTCTGTTTCCTTTCTTGAAAACCGTTGATATGTTTTTGCTGACAGCCAGTCCTCTGGTAACTGGCCCATATGTATGGAACGCCTGTATATGCAGGTCAAGGCATGAGCGATGGCATCAGTGCAGGTCTTAAGGATCCTGTTTGGTATTCCATCCGGTCCACCTGCTTTTGCTGGATTCAAGTTCTTCAGCAGGTTGGCTACTCCGTTTGTATCGATGATGAGCTCATCCAAAGTTGGAAAGGGTGCCCCATTCATCTTAGGAAGTGGTGTGCCATCATCTGGTGTGAAGACGGATTTAAAAAACGGATCCAACAAGATCTGTACCTTGGTTGTGCCATCACTCTGGAGGGTTGTGCCTTTCATCAGTGGTGCCACACCAGTACTGTCTTGGCGTCTAGACTTGACGTCGTTCCAGAAGGGCTTTGTGTTGTTATTCCGGAGTCCTTCTTCTATTGTGTTGTTTATGTACTCCCACTCTTTTGCTCTCATCCGTCTCCTGCAATCTTTTGGAAAAATCTGTCGTTCTCCCATCTTCCGGTCTTCTTTGCCTGCTTATACAGTCTTTTCTTCTTTCTGAGCAGGTGTTTGACCTCTTTGTTGATCCATGGGTAGCGGTGGTTTCTCCGTTGTATATAAGAGGGGACATTTTCTTCCATGGCTGAGAGCAGCAACGTCTTGAAGTCAGTCCACATGTCGTCTATGCTGGCTCCTTCCTCATCCATTTTTTTTTGTCCTCTCTGTGATAGCCCTATCCTTGCATTCAGATTTTCCAATGGCTCTTTATTAAGGTGCCATTGCCATGCCTGTGATGACTGGGTATTTTTTGTCTTGGCTCTTAGTGTAAGCAGCCATTGACATGCCTGTTTTTATCATGTTTGGGTCTGGGCTCTTGATTTTAGCTTCTTTTGATATGCCTTTTTGTGCTGTGTTCTTTGGTCTTGGATCTTGATTTAAACTGCCATTGACATGACTTTTGACTCTGTTATGAATCAAGACCCCTTGGAGTTTAGTTTTTGGGTCTCTCCTTTTCTTGATCTTTTGATTATGCCTTTTTGTCTTTTGAGGGAGGACAGTCTCCATATTGTTTAGCGAGACCTTTAAAATGGTTTTGACCTTTTGAATGCTGAGCTGGGCTGGAGAACTTTATACAAAGATATTCCTATATTAATTTTAAACAACCATGGAGGAACAGGTGAAGATTTTCCCATCATCCTTTTCAATATTCAGGCTTCTGTTTGGACAGGTAAGTATGATAAAAGGAATTTTACCACTAAAAGTAGTTTTGCAATATGCTTTTGTTTGGGCAGGTAGTATGATAAAAGGAATTTTACTAGTAAAAGTAGTTTTGCAATATACTTACCTGTCCAAATGCCAGAATGCTCTCCCATCTCCCCGAGGAGCTGGGAAAAGGTGGGAAAACTGTTCTAGCCGAGATGAAGCCAATACTATGAACTTGCTAAGGGAGATCACTCTGGCTTCTATCCTTAATGGATGTGAAATTATCTTCCTGCCCTTCCAATTTGTTTTTGGAGGAACCTGTTGTTTGGCCATGTTCCATGCCGTGTACGGATAAGGCAATTGTTTGGACAGGTAAGTATTTTGTCAGACTACTTTTAGTAGTTAAATTCTTTTCCTGTTATTTGTAACATTATTCAGTGTAATAGATGTCTTTCTTTGAGATGCCTATGTCATCATCATCATTTGCATCATCTTAACACTTTGTTGCAGGAAGAGGTACAGAGACTGACATCTGAATTGCTGGCCGACATAAACCATTGTTTGAATGAGGTTTGTCTTTTGCAGTTATGCAGAGCAAATTATAGAACATGACACCTGTTTCTACCTCAGAGTTTAGTTTGTCATACATTCACACGGAGAACATGATAGCTGTTTTGACTCAATATTGGTATAAAAACCACTCCAACTTGCACTATGTACTTTTCATTAAAAAGAAAAAAAATTTTCTTGGTGCAAATCTTCCAGATTAAACCGGAAATCGGGATCAGAAACATTTTCATAACTTTGTCTCCAGATCAGCAAGATTATGCAGTGTATGATGAAAGAGTGAGTGAATGAAAAGAACAACCAACCTACTAAGCTAGCTTCACACACCTTTACCTGCATGATTGCATGCAAATGCACACACACACGCACACGCACATGCACACACACACACACACACTGGTTATAGGAAAAATTGGAACAAATTGGATGGAGGAAAGGGTGGAATGGGGAGAATAATTTATGGTGTGATTTTTCTCTTGTGTGTGTGTGAAAATGTAGGTGTGTGTATGTGCAGCTGTCTCCTTTTCCCTCTAGTTTTAACCTTGCCATGTAAATGCACATCACTTTTCCTCCTGTCATTTTCCTGTTTGTGACAGGTGGCCTTGAATCAAGTTGTGCCAGAGTCTGTCTTTGGCTCTCAAAGTTTGCACAATACGTTGTGCATGTACTACTTCCTCATGATTGGCCGTTTCTCTGCAACCAAGTCGGGATGTGTTCATTTGGAGAAGGCAGGCATCTTCCAGAGGTAAATTTGTGTGGGTGGTTGATATTGTGTCATCAGACAATGGTAGACTCTTGTAATCAAAGCTGATGTCTTGGATTTCTAAGTAAGTAACTTTTGCTGGTTTGTTTGTTTTTTTTGTTGTGGCTTTTTCTTCTGGTACTCTTGAAAAATGCTTCCTGCTGAATTAAGCATATTTGGCTTCTTTTGTAGTTTATGTATTCTAATAGATATAGAAGTATAGACCAAAGCAGTGTCGAATGCAAAATCTAGTTATGTATTGGTCTTCTTCAACCCAGTAAGTTATTGCTTTGGGATGTATTGGTCTTCTTCAACCCAGTAAGTATTGCTTTTGGGAGAAGCATGCATCTTTTACATTAACCCACCAGTCATGGAAGGGGTAAACTGATTGCCTCAGTAAGAAGAGTAAGCATGCTTACACATGTTTTTTTTTGTTGACCTTGTTTCTTTATGAAAATAAACTTTTTCCAGGTTGCTCCATATGTTGTCAGAGTAGAGAACCTGGAATTATGAATGTAGCTCATATGGTTAAAAGAGGAACGAGCCTGGTAAGACATTTGTGGTCTTGTATTTGTGTGTATCTTGTTGTTTATTTGCTTTTTAGACCCATGATGCACAGGATTAAGAGTGACTGTAAGATTGAAATAACTATGATAATCACCAATAGAATGGACGTAGAGCAGCTGAGCTTCAGATGAGATCATCTTATTTATTATTATTATAATGAATACTTACATAGCACCTATTCTCGGCTAGACACCAAGCTCTAAGCGCTTTACAGTCCATACTCATTTACACAATGGGCTACCTACCTGGGTAGTGCCGACTGAAGAGCTGCCAGCTAGCACTTCATTCAGTCGTTTCCCATGTCATCAGTCAGTATTGTTCTATATCGTTCACTGTATTTCCTCACTTCCTTCAATCTTTTCATTTCTCATGCAGGGTGCATGGTGTGTGTGTGATGTGTCATCCATACCAACGGCCAAACTGGCCTTCTGTTTCGAAAGTTGGTGATGGGATTTGATGTGTGTGCAAGATGTTATGCATGCATTCACACACGGAACCTCGGTTTGTAGTCTCATTCGAAGGAGTGTATGGGAAATGGAGTCAGAACCAGTGTTAACTCCGAGGGAAAAATCCCCTTGTACCGAAACAGCCCGGCGGAGATTCGAACCCGCACCTCAGGATCACCAAGATTACGAGTACAGCGCTCTACCAACTAAGCTATTCTTGCTCCCCATTCATGGGGGAATGCTTAATGGCCGTCTTCTCCAGGTGTTTCTGTCATTTCGTAATTTCATCAACTTGAATGACACGATCTTGAATCTGTTTATGTGATCTGCTTGCATGCACACATGAAGGGGCATTGGCTAAGTGTAAGTATGCACACAAGTTCACCAAGGAAATTGGAAAAATCCCACATCACACTTCACCCATCAGGCCAGGGATCACAGATTGAGATTCAGATTGAGACAGGCAGTGTTGCTCATATCTTGTCATGCTCAAGGAGCCTTATTTTCAGTGATTGTTTTGCAAATTGAATGGAACCATCATATGTTTGCAGTCTGATGGAGATAATGACCCAGTCGGCGCAGGACATGCATGTGCGGCTGGCTATCTCGGCTCTCAACTACAGCATGGATGGCTCTGCTCGGGTGGTCTTGTCCAAGGCCCTCACTGCCACGTCAGAGGTCTGTCCTGGAAGAGATTGAATACAAGGTTGAATTGCGTTGGTGTGTTGTGTAAATGTGTAAGTAAGTGATGGTAAAAATGAAGGATGTGCAGGCTCTTTTTTTGTTTCAGTGTAAATGATAATGTGTCTTGCTTTCTTACATTTTTGCTTCTTTTTTTTTTTTAAGCTGGTTTCTTTGTTTTATATTGTTATGTTGGCAGCCCAGATTGGAGGATTTTAAACAAGGACAATAAGCATGTATAAATGTTGTAAAATGTATAAATAGTAGTCATGATTGCAGGTTGTTGTTATGTTGTGTGCAGAGCTGTCGGCTGTACAGTACCAAGTTTCTGCGTGTCCTGCTGCGTGCAGGCACACGCAACTTCAGCTCTTGGGGAATGGAGCTGCTAGTCACACAGCTGTATGATCAGAGCTCCGCTGTTACCTCCTCTGCTTTAAGTATTCTGGATGAAGCTTGTGATATTGAGGTCAGTTGTTGTTGATTCTTCAATTCTCTGTCAGAGTAATTTGTGTTCGTATAATTTTGAAGTGATTGCTTATACAGTTTGATATGTTGGTGGATTTCAAAATGTTAAGTAAAAGTAATGTAAGCATGTTTTTGTATTTCTGTGTATTAGCCAAGTTGTTGAAAAAGACAGATGTTGAAATGAAATATGGTGAGGTTAAATGTTTCCCTGTCCAGGCCAATCTGCTGCAGTTGATCAAGGTTCGTCCATCTGTGCTTCACTTGGGTGATGGAGGAGTGATGCTGTTGTGCCGATTCCTCTCGGTTCCTGTCGGATTTCGATCTCTGCGTGACGCCAACTATATTCCCTCTGAAATGGAGAGATGGCACAAGGTTGGATGGCATCTCTTGTCATTATTATGTGTGTGTTGAGTCTTCATTGTGTTCTGTTCTATGTGTATATAACCTTCAGAGTTAGTCAAGGATTCAGTTAAAATTACAGTGTACACAGGAACTCTCACTACCGGGAGTGTTAACAGGCAAGCCCAAATTGCAGTGTGCTTCACTTCAAAACTGCATGCTGTTGTGACAGAAGTATGCTTAGTAACCATACTCTGTGCCTTTAAACCCATTCAAGTCATTGCTGTCTCAGGCTAGTGGCAGCCCAGACCTGAAGCTGCTGAGAAAAAATGGTTAGAAAACAGGAGATAGGACAGAAAGCACCACTGAGGTTGTCTCTGTTGACAAATTGGCCTACATGTTGGCATGATGATTGCAGGTTGATCAAGCTTAAGCATAGTAATCACACTTAATGTTGCCCTAGCATCTAAGAGGCAGCTATGCTTGAAAGGGACATCATTTTGTACACAAATAAGTGTGCACTGTTTTGACGGTAAGATGGACTTAACCCTCTTCAGTGTGCACTTATCTGAGCTTAGTTACACCGAAAAAAACCGTCGGCAAGGTAAGTAACTCCGTAATTTGAACATGGTTACCCAATTAAAAAATTAATTTAAAAGAGAGGAAAGGAAATAACGAAATGAAAATAATTTTAAAAAATTCCTACGAATATATATGTTGCTATATCATAAGTTTGAAGAATGTCACATGAGCCATTTATTCGGGGAAAAAAAAAAAAAAATCTTCTTCAGAACTTTCTTCCGAATTGTTGTTCATCATACCTGGAACTTCATCCCAGTCGAAATCTAGGTCACTCTAAGCTTCATTACCCAGCACTTTCACTAAGTCTTATGCTGTAAATCCTACAAAACACAGTATCTCCATCACTAAATCTCATTATAGAATGGCAGAAATCAAGGTTAGCCACGGTGAAAAACGGCATTTCGACCTCAAAACTTAAAAAATTCGTAACTCGAGAACCACGGCACGTATCGACTCGCGTTTTTTTGCAAACGAAGTAAATGGCTACAGGAAGAAGGAAGTCACGTTCTCGCGAGACTTCCTTTTCTACGAGAAATATGGCGGCGCCCATTGTTGCCACGTGTTTTACCGGGTGCTGGTGGGGGCTCAGCCTTTTGGCTGTGTGATTTCCGGCCGGGCGCTAGCGGGCGCTCGCTTGTCAAGAGGGTTAAACACCAAAACTGTACACATATGGTTAATAAACATAGAAAAAGTATCATACTCCAGAAAATGGAAACTTTTGGACAGCAAAGACATCATTTATTACACGAGCTGGCAGACTTGACACACCCACTTCATTTGTTCTGAGGCCTGCCTGCAGCTTTTTACATTTTCAGTGTTAAATTTGAAAAAAAAAAAAGACTGTCAAGTGCAAATCAAATGAAGTCTGCAAGACAGTTGAAGGGAAAACAAGTCATGAAACATGGTGTGGATTGAGTAAAAACACAAATACAGACAAGTTTTGGAGATGGAGCTCACTATTATGAGTACTCTTGGAAGATGACATTGTGTTATGGGTCAGCTTGTATGAGTTACAGGGCTACCAAGTGCTGTGCTTTCACCATTGCATACTACAGTTTTGTTGACAGTGCTAAACTTGCAATGAAATGCAATGTCAAAAGACAAAAATACGAAAGCAATTTTAAAGACCTTTCACAGACATAGTTGCAGTTTTAAACAAAGCAAAACAAAGTAGAACTTCAGACTGTAGACTTATTTCATAAAAAAATGGAGGGTTTTAGTGAGGAGAGGAAGTAAAAGGAATAGAAAAAAAAATCACTACAGATGAACATGATTTTGCCGCTTTATCAGTTGGTTTCGCTGTCAGCTATTTTGAGTTTTTGTAGGCCAGGTGGAAGCCGCATGATAAGTATTTAGATCATCATTTTCTTAGTTTAGTCAGCCACCATGTCGAGTGCGAAGCAAAGAGCGACTGAAAAGTGTTACGCTGAAATTTGTAATGCTACACTTGAAAAGCCAAAATGCTGTGTTTTGCGCATTTGAGTTCATAGCTGCTCTAAAGTAAACTTGAAATTAATCTGCAATGATTTAACAGAGTTATGTAATAAGATTTTGTTCGCATTTCATTTTAGGCTTCAAACATTATCCTGAACAAATTTTGAATGTTATTTGTGACTCTGTGATCCAGAATCATAGCCTTTTGCATCTTAACAACTATAGTCATTCTTTGCTTCTCCCCAGAAATTTGGGTTTTTCCTTATGGGGGGAGGGGGGGTTATACAACTGTCTCTCATGTTGTAGATTTTCAGCATGCTGTACAATGACTTTGAAAATATCCATAGTAATAAAATGTATGATTAGTGGACAGAAGGATGTTTAATTTGTTGTATATGGTTTTAACCTTTGTTTTCCTGCATTTCATGTAACAGAAGTCGCCTCGACTACTGAGTTTATATTGGAATTTGCTGCCTGAATAGGGGTACTGAGTTTGAAAAATTGTAAAAAATAAGCTAATGGATAGAAAGACTTCAAATTTTTAGCAGAAATCTATGGACAGCTGAACTTTGGTTTGCACTTGCTATTTTAGAGGGATGTGAAAATATTTTCATGAATCAAATATGAGCATTCCCAGTTGTGTTATATTTGTACAAATTCTGTGGGAAAGTATTAACATCCCTTCATACCCCAAACCTTGTGCGCACTGTGACCTTTTATTCAGTGCATTCTTATCTTTTTTGTGTTTGCTTGTGCACTTTGTTTTTCTCCTTTTTTTTTTTCTTCTTTTTTTTTCCTTTCTTCATACTTAACCTGTCCCAAGAAATGCCTTATCTCCACTAGGCATGGAACAACGCCATACATCAGGATTCATATAAAAAGATTAAAAATGGAGATGGGGAGGCAACTCTTCTGCCCTTCATGCATGTAGAAAATCATGGCTGGCCAGAGGCCATCCACTCTGAAAGTGTATGACAGTAAGTGGAGAATCTTTGCAAAGTAGTGCTCCCAAGCTGGTGACTCCTTGGTATTGGCCGGGATTGAAGACGTTGCTCACCTTCTGAGGACATCAGATATCAGGGAGGAAAGCCAGCAGCTTGAGAATTTTTGGGGTGGCTATTGCAAAAGCCTTCAGGCTGAAAAGCTGACATGATGATAGCCATGATCCCTTTTTTTTTTTTTTTTTTTACTGAGTTGATCTCTTAAGCTACATTGGGCTCCCCTAGATTAAGCAGGTGTCCCAAGTGGAGCCTTCCTTTAGTCCTGGAGTATCTAGTCTCAGGAGATGTTGAGTCCATCACTGAATTCTGCCTAGGGAATCTGTCCTAAAGACCAAGGAGGATCTGGTCACCCAGGTTTTGGCTTGTAGGGTCAGTGACGTCCATACCTCTCCAGGTACCCATGGTCCTTGAAGTAGCATGATGATGACTTGGTCACTTCCTGATCACCCAGGCTTCAGCTTGCAGAGTCAGTAAGGTCTGTACCTGTCGAGGGACCCACAGTCCTTGAAGTAGCACAATGATGGCTTGGTCACTTTGTCCATAAGCCCGACTTCCCTAGCCAAGACCCTGGGGCCCGAAGAGCGACCCCTGAAAGCAACCTTGCCTTCACTGGCCCCTTCATCGTCCTGTCCCAGGTCCAGATGTTTGATGGTGGATCAGTTTAACTGTGAAAGTATATCTTCAGAGGACAGAATCAGGCTCCTGTGACATGTGTCACATTGGGTGCCACTGTGAAAGCATAGACAATAGGCAGGTCATCTGCCAGGCTTACGTCTATGGCTAGAAACCTCTTCTCTCCAGAGAGGATATCAGGGCACATGAAGTCCGTACTCTCTCCGCCAGTTACGCCCTCTGATGGAACATCGCAATCATGGACATTTGTCAGGCTGCTGCCTGGAAATGTATGACCACTTTTGGCAGGTTTTATGTAAGAGGAGGCGTGGCAAAGGATATGGAAACACTGGAATAGTGGTGGCTGGCACAGATGCTTTTCCAAAGTAGATCTCTTGGATCCCCTTTTTCTCTTTATGTGTCAGAATGAAAAAAGAGAGAGAAACCTGCTGAGGAGGCAATGAGAGACACTCATTACCTTTCAAGCCAGTTGGGGAGGGGGGGCTCTTGGACCGACTCCAGTGGGGACCCCAACTCTTGCCACGTGATGTTTGAGTGGTTATAGTGCACTCCTTTCTTTGGTTTACATGCAGCATTAACCACACAAAGGCCTGGGTACTTGTTTGGGTTAGCCGCCGCCTCTCTTATTTACTTGGAGCATTTTGGTTGGGACAGCCATTTGGTAATGTCTCTGTAGCCAGGATAAGGAAAAAGAGAAGATCCAACCAATCAGATCCTACATGCAAATGCAAGCGAATGCAGCCTGACAGGAGGGGTCGCACATTGACACATAGTAATAACAAAGAAAAATATGGTAATGGCTGAGGGCAAAAGATGAGAATGATATCCCGGCTCATTTTACTTTTTATATTTGACTCATACAAGTGGAGCCATGAGGGAGAGCGGGAATAATCCTTTAACCTCAGGAGACAGCCAAGACTTAGGGTTGGCTGTTGGGTACTGAGCTCTGGGATGAGTTATGGTCTTCATGCATATTTGAGTCTGAGGATTGGATTGCTTTTTCGGGTGAGCAGACATGCCTGCTGTCACGGAATAGCCGTATTTGTTATGGAAAAACAACAAAATCGAGGTTTGTTCCGAATGTTACGGTCAGGGATCGCGTTTTTCCAGAGAAAAACAACAAAAAACGAAAGTGAAATCAAACGAGTGGACAATTTTTCACAGAGGGACAAACTGGATGACGGTTAGGACGCTTGAATTGAAGCACTGTGTGCATGCTCACACTTCATATCCATCGACGGAACATACCAAACGGAGCTGAGGTTCAGAAAAAGTGCGCTCGACCATCAAACATGGCTAGCATCAAGACTACAAAGAGTGTGTGTGCGAGTCAGATGATGAAGATACTCAAAATGGACCCCACCAGCAGCCGTGAAAAAAACAAGATCGCTGTCCGAAGGTTGAGTGTTCCTGAAAATTTTTTTAATTTTCAATTTGTTCCTGATTTTGATAACATCTGTTCCTGATAGTAAGATTTTGGAGTAAGCATGCCTGGGTGAGAATTTCCATCATTCTTTTGGATGTTTAGGCATTTTTTTTTGAAAGATAATTATGAAGAAAAGGAATTTTACAACTAAAAGTAATTTTATGATATATTTTACTGTCCAAACTCTAGAACACCCTCCTCTCCCCTGTGTGTGTGTAAAGGGGCTGTTCCTTCTGGCCATTGACTGGGTGATGAAGAGGACAACAAAAGAAAAGAGCAGTGGCATACAGTGGACACTCTAGACCCAGCTTGACGATCTGGACTTTGCCGACAATCTGGACTTGCTCTCCCACACCAGACAACAGATGCAGGGTAAAACGTCAGACCTGTCAATCTTTGCAGCAAATCTCAGCCTTACCATCCACCTGCAGAAAACCCCAAGTACTAAAAATGAACACAGTCAGTCTAGACCCTGTGATGCTAGATGGAGCCCCGCTGGAAGAAGTCAGCAGCTTCACCTATCTGGGCAGTGTAGTCAACCAGCATGGGGGAACTGATGCTGACGTGAAAACCAGAATAGGGACAAGCAAGAACACCTTCATCACGCTGAAAAACATCTGGAAATCTCGACTGATCAGCACCAGGATGAAAATCCGCCTCTTCAATTCAAACGTCAAATCTGCCCTCTTATATGGATCAGAGACCTGGCGAACCACAAAAACCACCATTTAAAAACTGCAGACGTTCGTTAACAGCTGCCTGTGAAAGATCCTCCACATCCACTGGCCAGAGACAATCAGCAACAAAGAGCTGTGGGAAAGAAGTAGCCAACTGTCAGTAGAGCAAGACATCCGCAGAAGAAGATGGCAGTGGAAAGGACACACGCTCTGAAAGCCCCCGGACAACACCACCAGAAAATCTCTGACCTGGAATCCCCAAGGCGGAAGGAAGCTAGTAAGACCAAGAAAACACCTGGAAGTGGGACCTGGAAGCGGACACCAGGCAGATAGGGCGAATTAGAAAAGATTGCCCAGAACCGTGGTCGTTGGCGGGCAGTTGTTGATGGCCTATGCTCTGGCAAGAGCAGTGGGCCTTAGTAAGTGGTAAAGGGGCACAAACTGAACTCAGACTGTCAGGGTGGACGGAGTGTGAACTCACTGTTGAAGACTACTCCTGTTAGCTTGATGGTTTATGGAAAGAGTTGGCTCCCCACTGTCCATTTGTAATCTTTGTATGGGAATCCTGATGTATGGTGTGTTGTTTCACGCCAAGCGGAGAGAAGGTATTTTTTAGACAGGTAATTAAATCATAAAACTACTTTTACTTTTCAAATTCCCTTTTCTTCCTTTTTGTTGCATGTGTGCCCACATTGTTCAGCAATTGTTGAACTGATAACTGTGTGGCACTTGACTGGTAAAACTTACTTGAGTATGCTATGTGCAGACATACAATGCTCGCTATGTGACCATTGTGGAGGAGCTCCTGAATGAGGCGTTGACTTCGCATGAGAAGAGCACATACGGAGGGCTGACTCGTCGTTCCATTCTCAAGTAAGATTGCACACCCCACCCACCATAGTGCAGTTGTTGACATTGCATGTTGCAGGGCACACCCCACCCACCACAGTGCAGTTGTTGGCATTGCATGTTGTAGGGCAAACCCCGCCCACCATAGTGCAGTTGTTGACATTGCATGTTGTAGGGCACACCCCACCCACCATAGTGCAGTTGTTGGCATTGCATGTTGCGCACACCCCACCCACCATAGTGCAGTTGTTGGCATTGCATGTTGTAGGGCACACCCCACCCACCATAGTGCAGTTGTTGGCATTGCATGTTGCAGGGCACACTCCACCCACCATAGTGCAGTTGTTAGCATTGCATGTTGCAGGGCACACTCCATCCATCACAGTGCAGTTGTTAGCATTGCATGTTGCAGGGCACACTCCATCCATCACAGTGCAGTTGTTAGCATTGCATGTTGCAGGGCACACTCCATCCATCACAGTGCAGTTGTTAGCATTGCATGTTGCAGGGCACACTCTACACATCACAGTTCAGTTGTTAGCATTTCATGTTGCAGGGCACACCCCACCCATCACCCCACAGTTCAGTTGTTAGCATTGCGTGTTGCAGGGCACACTCCACCCACCGTGGTGCAGTTGTTGGCATTGCATGTTGCAGGGCACACTCCACCCACCATAGTGCAGTTGTTAGCATTGCATGTTGCAGGGCACACTCCATCCATCACAGTGCAGTTGTTGGCATTGCATGTTGCAGGGGCACACTCCACCCACCATAGTGCAGTTGTTAGCATTGCATGTTGCAGGGCACACTCCATCCATCACAGTGCAGTTGTTGGCATTGCATGTTGCAGGGCACACTCCACTCCACCCACCATAGTGCAGTTGTTAGCATTGCATGTTGCAGGGCACACTCCGCCCATTACAGTTCAGTTGTTAGCATTGCATGTTGCAGGGCACACTCCACCCATCACAGTTCAGTTGTTAGCATTGCATGTTGCAGGGCACACTCCACCCACCGTAGTGCAGTTGTTGGCATTGCATGTTGCAGGGCACACTCCGCCCATTACAGTTCAGTTGTTAGCATTGCATGTTGCAGGGCACACTCCGCCCATTACAGTTCAGTTGTTAGCATTGCTTGTTGCAGGGCACACTCCACCCATCACTGTGCAGTTGTTAGCATTGCATGTTGCAGGGCATACTCCACCCATCACTGTGCAGTTGTTAGCATTGCATGTTGCAGGGCACACTCCGCCCATTACAGTTCAGTTGTTGTTAGCATTGCATGTTGCAGGGCACACTCTACACATCACAGTTCAGTTGTTAGCATTGCATGTTGCAGGGCACACTCCATCCATCACAGTGCAGTTGTTAGCATTGCATGTTGCAGGGCACACTCCACCCATCACAGTGCAGTTGTTAGCATTGCATGTTGCAGGGCACACCACACCCACCACTTTTCAGTTGTTAGCATTGCATGTTGCAGGCACACCCGACCTATCACAGTGCATATGTTAGCATACAGGTTAGAGTGTCATTGGTTCCAGTCCCATCAGACACACATATTTGAGGAAGTTTTTGATCCTGCTTGGCTCTCTAACCCCCAGTTGTTGAGTGTGCTATGGATTTAAATGGGGAGACTAGAACCACGCACTCCAGTTTTAGTTGCTTAGAATGGAGTGTGGCTAAAATTTCCTGATCAGCAATGCAGTTATATGCATCTGTTTGGCCAGGCTAATGCTTGTTTTCCGGATAATGTTGTGTCGTTCCATGCCACGGGATAAGGCATTTGTTTGGACAGGTAAGTGTGAGTAAAATCTGTGTAAGGAAGTGTAGAATACAGCCCTGTGATGTAGGCCCAGGGCAGAACTCCATATTATTATCTTCATCATGCTTGTTTGTAATAATTGAAAACAAATTTGTGACTGCTTATAGCCTGCTGCTCCTCAGTTTACATTTCCTGTCCGCGTTCATATGTGTGGTGCATAATATCCCCAAGGTTAAGTAAGGGGGACCATATTGGATGGATATGAGAATATCCTCAGGATAAGGGTGTTCATTCATGCTGACTGTGTCTAAACAACTGTTTTCATCATTACTGGGGCTTGGCAGGTGGTGTCCTGAATGTGTTGGAACAGAACAGGTACCACTGAACACGACCAGAATGACTGTGCAGTAGTGCAGTATCTGCTCTGGTGGGTTGCCTTATGATCACCTGGTATTGACATCCCTTGTGAACTGCTCATGCTGAGGTTTCAACTGGAAGAGCTAAGGTGTGGTTATGTATAGGAGGATATAGAATGAGTGGTTTGGGATTAATGCCAGTGAAAGGACACAGAAGAGGATATAGAAAAGAAAAGCATCGCATTGTTAAATGGTACAAGACACAGTTCAGTCTTGAACAACTCAAGCTTTTGAGAGAGCATCTTTTGTTGGTTTAGTTAGGAGACGTAGCATTGGTCTGAGGTCAAGGTTTTTTTTTAACATTTAAAAGAAAATGAAATATGTGCTTAATATACATGCATTCACTTTTCTTTGTAGTTTATCACATTGTGCTGTTTCTATGTAAGCAATGTGCTGTGGTGTGCAGGGGTCCAAACAAGGGATGTCTTTCTTCCCACCCATCTCTATGGCCAGCTGGCTCTGCATGAAGAGGGAATGGAGTTGCTGAAGAAGAAAGAGTAAGTCACTGGACTGTATTGCAGTGGCAAACTGCCTTGGTTACACAGCAGAAAAAAAGGGAGTGAAAAAACGAGTAAGAAGTCATTTCTAGTTTCATTGAAAAGAACTGTCTTTTACATTTTTAAGCTGATACATGAGTGATTGCTCATGGCATGCATATGAATTATCCATTTTATGAGCTATCCACTTTACTTTAAGTTTGCCTGTTTATATTCTGGTTTACAATTTGTGTGTGTGTGTGTGTGTGTGTGTGTGTGTGTGTGTGTGTGTGTGTGTGTGTGTGTGTGTGCATACTGTGTGTGTGTGTGTAAATGAATGCATTGGTGTGTTTGAATGAGAAAACATTAGTGTGACAGGGAATGAGACAAAGAGGTGTTTGTTTTCAGCCTTTAGAATTTCGATTCCTCTTCATGTGCCAGAAAGTTGATTCAGAAGTTAGTGACCTTGTTTCAGTTTTGAATTTTCAGTCGTCTGCTTGGTTTGCACAATAAAATCTGCATACAGTGAAATATCTAGAGCTGTGTCTGAACATATGTGTGTGTGTGTGTGTGTGTTTGTGTGTGTCAGCCCTGTCTTCAGGACTATTTTGCCATCATCCACAATCAATACCTTGTGGAGGATACTGACATTCTCAGGCTGAAGGAAGCCCTGTGGGCTGTGGTGAGTTTACATATGTGGACAGTAGTGTTGCACAGTTTATATTCCACAGAATCTGCCAAGGATGTTTTTTGCGGCTTCACAGAAAGAAGTGTTAATTCATTTGGGTTATACTGATCTGTTGAAGACGGCGAAAAGGGTCAGTTTGCACATTTCTGTTGCTGTAAGATGCAGGTTCGAAATGAAACATGCAATGCAATAATTATGTGCTTGCCTGTTAACACCCCTTTTTGTAGGAGCTGCTGAGTTGACTGTGTGTGGATTTTTTTTTTAAATTGTGTCCTTCGCAAATTTCTAGGGGTACATATAAGCCAAAGTTGTTGCTAGTGTTTTTATCATAATTTATCTGGTTTTTTTTTTTCCTCTTAAAAAGCAGTTTTTTTCTGCTGCTTGCTGTTTGTGATTCAGATAGCTTCTGCAAACACAGGCATGGACTTAAGAAGACAGTGCACACAAACTTGCATATATGTAGACAGATACAGACATACATACATACATTCATGCATACATACGTACATACATACATACATTTGAATACACACAAACATATCAATGTAAGTATGCATTCTTGAAGACTTTGCAGACCTTAACACTCTTGTATAGACATACAAGTTGTTTCTTTTTTTTTCCTTTCTTTTTTTTTATCATGTCATCAGGCTCACTTGTTGTCTCTTTGAAAGCAAATCTGATGTAAACTGTAATTTGAGATACAAGCAGGCACATGCATTATACAATATAATGTACATGAACATGCATACATAAATACACACACACAAATATGTTTGTTGCATGTAGAGAAATAAACAAATTCATCGTCTCTCTTTCTTTCGCTCACTGACACTTTCTCTCTTGCACACATGCACACAAGCACACACAAACACACACACACACACACACACACACACACACACACACACACACACACACACACACACACACACACACACACACACACTCACACGCGATGATAGAATCAGGGCACATCTAATTTTCCCCAATTGCTGACTGGCTATGCCATAGGGTCACGTTGGTTCCTCAGCCATGGTGTGAGTCCTGGAAGAGGAGAACATTGTACCGGAGCTGATACGCCTGGCAGAGGAATGTGGGGTCTTCTCTATCAGAGGGTACTTGGCTGTTTGTCCCATGCATGTGTGAACATACATGTATTTGAAATGCCTGTTAATGTAATTTTATGGGGAGCAAGCTTTGAGTAATTTAAGAGTTACATAATAACATTAAGTAAGCTATAGTTTTGCTATTTGCTTGCTGCAAAGAGTATTCATTCAGAATGTGTTTTTGTATTTCAGTGTTATGTCATGATTCTAAGCTATTCTTAGAGGTTGGTGAACAATGATTATTAACCAGAGTTGTGTTTTGAAGATTTGTTCTGCAGTAAAGGAAACAAACACACAGACACTCGCTCACACACACACACACACACACACACACACACACACACACACTCACTTGCATACTCTCACACTTACATATATGTGCACTCAGAGACATAAATGTACACACAAACACATAAATGAAGCTAGTCATTTAAATCTTAAAGAAAGAAACAGTTCGGACAGTACTTTTAAAGGGATGAGGTTATTGGCAATTTTCATCTGGTATATGTGTGCGTGTGTTTTTTTTTGTAAAAATTGTAATTATGTCTTTGGGGAGGTGACATTCCAGGTCAACTTTAAGCACTTTATGAAGTGCAGAAAAATCTAGCAGAGCTAATCTTGGTTCCAGAACGGCTTTCTATGTCCTGGGTCTGGTGGCATCAACACGTCGTGGAGCTGATGTTCTGGCAGAGTACGGCTGGGAGTCCAAGTGCCACACACGCCGTGAACTGTGGCCTGTGCTGGATGAGCATGGTTGGAGGACAGCGTCCTTACAGGAGCCGTTCAGCATGGCAGATCAGTCCAGCAACAAGCAGCCAGGACGTGCTGAAGCAGGCCGACTGCCTTCTGTGGGCTCCACTCAGCTGTCATTCATCAAGGAAGAAACAGCACGTGGTGATCAGAGTGGGGAAGGGGCTGCTGCAGGATTTTATGGCACAGGGGGGGGGGGTTTGGGGGGAGGCTAGACCTCACCATTGGGGAGAACCGGGTGCATTCTTCAACTTCTATCCACAGTGATTCCTCAGACATTCTGACTGGTGTGCCGCGAAGTAGGACTCTGCCCAGTGAGTCTGGTGACTTCCGACGCTATCAGACCTTACCAGCACGATCTCTGTCAGAGAGACACATTCACAGGCGAGGTCTACCTCTAACCCATCTCATTAGATCCTTAGATGAACGGTCCACCAGTACAGACACTGATGTGGTGATCCCTGACCCAGTGACCACTGATGCCATCATGATCAGAGTGGAGGGGGCAGGGGAAGATTTCCCATCTTCAAACACTTGTGAGGTGACCCCCTCCCCTGTCATACGGCTAAGGGCTGACTCCGTAGAAGAACCTGCCTCACCTGAGTTGAGTGACAGTAAGGGCAAGGAGCCCATGTTTCAAATTGGTAGTGTCAGTGGAAGCAGTAGTAGCGGGGGACAGAAAGAGGACCGCAGCAGCAGTGAAAGTTCGCAGCGCAGCAAAGGCCGGGCAGACAGTTTCAACACAGACTCCACCACCAGTGGTGTTAGTTCCTGCGAGTCAGGAACCATGCCGGCAGTGACTTCAGCTGTCTCCTCCCTCAGTCCCATTCCCTCCTCATCTTCCATCAACACCATTTCCACATCCGCTCCCATCACACATGGTCACCCAGTGTCAGTCTCTGCTGGGGCAAAAAAACTCTCGTGATATCATTCATCCATCCACAGCACATCGAAAACGATGGAACCTTACCCGCATTCCGAGCACGAGGCGGAGATCCCAGTCGCCTGCTCTTGGATCATTGCAGTCTCTTCCAGGCAGTCGCTCCTCATCCAGTTTCTTCACCAGTCATCGAGATGTGTGGGGATATGCCACGCTGCGAAACATTCGGCGTAAACGGACCTACAGTGCTGACGCTGACCCAGATTCCACAAACAGCCATGACAGCAGCACCGCAGAGTCAAGAATTACCCGCACAGTCAGTGTGGAATCTGACGCAAGTGTAGACAGCAATATCTGGTTGAGGTAAGATCATTTTTATTTTTGACAATGTTTTTGCTGTCTTTGAAGTGATTGCACATTCTATGGATTGCAATTTTATCAGAAGTGACAGATGCAGTTGCTTAATCACCATGCAACATTTTTCCCAATGATCCATTTTTCCTGAGATCCGGTGATCTTATAAATTAGTGATAGGAAAGTTAGAAAGATGGCATGAAAAAAGATCGTGCACTGATGACAAACATATTTTTCTGGTTGAGCAGGGTTCACACTCTCCTTCAGTGTTTGAACCTCCCAGAGAGTATTGACAGTGTTCAAAGCTTTTAAATCTCCTTGAAATATGAAAAAGAAATTACCATGTTTCAGCAAGCCTGAAATTCTCATGTTCCACTGAAAATCTGCTATTTTCTCTCTCTTACCTTTCCAAACAAATACCTTTTCCCTCTTGGCATGGAACACAGCCGCATTATCAGGATACCTCCCTCCCTCTCCCCCCTTCTCAAAAGAAATTGGAAGAGAAGGAAACTAAACTCTCCTCCATACACAGTTGTGCAGTAAGATGTATCACCTTTTGTGAGTTCATTTCATTGTGGCATGTTCAAACTAGCTTAGTTTTCACCTTTTCCTTGGCAAGGGAACACCTTCCACCCCTTACTCCCATCCCCACCCACCCCACCCCCTCCTCTGCTTGCCAGAATTCAGGTTATATTCAGCATTCATGGATCCTCACAAATGGCCTTGCAAGCTTGCATTTACTCCCACCTGTTCGTGATCCCCAAACCCTCGGGGAGATGGAGCCCATCCTCGACCTCTCTCCCCGCCCTCCCAGATCAGGGACTCCATCCACCACCTAGATTGGGCCACCTCCATAGATCTGAAGGATGCGTACTTCCAGATCCTCCTTTACCCGGCTCACAGACGTTACCTCCGGTTCGTCTGGCAGGGTCGGGTGTTCCGGTTCAAAGCTCTCCCCTTTGGTCTCTCCCTGGCACCCTTCCTCTTCACGAAGGTTGTCA
Source organism: Conus betulinus (assembly GCA_016801955.1). Lineage (NCBI taxonomy): Eukaryota > Metazoa > Mollusca > Gastropoda > Neogastropoda > Conidae > Conus > Conus betulinus. Next base: position 325,833 of record JADBJO010001197.1, read on the forward strand.
AGGAGATGGCCGCCCTAGCCAGACAGGAGGACATGCGCCTCCTGGTGTACCTCGACGACTGGCTTGTCTGGCCTCCTCCCGGGCTCAGTGCTGAGCCCACACCACGCGCCTCCTCAGGCTCTGTTCCACCTGGGTTTTGTAACCAACCCCTCAAATGCGAACTCATCCCCAGTCAGAGGTTCTATTTCCTGGGCATGAGTTTCGACACGATTGCCATGAAGGTCGCCCCGACCCCAGAGAGGTCCGCTGGGATAGTGGACCTCTTCTTTCGCCTCTTAGGGATGATGAAGTCCCTTTCAGCCCTCATCCGCTAGGTCGGGTCCCCAAACCCCAGCTGCAGAGGGAGTTCTGTCGGCGGCGGTCCCAGACCTCGGACCGCTGGGCCCTGACCATTCCCCACGGCCACTGGTTCTCTGGCGCCACGGACGAATGGCTCAATCCGTCCACTTGACCACCGGCGTTCCAATCTCTCTCCCAACTCAGTCCCTCAAACTGCACACGGACGCCTCCAACTCGGGCTGGGGGGCCCACTTGGGGGACAGTCATGCCTCGGGGGTGTGGGACGCACAGATGGCACGCCTCCACATCAAGATATTAGAATTGGAAGCGGTCAGGCTGGCCTTCCTCCACTTCCAACACCTAATCTCGCCCAACTGGTTCTCCTCCTCACGGACAACACGTTGGTAGCCCATTACATCAAGGGGGGGGGGGGGGGGGGGGGGGGGGGGGCTCACTCCACCGGCCTCTCCTACGGACAGAGGCCCTCCTTCGCTGGGTGCCACGCACGGGGAACCACCCTCCGTGCGAGACATACAGCAGGGACACGCAACATCCTGGCAGACTCTCTCAGCGCACAGGGATCCTTCTGCACACAGAGTGGACCCTGAACAAGCTGACGCTAACCACAGTATGGGAGCACTGGTTCAAGCCCATGGTCGACCTCTTGGCGACCCGCTTCAACCATCGCCTTCCCATGTATGTCTCTCCCGTCCTGGATCTCCGAGCGTACGCAGTCGATGCGCTCTCCCTCCCCTGGACGGGACTCATCGCGTACACCTTCCCCCTTCCCAATACTTCACAAAGTGATCAGGAAGGCCAGGCTGGAGAGTCCCAAACTCATCCTTATAACCCCGTGGTGGCCGCCCAGTTGTGGTTCCCAGACCTCAGGTCCCTAACTCACGTTCCCCCTCTCCAGCTAGCCCCTCGGTGGGACTTGCTCAGACAACCTCGCTCGGGCCTCCCTCACTCCACCCCCCAGATGCTTCGCCTACACGCTTGGCTGATATGCCAACCAAATTGCGACCCACGGTCCCGCCTCCCCCGCGGACAGACCCCGGTCCAGATAGGCATTTCCTATCCCATCTTTCGTCCTCTCGAAAGCCCTCTGCTAGTTCCATTTGGGGCTACAGATCGGCCGTATGCACCACCATCCGTCAGTTGGGCGGCCCATCATTCGACAATGACTTCTCAGACAACTATCTCGGGGGTGGCCCTACGGGAAGCTCAGTCCCCTAGGCGCGCTCCATGTGGGACCTCTTTCTGGTTCTTGACTCCCTCAGAAAACCCCCTTTCGAGCCCCTCCGCGCTATTCCCTTTGACATTCTCTCCTTCAAGACCACCTTCCTTCTCTCCCTGGCCTCAGCCAGGAGAAGAAGTGGGATTCATGCCCTCAGTGGTGACCCTCGGGACATTGCCTTTCACAGAGACGGCTCGGTCTCGCTTAAGTTCCTGCCGGTTCTTAGCGAAAACCAGGAACCAGGCACGTCCTCTCCTTCCCTGGTTATCTGCTCCCTAGCGGATATCTTAGGCAGCGAAGGCGGCGGGGACATGGACCTGTGTCCCTCTAGGTGCCTCAGATACTACTGGGAGCGTTCCCGCCCCACGCGTTCCTCTCAGAGAAGCCTCCTTATTTCCATCTACCCCAACAGCAAGAAAGACATCTCGGCGGGCTCGATTTCTAGGTGGCTATCCAATACTATCAAATCTGCCTATGCCCAGGCCCACAAAAGACCTCCCAGCCCTTCCCCTCGAGCCCACGAGGTCAGAGCGCTGGCCACGTCCACAGCGTTCCAGCACTCTGTCCCCGTGCGCCATCTCCTGGAGGCAGCCTACTGGCGTTCGGAGAACCCTTTCATAAACTTTTATCTAAGGGACATCCGCATGACCAGGCTGATGGTTCTAAAGGGGTTTCATTTGTGGCGGCCAATGCAGCCATAACAGTTAACCCAGGAACCATTAGGGCGCTCAGCCCTCCTCCTATTCCTTTAAATTCTGCTATGGTCTGACATGGTATAGTATACGACGCCAAAATGGGGAGTTTGTATTATACTCCCTGTTTGGCTAAGTATACTTACCATGTCAGACTCTAATGCCCGCCCTACCTTCCCCGCTAGCGCCAAGGTTCCCTGGGGTTGCCTTGCGCGCAGGCCTCGTTGAATGACGGGACAGTACACAATCTTCGGCATCTTCCGTAGGCGGGAGTAGGGTGGGGCGTCACGTGACTATCTTATGACTGCATTTGCCACAAAACTTCGGCCTGACAGAGCGTCCGGTACCATTTTGATCAAAAGCAGTGAGAAGACATTTCCCTGCATGCCTTGCGCGTCTTTTACCTTGTCAGAGATGGCGACGAAGTGGTCTTGCTCGCCAACGGCTGGCTCTTCCAATCTTCAGAAGTTGCAAAACTATTGCGATTATGAAGATTACGTTTTTTTTTTTTTTTTTTTTTTTTTTCAAATTACAGGTTTTCATCAGAGATATTACAGGTGCACGAATTTGGGGTGAACAGGTCTGCATTTGTTTTTAATGACTAAGCCTCATTCTCCCTTGCTTTTGGTCTGATAATTCTTGCAGTTATGTTCTGCTGCCACCTTTCTTCAGCATTTGACTCCACAATCATGAATTATTATTAGACAGTTTGGCCTTGGCTTTTTATTCAAGATGCCATTAATATGTCCATTGGCATCTGGTCTGTATATTGTAGTCTGGATCTGGGTTTGAAATATCATCATTATGCCTATCATAACTACATATTTTGGCCTTAGCTCTTTAAGTTGCTATTGACATGCCTGTTCTGACTGTTTCTGTCTTGGCGCTTGGTTTAAAGCTGACTTGATATACCTATTGTAACTACGTTTTCAGCCTTGGCTCATTATTCAAGATGACATTGATATGCTCCTTTCGTCTGTATTTTTGTCTGGCTCTTGGTTTAAGCTGTCTTTAAGATGCCTATTATGAGTACATAATAATAATAATAATGCCTATTATGAGTACATAATAATAATAATAATAATAATAATAATAATGAATACTTATATAGCGCCTATTCTTGGCTAGAGACCGAGCTCTAAGCGCTTTACAATCCACACTCGTTTACACAATGGGCTGCCTACCTGGGTAGTGCTGACTGAAGAGCTGCCAGCTGGCGCTTCATTCAGTCGTTTCCCGTGTCATCCAGTCAATATCGTTCAATATCGTTCACTCAATTTTCTTACTTACTTCAATTCTTTCCATTTCTCACGCAGGATGCATGCTATGTGTAACGTGTCATCCATACCAATAGCCAAACTGGCCTATTCTTCCGAAAGTTGGTGATGGGATTTTACGTGTGTGCAAGATGTTAAGCGTGCGTTCACACATGGAACCTCGGTTTATAGTCTCATTCGAAGGACTATGAGGGAAAATAATTATTTTGGCCTTGGTTCTTAATTTAACATGCCTATAATGACTGCATTTTTTGTCTTGGTTCTTAGTGTAAGCCGCCATTGATATGCCTGTTACACTATATATTTTGGTCTGGGCTCTTAATTCGAGCATCCACTGACATGCCTTTTTAGATTGTAGTCTTTGATCTTGGCTCTTGATATAAGCTGCCATTAACAAGACTGTTGACTATGTTATGGGTCAAGAGCTTTTGCATTTGATTTTGGGGAGGGGCCTTCTCCTTTTCCTGATCCTGCCAGTATTTTCTCTTTGATTGTGGCTTTTCATCTTTGAGAGAGAGTGGGGACTATTCATTGCACCCCCAGATTGTTTGGAGACCATTAAAATAGTTTTGAAACATTGAATGCTGAGCTGGGCCGGAGAACAGTACAGAGACACTATCATATAAATATTTATGAACAGAGTAGGCCATTGGTGAGGATTCACCCACCATCCTTCATATTCAGGCAATTGTTTATACAGGTAATTTGAGAAAAAGCAATCTCTCCGCAGAGTTGGGGAAAAGTGAGGAAACTGAGCTAGCTGAGAAAGAGCTGAAGATTGTGAACTAACAAAGGAAGATCACTCCAGCACCTATTCATTTTGGGAATTCTGATGTTTGGCCATGTTCCACGCTGAGTAGGGATAAGGCGGTTGTTTGGACAGATAAGTATATCGAAAAACTACTTAAGTAGCATGAAAAAAAGATTTTTTTTTCATAATATTCATATTCATTTATCGAGTGCTAATGAACTGAAATCAGATGTTGAAACAGAAGTCCTTTTTTTCATTTGAATACCCGAACAAATGCTGCAAGTCTAAACCAATCCAAATTTTGAATGGAAATGTACTGGTTTATGTAGTTTGCTTAGCATGTGCTTGTTTTCTATGGTGTTGTTGTTTATTATTGACCTTTATGATCACATTCTTGACTATTGAGAATCTGGATTGCATCTAGAACCTCGTGTTTTGTCTCCGCACCATGGTCATCTCAGATGCTGTCACTGAAGTTTGAAGCCAGTGCACTATGCATCAGTAAAACCTGCAAGTTTTTCTGACCCACCATTCTTTAATCGGCAGGTGCCTGGGATGCTAGTTGTGTACAGTCATGTTAAATGCACAGTTACCTTTCACTGTCACTGATAGTCACATGCAACACAAGCTGATTTTTTTTTTTTTTCTTTCAGCTTTTTGGACTTGAATCAAGCACTTGACACATGGCTGGCAGTTTTGCAAAAGCAGTTGTTCTCAAACGTCTTTACAGTCAAAGCGTTTAGGGCCCAGCATCTGGAATACCCTCCCTTCCCCCTCTGGAACTTGGCATTCTTTTTGCCCCGTTTCCTTCAAATCTTTTACAAAGTTTTTTTTTTTTTTTTTTAATCTGATGTAAGACAGAACACCTTGCACCTAGTTTTCCTGTTTTACCTTCAAGTGATTCTGGTCAGTGCGTGTTTGTACATGTGTCTGCCATGTGGTGTGTGTGTGTGTGTGTGTTGTGTGTGTGTGTGTGTGTGTGTGTGTGTGTGTGTGTTTGTGTGTGTGTGTGTTTGTGTGTGTGTGTGTGTGTGTGTGTGTGTGTGTGTGTGTGTGTGTGTGTGTGTGTGTGCGCGTGCGCGCGCGTGTGTGTTTGTGTGTGTGTGTGTGCGCGCGCGCGCGCGCGTGTGTGTGTGTGTGTGTGTGTGTGTGTGTGCGCGCATGTGTGTGTGTGTGTGTGTGTGTGTGTGTGTGTGTGTATGTGTGTGTGTGTGAGTGTGTGTGCATGTGCGCTGATAAATGATGGATTAAAAAGGGAGGGTGGATGGGAGAGACATGGACACAGATGCAGGGCTGAAGATGTTTTATGATTGCTTGAGTCATTGAAGTCTTGTCTTTTCAGTTTCTGTGCTTGTTTGTTATGAAATGTTTTATAAACTGTGTCAGAGTCTGTATATATGTGCTTGGGTCTATAGGTTTCTTTGATGAAGTATAAGGAATCTTACTAGATAATACCAATGAGTGCGTTACATAAATTCAGATGATTTAGCTAAAAACTTGGGACAAATCTGTGTCCATGCAGGTTTGCAGATTTTCTGCTTTTTCCTTGATCTATAACAGACATAATCATGCTTTTTTTCTTCATTTTTTGGTTCCATCAGCTGTTGAGATACACATGTGATAAGATGAAGAGAACAAAAGAGGTGTGAATTGAAGGATAGGACTTGTCGTTTTGTTCAGAGTATTATTTATGATCTAAGGTAAGAAACTTGGACGTGGGTGAATATTTTTTTAGTCCTATGAAGTGAACATGGTTTAATGACTTGAAAAGGTAATTGAAATTTCTTTTTGTCTCATTTGATTGATTGTTTCTTTTATTGATTAACAAAAATCATGATCTGAAAAAGTAAAGCTGGATAAAAAAAAAAAGAAAGAAATTGCAGTAGGAGCAGAAAACAAAGTCCACAGTCTTGCCATGCTATGTTGGTGTTTCGGTGATGCAGCATCCGGCGTAACGTGAGCAGTGCGTCACTTGCTGACCATGAGCAACAAAGTCAGCAACTAGCAGGGTCAACCTTGACATCCTTCAAACCTCTCTCTCTTCACAATCGCTTCGTTGGCCTGACATTGCCTGTTGATGTCAACATGATGTTTGAGGTATGTATGTGTGTGTGTGTGTGTGTGTGTGTGTGTGTGTGTGTTTGCTTAATGAAGATATCAGAATATCAGGAAAAAAAGAGAGATTAAGCGTGTATTTACGTTTGCAAATTTTACCAAGTATGGATGAATGAAATGGCAGCAAGCAAGCAGCAGTAGTGTTTTTTTTATTTGCTGTATAGTCATTGTCATCAGATACAATCATATTAGTTGATCTCATTCAAATGCTCATTTATTTCTACTAAATCATGTCATTCAGTATATTATATACTTTCTCTGGGTGTTGTCTTGCAGGTTATTGATTGAAGGAGAAGACACCAGATCATCTGTGTTCAAGCAGCAGAGTCCTGAAGAGACATTGGCTGAACAGCTTTCAGGTGAATATGCAACACGAGATATTGCAAAGGAACTGAAGTGAAAAATGCGCATTTTGGTCTTGTAAGTTTGGAGTGGATAATGGAACATACACATGCGTGATCACTACATTCATAGGTAGTCACTTTGCTTTAGAAAAATAAGGAATACTAGGTAAGCTGCTTCTCTGAAATTACTGATAAGCAAATTTGAAATCATATTGCAGATGAAAATCAGGCAAGTTTATCAGCCTCAGGTCTGGAAAGTCTTGTGTCCTTGTGCAGACATTTGGCAGAGTGGCATTAAAGCAATTTTAACAAAAACTAGTTATGAATGTGTTTGGGATTCACAGAGTTTCATTAAGTGTATCGTCTCTGTGTAGAAGTGTGGAAAACAGTCTGAAGAGTTCATCCAAAGCTGGCTAGAGTCTGTCAAAAGAAGAAACGAATGCTTATTCACAAACATTGGAAAGATGATTTTTGCAGAAAACAATTTCTTAAACAATTTCCTGATTAATATATGGGTGCATTAATGAACTTTCTTTCTTGTAATCACAAGCTTGAAGTAGGAAAGGGATGATGGCATGGACTGTTGAGAGAAGAAAGAATTTGTAGAAACTGCAACAGAAATGAGGTAGGTCATGAATCTTATTTTGTATTCGAATGCAGATTAATTTTATACATGATCAATTTCTTCCAAAACCGTATTTGAAAGTATGTTCAGTGTTAAACCTTCATATTTTCTTTAGTAGAACCTTGATGAAATGTCAGCTGAACTCAGCGAAGTACATCAAATTAAGCCCAATACTTTGATTAGCCCCCTTGTATGGATGAAATACTTTTTGATCAGTATGCATGAATATTGTCTTTCAATTTTCAATGATGCGATTAGTGATATTGTTCATTTTATTTCCTTGTTTAAATTCAAGCTGATGACTGTTTGCCTATTGTTATTATCCTTCATACCCCAACAGGGGTGAAAGGAAACAGATATTGTATTGTATTGGGTAAAGGGGAAAAAAAAAGATCTTATAATCATTCAGTTCATGCCAAATTATTTCTGTTGTTTCAGAATGTAAGGTATCAGTACCACAGCACGTTCCGCCTCTGAAGAAAGAGGGCACCTTTGAGCACAATAGTGACATATGCTTGTTGTGTACCGGGCCACGCCAGCAGTGTTTCAAAAGTGGAAACATGCCGAAGGGGCAGGAAGGTGGGTTAGTCATTTACTGTTCCCCATGTGTATGCTGGTGATGTAGTTATCTTCTTTGTTTAGTTGCTGGTGCACATGTATGACATAATCAAGCACACAGCAGACACTTCGCTCATACATAACCCACTTACATACATCATTACATAAATGCCTTCATACATAAACAAATCTATATATGTGACCATACCATCCCTTGCATTTGCTATATGATTCTGTTAATTGTTAGTTGAAAAACAAAAGGAATCAAATTAGGAAGGAAATGAATTAACACAGTCAAGTTTCATCCTCGTAATGGATACGTCTCTGAGAGTGTTGCTCAGATTTCCTGACCAGTTCTTCAGGTCCTGTCATGCAGTCTTGGACCTGAACAGAAATCTGTAGCAGCATCTTCATCATTGTCATCCTCATTGATCAGCATGAAATAAAGTCTCAGATTTTGTGGCCCTTTATGGTCTGCTCAGATGGTGACATCAGTTTTGATTTCCTGTCCATGTCTAAGCCTGTGGTTTGATTCTGTTGGGGTCAGTGGCAAATTCATGGGGACTGTTGTTGGATTGACATGGTGGCGCCCTCTGGAGGGATAGCTAACTCCCTCTGGTTCCATGACTAAGCATATGTTATCAGTACGTGGGTTGGTAGGTGTCACCAAAGTGACATAGCAGCAGTGCAGGGTCTCCTCTGGTGGGTTTCTTCATGACAACTGGACATTAACTTTTACATCTGGATTGGCAGTATCAGGGCTATGGTGGGATGGACCAGGCTGTGGCTGTGGACAAGAGACTAAGATGAGGGATTAGGATGCAAAGCCATTGAAGTGGCACAGATGATGAGACAAACAAAAAAAAGGCTTTGTCTTGCTGTTGGAGGTCGCAACCCTTATCACATGTTTGAAATACCACTTCGATCATGTAACACAGTGCAAATCCCCCGTTTTTGTCGGATTTGAACTAGGCTTTCATTGCCTGAATTAGGTCTGCCTAGGGTCTAGCCTGAAGGCTTTATAGTGATAATGTGAGGATCCACAGGTACATTTTGTGAAAGGAAAACAGCAGACTTTTTTTTTTAATTTACTGATCGAAGAATCAGAGAACCTTTATCATATTATCAGAACTGTGCTAACATTTCCTTTTTTCTTAAAGTTTGGTCAAGATCAGTCTTTGTGTGATGAACACTTCCCAGTGAAATGTTGCTTGTAGTCTCTCAGTCTGTATGCTTGTAATTTTTTGAAAGTAATGATGTTTGTAAAATCTGTTCTGCACAGATATTCCTCACATAGATGCTGAGACAGAGACTGTGTGGGAAGAAAGGACTCTGATGCTGATTCCATGGGGCAGGGGAAAGAGATGTGCGTTTACGAGGAGGCAGTATGAATGAACAGGTGTCCTCTGCTACGCCAGGCAGTCAGACAGCAGCGCCAGTTCTGATTCAGGTGTTGTCTGGTTCATCACTCTTGATGAATATGCACTGGGGGGAGTTAGTATGCAGATTGCGGGCATGCATGATTGTATGTTTAAGTGTGTGTGTGTGTGTGTGTGTGTGTGTGTGTGTGTGTGTGTGTCTGGTCTATTGCATTTCTCTCAGGTGTATCTTAATTGTTCCTGATTTCACCTGCAATCAAGGTTATTATTGTCAAACATTGTGCATTGCTCTGTTGTGCTGAAAGTGCTTTCAACTGTTGTAGAAAGGTTGCTGTTTCTGTTAACTGTTTGACAGTGTGATTCCTGTAAACATCTGTAAGTAAATGAATAAGCAATAAAACATCGTCATGTTATCATGTCATCCGTATTACCACTGGACACTTTAGAGCCTGCACAGACACTATGCCTAGGTTACATTCAGCTGATGCTGTCTGAAGCTTCTTTATGACATTGAAAGGGCAATTATGGAAGAGGTTACCAGTTTCCATCTTTTTTTTGTTTGTTTGTTTGTTAAGGACAGTGAGGAAAGAGGTTACTGTTTCCCTTTTTTTTTTTTTTATTTTTTTGAGAAAAAACAAGGGCAATGAGGGAAAAGGTTACAGTTCCCATCTTCTTTTCTTTTTAAAAGAAAGGGCAGTGAGGGAAGAGGTTTCCGCTCCCATCTTTTTCTTTTTTAAGGAAAAACCAGGGCAATGAGGGAAGAGATTAGCAGTTCCCATCTTCTCTCCCAAGTGCACCGTGCTGGAGCTGTACTAAGACACATCTGAGTTTGGCTGTGTGGGGGGCAGCCAGAAGAGGCGGCATGGGAGTAATGCCATGACGGGGCATGGAAAATGAGAGAGAATGAAAGAGAGAAGAAAGAAAGCGATGCAGTATAGTGTGGGTATTGTTTCCATGACCCTTCCAGTGCTGACCTGGGTTACACTGCTTGAATGGTGTTAAGTGAGGAAGATGTAAATGATAAAACAAACGAGGGAATGCAGCTTATGATTGCAGAACAAACAGGAAAACTTCAGTAACAAAGGAAGTTCCTCACTCGCTGTTATTCCCTAGGCTGACATGCGCATAGCAGCTGCGGAAGAAATGTACACATATCATATGGCTGAGACTTGCCTTCCCTTTTGATCTTAGACATTGTCACACGTAGGTCGAATGAACTACAGGTAACCTTGGTGTGGTAGATGTGAAAGAAAATCTTCAGTAGGGCAGGGGACATGAACACTTGAGAATAAACAAGGTACCTTTTGAGCCCATAAAGAAATGGTTTCGTGCACATATCTCCTAATTAATGCCTCAAGTGGTGCCAATTCACCTATTACACATGCACACAAGAGTCAAATGGAACACACTAGGGAACATCTGTAAAAGAAAGAACAGTCACTTGTACAGGTGTTTTACAGATGAGCGAAGGAAGCAAGGAAGCAAGGAGGGAAGTGAGAGGGTAGGGATTAGTGCTACAACTGAACATTGAAACACAGAGTCTTTAACACTGATGACAAAGGGAAGGTCTACTACCAAGCAAATGCAATGACAACATCAGGAATTAACTTCACAAACAATATGTACAAAATTTTTTCCTCTTTTTTATCTGAAAGGAAAGGGGGTTGAGAGGAGCAGGACAGGTTCCAAATTGTGATCATTCACTCCCTCCCCACCAAATCCTTGCCTAGCATACATGTGTCATTTGGTGGCCTCTACATCCTCGCTCAGTTGTAATTATTTTGAATTTGAAAAGTTTCATCCTTGGAATTGTACTCAGGTGTATATTGTTGAGTAGGCTATCCGCCTCAGATAAAGAAATGGTCAAAACACAAAAGTCATCAAAAGAATATGGATCATTTCGATTACCTTGCTGTGTTTGACATTCCATTTAAACCAACAACAAAGCAGAAGCAACTGTTCTCCAATTTTTCTTTTCAAATGTACTGTAGTTTGAAAAAGGAAGAGAAGAACATCTTTTCAATGTCCAAGAAAACTCCGTTATTACAGCCATTTCTTTTTAAAATGTGTTATTTTATGGAGATGAGAGTATGGGAGTGTGCCTGCATATCCTTCTGTATTTTTTATGGGTTAATCATGTAGTTATTTTATGTGCATATGTGTGTGACTTTTTTTAAAATAGGATATGTGTTTGATTCTAGTTAAAAATGGTGTATTTTCAGCCAGTAAAAGACTGACTGAGGACAGCATAGAAGGAAGACGACTGATCCGCATGGAGATCCTACGACTCATCACCAATCTGTCTAGTTCTGTGGGACTCAAGGGGTCTGAACAGGGACTGCTCAGGTACGATTAGTCCTAGTGCAAAAGTGATGGTAATGTCAGTTGTATTCCTCCCTTGGGTTTTTGATATTTCACAAAATTCAGATTGCAGTCAGAATGAATGAAATAACTTGTTGATTCTTGAAGATTCGATAAAGTTTTTTATGTCAAAAATCATATGATTTGATAATTCTTTAAGATTTGACAAAGTTCAGATTCATTTTTTAATGATATGATTTAATGATTCTGTAAATAAAGATAGAGCTGTTTCCTGTCAAAATTATATGACTTAATGATTCTGTCAGATTTGACAGTCCTCAGTTTCATGGTGGAATGGGTTGTCTTCTAGATCAATTGGATATCTCAGTTTGTTTCCACTTGCAACTTGATGATTGATCTGCCAGATTTAATAGAGTTTGGTTTTTGTCAGAATGATACAAATTTATGATTCTTTAAGATTCGATACTGCATAGTTTCCTGTCAGCATGATATGAATTGATGGATAAAGATTTGACAAAGATTATTTGTAGTCAGTTCACCTGGCATCTTTTTTTTTTTTTTTCCAGCTTAAAACAACGATTTCCGTCCACATTCAAGGATGTGTGTTTCTTCTCTGAAATATGTTCCCTCATGTCATCCCTCGCCTTTAGGCTGAATGCCCGCGTTTCATACAAGAGTTGTTCGATGAGATTGACATCACAAAGGTAATCCATGGATGCATGCCTGTCTGGTAGAACTTAAGTGTTGAAATTTTGGATCAGATACTGTTTTTTATGGTCCGTTGTTATACCAGTGAGAATTTAGGGTAGAAGAATGGAAAGGGTGTAGGGAAAGGTGGTGAATGGATGATGGATCATCAAACTTTAAAACACACAAAATATTACATGAAAATACATGCTACTGTTTGTTATTGAAGTCAGGAATCAGTCTTTGAATGTTTACATAGAAGATGTGGTATGCCATATGGAGGAATATGTCAGGTTCGAATGTGGAAAGAAACAGACCAAACTGATGAGGATCATGGCCTTGACTGCAAAACCTTAGATTGCATGAATGATTATTTATATTGGGTGACTTTCGATTACCTGCTGAGATGAATAAATAAAGGCTTTAGCTTGACTATATCAGGATAAGTTTTCAGCTACAAAGTAGGAGGACACATTTGAGAACACAGACTACTGCCAAGGTGAAACTGATCTTGAATCTGTCCTTTGATCCAGATAACTAGTTCTTCCATAGGTCACATTGCATCTTTCCTCCAAAGTTTGTTGCATTATTTTTATAGTTTTTGCGTGCTGACAGAGAAATAAAGAAATCAACAGATGTTAATGAAAATATGATATCCCTCATGTTGGTACTTTACACAGAGGTGGAGAAAACGATGAGATCAAAGTGATTTCCAGAGTTTGATCATCACTTAAACATCATGTATTAAGGACCTGCATTTTCTTCATTCAGGCTGCTTCCTTCTGTTCGATCATCACTTCACACATCATGATGTGTAGTATGACCTGTACTTCTTTCAGATTGCTTTTTTTTAAATGAGTTGTGATTCAGCTCATTTCTGATACAGCAGTTCAACATTGTTGTGACTGGCACTGCCTCTACCTGATCTTCCTGCCAGCCTGAGCTTGCCTCCAAGAAACTTCAAGAAAAACAGTAGTACACAAACCTGTCTAGCAGCCCTAAATAGAGTTCAGTAACACCAAATGTGGTGTGTGCTTATTCAAAAATGGATGCCGAGTTTAGCTGTGTCATTTATAACTTGATTGCCGATCTTGAGTCCAAGACAATCGTTGACTGCCCCTAGCGCTTCCACGGTTGGTTTTATCTGCTTGTACTGGCTACCAAAGTAAAATCTGACATTATGCAGTTTCTACATGATCTTCCCCATAACTTTCACTACTACTATAACCTTCTTGAGGTAAAAAAAAGACTTATCAGAATCCCTATTGGCAGGCGTGTCAAGATCTAGTTGCAAAGTGAGGCAACTGTAGGCGGAAATCTAAACAAATCTTTAAGAAATCTAAACAAGTCTTTAAGAAATTATGTAACAAAGATGAACAAACAAATCACAAGACAAAATATGACGCATTTCAGCTCTCTTGGGTCCTTTCAGGAAAAGAAACAACACACAGGACAACAAAAAATGAAGAAAGAGCAATCACTTATTGGTCAAATTTGGCGCAAGATAGGCGTTAAATGAAGATCTAGTCTAGCAGACAAAGAATTTTTTTTCTCTCAACATTGGGTTTGTGTTTTTTAATTTTTTTTAACTTTTTAGATTTCAAAATCGCACCAAAAAAATCATGTTTTAAAACTTCACAATCCCAAACAGTACTAACCATAATAAGGGAAGCAACTCAGTTAACACCATAAGTGCCTATGGTTAAAGCAAAAAATGAGTTTGTACCTTAACTGCTATGAGTATACTTGTAGTTGATCGATGTGCGCTGCTGGCAGACTATGAGAACACATGTAGTCAGTCATAGACGGGTAAATGAAATTGCCTTCATTTGTTGTAGCCATTCTCAGTACTCTGCTGACAGACAAGGGTTGTATTACAAAAGCAGCTGCACTTACTTTGCATTATAATAATAATAAAAATTATCATTATAATTATTATTTTTTTATTTTGGATTACCTTATGTTACTGTAATTTTCAGAGTTTTAATCCATTACTTTTTTTCCCCTTTAACTCTACCCCTTGAGGCTACTCCTCTGGCAGTGGCCCGTTCATGGATTCGTCCAATTCTGTTTTTAGCTTACCATAAGGTTATCTTTCCCCCTTGATCAGTAGTCATTCAGACAAACTGAAAACCAGTGTTTGCAGAAATCATATTTGGCCACAATTCACAGCAAAAATGATTCATACACAAGCAGCAGGCAAATTGGCATCAGTAACAATAGCTGAATGTAATTTTTGCTTCATCAGTCACTCATCAGCACCATACAAGCAATTCAAGCAAAAAGGTGAGAAGCAAATCTTATGATACGTATTTCAGTCTGAAGGCCGTTGATCTGAATCTTCAGAGAGCAGCTGTGCAGCAGCCCAAGTCAGTGTTCCAATGGTGTATTCAGCATAGCACGCTTTACCAGTGCAGAAATTGCAGCTGTCCATGATTTTAATGGTTTCAAGAAAACTAGCAAAATATACTCAGCAAAAGCCCACAGAAGTCGAAGTGAGCACAAGCCCACAGGCAGACGCACCAGTCTTCTGCAGACAAAATGGCTGTCATTTATGAAGAGTTGTCAAAACCCTTTGTATCTGACACTGAAGTGGTGTCCTTCAGTAGGTAAAAAAGACTCAAAACAGCTGATTTTTTCTGTTTATTGTATTTATGCCTTTTGCTGATTGCTTCCCACTGTAGTCATTCCTCAGAATACTCAAGTTCAGCTTCACCATATTTGATATTGGTTTTCACAACTATTTGCGTGTGGCTGATCAATCAGGTGCCACATGTGTGTTGTATTTCTGATGTGGTTTTTTTTTTGACAGATGTGTTTTGATAAAGTTTATATAACGGTGCGGTTTGTAAAAAGCATGAAGATTATGGTATGTAAAATTTTGATAAAGTATTATAAAATAGTACAAAACAGAGCACTGATGATAGATAAAGTATTGTAGATAAATAGTACAAAACAGAGCATCTGAAAAAGCATGTATTGTGTGGAAACAAAGTAGCTAGTGTCCTCTGTCCTCTTTGAATGTATACCAAGCCTTAGCATTTCTACTTTCTGCTCAAAAACAGACAGATGCACCGTCAGCCATCTCTTCCACTCATACTCTCCTCCCATCTGCAGGATCCTCAAGTTAAACTGACACACAGCAGAGGATTGCAAACCTGCCTTTGAAACCAAACCCATGATTACTTTCATGCGGAGTAAAAGCCTCTAAGACCTACTTGTGCACACCAAATTGAATAAAATCACAGTATCAAAATCACCCGATACTTTTTTTCTTTGCTCAAGGCCCAACTGCAAGATCTATCCTCTCACAAAGCCAGACACTGTTGTACATGGCCCCAAAGACTTGTTCAAAATTAGATTTAAATTCACTTATCAGAGTGGGCTGCGTTGTGCATGTGTCCACTGTGGACTGTGCAGTAAGATCTGTGTAGGTGAGACGTCCCGCACACTTGAGATGTGCAGTTTTGAATAAATGGCAGACATCTGGCACCGTCAGTCCAAAACAGTTGTTCTGCATTTAAACCGTTCCCAATACACATTAATCATGTCAAAGTCCTGAAACTTTGGCAATCACAGAGTGACAACTTTGAGCGTAACGCGCAGGAATCCCATCTTATTGCTAGAGTAGGAACCCTCTGCTCACTTGGCATCAACATTCATGTACCTATCTACCCCTCAGCACCAGCCCACAGTACTCGTCTCAGACACACAACCATATTGCCCATTATGTATCTCATGTATGTGTTACAGCTATTTTCTCCTCTCCTCCTTTTACCACCACAGTTTTTTCTTTATCATTTTATCTGTTCATTCCTTTTCTTACCCCTTACCCTGGTTTTCTTCCAGTTACATATACTTCCTCTTTACACATATGTTCTTTATTTTACTTACTCTTTTTCTCTGTCTTTTGTTTGTTCATTTTCTTCTGTTTTCAGTAGTGCTATTAGCTTTTCATTTGCAGATTGTTTTTATTCCCTTCCACCTATCCTTCCACCTATTGTTAGAAACAGCATTCTTATTATCATTATCATTATTAATAATACTATTATTATTATCATCAATAGTATTATTATTATTTTTACTGCTGCTACTACTGTCATGTTATTCTTAATTTTGTCATTGTTAGTAGTAGTAGTAACATTATGATTACTACTATCAGCATCACCACTTTCAACATTCATGCTGTATGATGAACCTTACTCCGCTTGTATTTCTGAATTTCTTTGCATTTTGTATATTACTTAGATTTTACCTTACTATCTTCCCTAGTTTGTCTATCATTGTTATGATTACGATTATGCTTAATATTAAAACTATTCGTATATTTGTTAGATTCTGTCGTACTATTTCTGTTGTTTTTTTTATATTGTTCTTCTTCTCTCTCATCTTCCTCTTTTTCTCCTCCTCTTTGGTTTTCTGCTTCTCCTTCTTCTTCCTATTATTATTATTGTTACTGTTATCATTTTTCATTGTTTTTAACATTATAATCATTATTACTGTTATCATTGCCACCATAACCATATTATTGAAACTTTTCTGTCATTCTTCTCTGTCCTATTCTTCTACTTTTATTGGTATTGTTACAATTACTATTATCATTTTGTTATTACATTAGTGTAATATTATATGATTATACTGCCATTGTTATTGTTGTTTTCAATATTTTTTTATCATCATTATTCTTATTCTAACCCTTATTGTCTCCCCTTAACCTCAGTACCGTACACTTCCTCTCGCACATATTTCAGAACAAGATTTCCTTGAGAATTCATGTGTTTGCCCACTAAATTTGGCATTTTAGTTTGTAGCTTCCTGTATAATCTGTCTTCAAAGGCTTTGTCAAACAATGCAAAAAACATAAGGAATGTTTGTGTCTGTAGGTTGTACATTTGTGAGCTTCGTTGTTGTTTGCTGTGTCCATCGGATCTGTTTCCTGTCAGAAATGTTAACAGGATGGGTGGGCAGTGTGGAAGAGAGGAAGCAGGATAGTCGTTCAGGATGGGAAGGGAAATGAAATTGCAAAGGAGGAAAAGAGGCAAAGGTGAAGGTGAACGGCAGGCAAAGCAGGAAGATGGGGTGGACAACAAAAGAAAACACTGTGGGGACAGAGATTATTATCAGGAGTAGGCATATTTCTTTTACATTTTACACTGTGGGGACAGAGATTATTATCAGGAGTAGGCATATTTCTTTTACATTTTACACTGTGGGGACAGAGATTATTATCAGGAGTAGGCATATTTCTTTTACATTTTAAGAAAGTAAATGGAAGTTGCCACTTTTCTGTAACCCCCGTCCAGTTGCTTGTATGTGTGTGTGTGTATTCATTCATTTTTTTTCTTTCTGTTTGTAGTTTGTGGAAGGTCCGTACAGTTTCCTTGGCATCAAAGATGATGATGTCACCCATATGGCTCCAATTCGACAAGACAGCATGGACAGTTTTTGCCGACTTCTCATGACCTCGGAGAAGTGTGTGCTGGTCTGGGTCCCAGCTTGCACCTCTCCTGCCACTGTGATTTTCATGCCCTGTGATTCCCTGCTCAACCACCACACATGTGTATACATCAATAAATTATTCAGATAAGTCACACCAACTGTGATTCTTGTTCAGATCGTGGCCAGTATGATCGTTTCAGTTGCGACTGGAATTGCAGACCAGTCAGTCAGATCTTAACAGATTGTCACAATTCCTCTATCCCGCAATATCTATCTATCTATTCATTTGTTCGGTATCAGGGGAAAGGGGGAAATCTGTCAGCAGGAATCCTGATTGTTTTGAAACTAGGAAAACTGTCCATTCAGATTCTGTCAAAAGTGAAGTAAACCAACAGTGGCATCGTTTGTGAACGTATGTGAACCTTTGAAGGAGGTAACTCACACACTCTGAAGAGGAAAAACCTTTTCCTATGGCTGACAGGTGTCAGAATGTATTTGGAAACCACCTGACACTTGTATTGCTTCAGTTACAAGAAGAGGTCCAGTGGAGTGAGCATACAGGTGGAGTATCAATCAGAAACAGGCAAGAATCATTGTCTAGTGAAGAGGGCCTGTGGTTGCCTCTTTGAACGAGTGTGGGTATATGTTTGTTGTTTCCTCAGCAACACTGCTTTATCAAAGGTTGGGACACTGAGCCTGTTGAGCAGTTTGTGATAGTACACTTTTCACTTGTTGGACAAAAAACTGTGATGGCCGTTGCAGTTGTTTCATGGTAACGACCATGCAACAGTTGGAAACAAGAAATTTAATTTTGGTGGGTTTTTTTTTTGCTTTTGTTTTTCTTTTATTTCCCAGCCATGTGTTCCTTGTGCATTTTTCCTGTGGCTGAAAATGTATCTTATCCAGATGGTGCAGACTTACTTTTCTGCATAGAATGAAATTCTGACTTTTGTGTCCAAGATCATGTTGAAGCCGATTGTCTTACAAGAAAGAACAGTGTTGTTTTCATGTGGATTGAATTCTTGGGTGTCACATTTCTTATCAGTACATTGTGGACAAGATGTGTGCCAAAAGTCATTGTGAAATAAGTACCACTCATTAAATCATAATCAACAGAATGGCAGTTACCTACTCTGTCAAAAAGCCATTATGAAAATAATGCAGTACAGTATATCATACAGCCTTTGCATGCATGGAATGACACTGAACTTGTGTGTGTCTGTGTCTGTTGGCGTTTCTGTTTTTTTTTTTATGAGCATGGCATGTGTTATTCAAATCTTCATTGCGTTTTACATCTGAAAATAATGTTTAGTAATGGTTTTGTGTATAACTTGCATTTTGAGTTAAGAAAAAAAAACAACAACAAACAAATAATGAAATTCAGATATTATAAATTATTAACGATGTTGGTTGTGGTGAATTGATTGAATGTGATCCAGAGTAGTTGAGGCAGAGTGTATTTAGATAGAATTGTTGGATTTTCATTTGTGTTCTGCTGCTTGTGCCTGCATATTTTCTTTGTGCATTATTAGGTCTAAACTGAACCTGGAGTTAGTAACACTGTGGTATGGATGAAGGAAAGTACACTAGGAGGTTTTCAGATAGGTTTTGCTGTAGCATTTATGTTTACATTGGAATGGCTCTGGTTGCAAAGATCAGCATTTGGTTCTGATTTATTTGACATATGGCCATCGGCTGAAAAGCTTTTTTTTTTTGTTGTTTTTTTTTAACTTGTCATCCTCTCAGCAATGTAATGTTAGAAAAATCTAGTCCATGGCTTACATCAGTCAGTGTGAAGCCAAAACAGTAAATCAGGGATTTGAACAAGTTGAACTATTCTTTGCTCTGAAGAAAGAGAGAGTACAATTGTTTTAATGATTCTTTGGTTTTTAGTATTGTATTGGTTTAAATAACTCCAATATTTTTGTAATTGTGTATTATTTCATTATGTATAGAATGGTTTTTTAGTTTGAGAATATATGCTCAAGTTAGTAGCTTATGAAACTGTATAATGTTCAGGTCAATATTTCAAAATACAATTTTTGCAATGATGTCATCAAGAATAAGTGTACGTTGTGAATATGTAAGGGAGAAAAAAATCTTTCTTTATAAGGAACATACGATCCATGAACAGGGCACTGCCTGATTGTAAGAAGATTGTGCAGGTAAAAAAAAGTTGTAGAAAAGATGCATGGGTGAAACTTCTTCAGTCTGAGGACGGAATCTGTTTTTATGAAATTATTCGAGACGGAATTTTCTGTTTTTTCGTTAATCTGGAAAAAAAAAAAAAAGTTTTTCAAAACTGTCTCTGAAATTGCGCAAATTACATATCAAGTGCGTCTTACCATAAAATGGAAGTGCCGAATCGGAAGTACTCTTTATTTTAGGGAACAAAGATAAAGCACCATTTGCTGAAATCTAGATTTCGAGTTTGGAGTTCGTTGGAAACAGTGAGAATGTCCTATCTTAAAGAATGTGATTCAGTTGAGGAGATCGACGCTGGCGTCACTGATAAGTGGCGATGGGCTTGGTTGAACGAAATAGATGATGAAAAACGACATCATGTTTGGTGTTTGAAAACGAACAAACCTGGTGTAGCGTTTTGCCGCATGTGCAACTCGGACCTCGAGTATGGATCCAGTGGAAAATCTCAGCTAGCAAAACATGCCAGAAGTCCGGACCATATTAAAAGCATGAAGGTAAGAATTTCAGTAAAATCTTTTTCAGCAGCCCTCCATGCCCCTCCCCCCGTAGTGACACACACGCACGCACGCACGCATGCGCACGCACGCACGCGCGCGCGCACACACACACACACACACACACACACACACACACACACACACAGATGGATGTAAGGCAGAGAGAGAGACATAATAGTATGAAAAAATATTTAAAGAAAAGAAAAAAAAACATGAAAGAAAAATAAATATGAGGGTTAGTTTTTTGGAAAAAGGATGGGGAAAACTACTAAAAGTTCTATTTCTTCTGTGTAATAAAATGGGTTAGTTTTGGAAGTACAGTGGAAACTCTCTGTTAAGACCTTAGAAAATGCACAGATTTGTGATCTTAGCATGAAAGTTTGAAACTTGGATTTTTTTTTTTTTTTTTTTTAAAGAAGATAGGTAATTTAACAGACAGTTTGATGGAAACATCACAGAATTTAGAGTCACTTTAGAGCGGAAGTCTTTATTAGGGTAGGTCTAAAAAAAGAGAGGTTTCACTGCACTGTATTTCACACACACACACACACATACGCACACACACACACACACACACACACGCGGACACACACACAACCCACTTCATGTATGGGAAACCGTCATGGTGAAAACCAGAGGCCACAAAAACTCTGAATTTTCAAAAAAATCAGTTTTCGGCTGGGGGGGGCTTTGCCCCCCTGCACCCCCCACGAGGGGGTGCTGCCCCTGGACCCCGCCAGGGCCTAGACAGCCTCTGGACACCGACCTTTCAGTTTTTCAATTTTTTTTTCCAGTTTCACCTGTGAAGATGTGCTGCCAGCAAGTTTAAAGAAAAACAGAAAAATTCTAGTAAAATAGCAAGCACCATACAACACCAACATCGGAAGGCCAGAATGGAGACTTGTCAGAACAAATTCAGATTCACAGCTTGTTCAATTTAGTTGTTATTATTTGTTTTTTTTTTTTTTTTTATGAGCAGCAGTCAATGTGAAAAGAAAAATAAAGTATTACCCGACACTAGTGTAAACCAGCAAGTTGGATAAGTACTTATTCTTTGTATAAAAAGGAACTACTTAAGTACTGATATTTCATACTTGTTCCCTTAAGGGTGAGGATACAATGTTCAAAAGCATCCCAGCCTTTTAATTTTTATTCAAAAGATTAAAAAAGATTTTGACTCCTCTCTCTCTCTCTCTCTCTCTCTCAAACCTTACATTCCGTTGAACTTACAGTAGAGTTTTGTAAGTTGTGCAGAATGTATGACACTTTCGACAGGGATATTTCTGAACTTCCTGTAAGTGATAAGCATGCTCAAGATTTGCTTTATATGCACTGACTTTGCACTGGGCAGCTAAAAGTGCTTAGCTAACAGCCACAAATATTCCATGTATTGTGTGGCTTTATGATGAAAACCAGTTTGGGCACGCACCTGTACTTTAGTATAACTAGTCTTTCGTCTGTTTCTGTGTCAATGCAGCTCAAAATAACCAGCTGCAGTGGAGCTGTGGTTAGTGTCGCAGATTCTGGGTTAGGAAGTCAAGAGTTTGATTCCCATTAGAGACATTTCATTTGCAGAATTTTTAATCCCCTACCTAGATTTCAATTTGCTATGATTTCAGTTGTTGAGACTGGAACAACACTATTGAGTTCCATCCACTGAATAGATATGTGAATGACGGTGCTGGTCAAATTTCCCAACTGCACCTCTTGGATCTCACTGACAGTGTAATATGTCATGAAAGTAAGCCAAGAGTGCAGCCCTCTCTTGCATCTCAGACCAGAATGGAACTCCATGGCACCATCTCCATCATCTCTGTCCGCATCTGTCAACGTTAAAAAAGTCTCAAATTCTCTGGAACTTCATGCCATGCTTTCATGGTTCCTTTGTTTCAGTTGGTTAGTTCATGTGGTGGTCACAGTAATCACCAAGTTCCATGAAGTGTTATCGGATGGACATGGTGGTGTTTTCCTGAGGGGATGCAAACTGATGCTAGCTTCATGAATCGGTGATCATTGTCATGAGTAGGGAGCTTAGGTGGTGTCCTGTGTATCTTGGATTCAAACAGGTACCACGAGATGCCCCCAAAAGACTTGGCAGCAATGCTGTCTCCTCTGGTGGATTGCTTCATGATGAATGGACATTGACTGCTCCATGTGGATTGCTAGCGTTGGGGACTCTGCAGGATGCAGCTATGGATAGGGAGCTGGAATGAGTAGTGTGGGGTAATGCCACTGAAGTGGCAGTGATGATGAAACAGCACAAAAAACACAAAGTAAGAAAAAAAAGAATACCTGCAGCTCAAAGTAGATTGGTCCATTCTCTAGCCACTTACAGAATGTTGTGTGTGTCTAGCTCACCTTGCACAGCTGTTATTTTATTGTTTGTTCTGTCAGACAAGTAACATGAACAAACTGTAAACTTTTGGTGGACACAGTTCTCATCCAAATTAATGAATGAAAAGGTGACAGATACCTGCAGAACATGACATTGCAGTCACTTTTCGGTACAAAATCCCAGCACAGCTAGAACTAATTGAAATAGGCATTCAACAGTTTGCTTTGTTTGAGCTGGTAAGAAATGAATTAATGGTTCAGAAATGGAAGGGAAAAGTAGGGATCACCACTGTACCCACCCCCCATTAAGAAAAGTCTGTTCAAAGGCACACCTGAGAATCAAGGACTAATAAAGTTATTTGGGATTCCAACTTTGCTGTGAATTCATGGATTTCAGCCAACAAAAAAGTGAGATTTGAAAAAGAAAAAAAAACAAATTTCAGCAACATAGAAAAGGAAGAACAAAAATCAGGGGAGTAGAGACGTAGCAACAGAATCCAGAGATTGATGTCGTTTTTTGCTTGTTTTTTTTTGTATCTTAGCAGATGACGCTGATATAACAAAATCTCGTGTAAACTTTAAGCAAGCAGTCGCTAGTTAGCTTACCTAGTGGAATGCAAAAGCATCTTAAGGCTGTAACATCATGCATCAGCAGGACACTGCTAAAAAGGAAGAAACTGACAGAAGGGGTGCGTACAGATGGTTTTGATGCTGGACTATACACATTGAATGCTCAGAATTGCGTCAGCTGCATCATTTTTAAAGCAAGTTTGACACATTTTCCAAGGAGAGGGGGACATTCCCACTGAAGCCTTCATACCTAGGATTTCAGCAATTTTTGCATACATTCGGTGGGAGACCCTAGTGATAGCTCCTCATACCTATGCACTTTATGAAGAGAATATTGAGTTGAAAACAAAAATAATAATGTGTACTCCAGATTACCCTAGAAACTTTATGAATCCTGAGCAGTATAGTACCTTTTTTCTTGTGAGTAGTAGTAAGAAATTGTGCAACAGATTGGGTGCTTTGCAATTTTCCATGATGGCACAGAAATCGTTATTAATCATCAGGCTGTAACTTGGAAGGGATTAATCTGTTTGCAGCTCACACGATCCAAGTCAGTGGAAAGCATCGATTATTTCATGAAATAATTATACAAATAAATAAGACAAGTCAACACTCTTCTCTCTCAGCTTCCCACAGTTCCCACTCCTCTTCTCCCTCTTCCCCTTCTCTCTCTTTCAGGCTCTTTCAGTATCATGCTTTTATTCTGCACGTGTATGCCTTTTTTTTTCCTTTTGAATACTTTATACTATGGTTTGTGACCTATTTATTGAGAATTGATGGTTCAGAGGAGGGGATGGGCAGAGCCTATTGGTTGTTGACTTTTCTCTTTATTGTGACGTACTGTCATACCTGTGGTGAGTGTCTGTGTGGGAGACCAGAGCATCTTGTACTATGTTTCACTTCGCCTCCTCGTACATTCCCAGCATGCAAGGACCATAAAAGAAGTTTTCTTCGGTGCATGTCAGTGAGGGAGATATGTTTTGTTGCTAGCACTTTGTCCTTTCTCCGTCATTATCCATAGTACTTCTTTCTACATGATTTCTTCCACTCTCTGTGTGTGGTGTGTTTGTGTGTGTGTGCGTGTGTATGTGTGTGTGTGTGTGTGTGTGTGTGTGTGTGTGTGTGTGTGTGTGTGCGCGCGCGCGCGCATGAGCAAGTTGTGAGGAAGTGAGACAGTTTACTGTTCTATGTTGAAGTATTTTACTCCCGTCATTTTTCTGTATGTTTGTTACTTATGGAAACATTTTATTTATATTAACAATACAGTATGTTTGTTGCATTTTTTTTTTTAAGTGTGTGTGCATGTGTGTGAAAGGGATTCATGAGTTGTTGTTAGAAAAGAGAATTTACTGTTCTTCATTGTAGTGTTTTATTCCCATTGATTTTCACACATTATTTTTGTCACTTATGCATACATTTTACTTACATTAATGTTATAGTCTGTTTATTGCCATTTTTTGAATGTGTATGTGTGTGTGCATGTCTATGTGTATGTGAGTACATTCACAAGCTAGTGTGAAAAAACTGAGTTGGTTTGTTATCTTTTATCTGTGCGTATTTATCTGTTTGCTATCATCAGATCATTTTGAAAAGAAAGAGAAAACCTGCTTGTGATTGTATTTACAAAGTGTGCAGGAATTTGAATAAGTCACAGAAGAAACAAAATAATTGATTTAGGGATAGGTCAAAGTATGTACATGTCTGTCAGTGTATGTGTCACATTGTATGCATGCTTACCTGCATGCTAGTTCTTGAGCATGATGTGTGTAATCTTGCTTGTCTTCTCATTTACAAACATTGTGAAATGGCGTAAGGATTTGTGGACAAGCACCAGAAAAAAAATGTATATTTTGAGCATGGAATTAAAATAATTTCTTGTGGATGCTAATGGTTGTGTAAAAGAAGTCATGGTACTTGTGTATGTTTCAAAATCCAGGTGATTACTTTTTTTTAATCAAGTTTGAAGTGAGTTTGATGCAATTGTGATGAAAGAATATAGCACATTTCATCTTGTATATATGCAGCTCTGTTTCTATTTTGGATAAAATGTTAAGTCTTGTGCTGTGAAGTTGTGTCAGTGTCAGTTGACTTGTGTGCTTTGCAGAATCATTGTCATTTTAAGGCTTGGATTTTATTTGTAATTTCTACTAAAATCAGCTTTCTACTTTTCCTTGATCAGCTGTGTGTGTTTTTGTGTGTATGTGCGTGCATGCATGTATATGTGTTTGTGTTTAGGAGAAGGAGGCCTGTTAACGCATGTATTTATTTGTGCTTCAGGTTGAATACTCTTACTAAGAATTGTAAATATCAATATCTGATTGTCAAAGTTGGATTCAAAATTCAGCTTTGCCAAGTTATATCATTTGATTTTTTATGTCTGGTAAGCTGAACAGATGTGTTCATGTGAGCATTGATAGCAAAATTGTGCTTTGAGTTACTGTTTTAAAGTCCAGTTTGAAAAGAGCACATGTTGCCTTGAGATTTTTAAACTAGTTTTTAATGTACACTAGACAAATGAAATATTTGGTAAAAATGTACATACAGAACTACGTGAATTCAAATAATAAACCTGTGTGTGTAAAAGTGGAAGACATCTGTTCTCTTTGCTTTCTTTTATTGTATTTTCTTCTTGCTTTCGTTCCTTCAGAGCATTTTAAATCTCCTACCACTATCTCAGTCTGTCAGCTTCATCTGTCATTCAGCACTGATCCATTCTCCTCATCTCTGTACTAGGTATCTTGATGAGGTCTTTTGGCCAGGAAACTGATAAAGGTAAACTTTGCTTAGAGCAATGTTTTTTTTTACGTCACATTTGTACCATCGTATTGACCTGTTATTAAGAAGGCAGGGATATGGTCATTGCTAATGTCAGAGCGATGCAGGTACAATGGTTAATGTAACACACTGACCGATTTATGTTGAATTCCCATCAGTAACACAAGATACTATAATAGAAACCATGTCGTAGTCCTACCCAATTTTTTTTTTTTGTAATGTGCAGTAGACATTAACAGGAAGACTGTAACAGGAAGACTGGCAGGACACTGACAGACATACTCCCTTCATGAATGTATGTTGAAGAGTTGCTTGAAAATCTCATCAAACACAGCAGGGCATGTTATGAGAAGGAAACTAGAGAAGATCCTTGTCAGAGAGTCTTCAGTCATGAGGGATCTAAATTTGATCACAATTTATTGGTTTTATTCTGATTCTGTTTTGTTTTTGTTTCAAATGTTTTGGTTTGTTAGTTACTGAAAAATGGTCTGATTTTGTTTTCATAGATCTTCTCTTGCAGATAACCCTCATAAGCAATGTGATATTTACAGCTACTTTTGACCTGCTAGGACTCGGACTGCCACAGAATGAAACATTGTTTTTGAGCGATGTATAAAAAAAAACTGAAAGCTATCTTTAGAAGTAGGATTGTTAAGAGGGCACAGATTAAGTGGCTAAGCCATATGGACAGATACATTACAGTGTATTCCAGTGAATGGTTGGGATGAACTGCATGGCATTTTGCTGAGATTTTTAGACATTTTGTTCAGGTCTAGCACAGAATATGAAAATTGGTGCATGAGTCAAATTATATTACCGAGTAAAAGAAACATATTTTCCATTCATTTACACCAAAGAAAACATACTGCGCCTGTACAAAGTGTCTTCATTATCTACTGTTGATGTTGTACCACACATTTTTATTGTATAAGCAATATATGACAAGATGGAAAAAGGAGAATATAACTAATGTGGTACACAGAGAGGTGTTTGCCAAGCTTCCAGTGTGTATACAAAGCTAAGAGTATGGCATGTGGATCTGTTTGTGGGGTGAATAGACATGGCAATATGTGTGCAAAAGCGAGGTTGTGTTGGCATGTACAGGTTTAGTAGTATATACAGTGCTTTTTCTTGTTTTAAATGTTGTGTGTATGAGATATTTGCATGTTAGGGAAACGAACTGTGAATTGTGAAATGACAAAGAATTTCATTGAAATAAATGAATAATCAAGCTAGCTCTCTCTTCACTGCGTCTCTCTGTCTAGGGTTCTCTCAGTCTCTCCATTTTTATTTCCTTCTGCATTGATCTTTAAGTGCGTCTATCACTCTCAGTTGCCAAACATGGAGAATTACTATTCCGCCTACTTGTGTGTGTGAGTGTGTGTGTGTGTGTGTGTGTGTGTGTGTGTGTGTGTGAGAGAGAGAGAGAGATATCTCGGCCCTCTTTCTTTCATATATCTGTACGTATGGCCTTGTTTGTTAGCTTGTCTTAGATATGAAAAAAAAGTTTTCACTTGTATATTGATGGGAATCTTCACACTATACATACACATGCAACTTATCTAAATTACAGGCAATTGCAACAGGGCATGGCCCCTTTAGACTATGATCCAGATTGTGAACTGAAAACAGAACTCAGTTGTTTGCAAGGAAGAGGACATTCCATGCACACACACACACACACACACACACACACACACACACACACACGCACATATTTCCAGTTAAAGCAGTAAAGCAAGTGAAAAAAAAGCAAACTGAAGAGTCACTTGGGTGATGCTCTGAAGATTCCTCCAGCTCTTTCTCTCTCTCTCACACACACACGCACACTATAATTAGGGTTATCACTTTACACCATTTTTTCAATGACTACTTTCACTCCCTCAGCCCCTTCTTCCTCTCACTCGCTTCCCTTTGTTTGACCTTTGATATAAGCCTACACCAAAACAGAAGCACAACGCTGGCAACAATGGGTCAGAGAATTGCTATTTAAGGGTTACGTAGGTTGTCAACTGCGCTCACTTCCTCCCTTTGCCTTTCTGATCAGGCAGCGATCATTTGTGGATGGGGAAAGGATTTCCTCGTGATCCATCTCCATTACAAAGTATGCTGAACCCCCCCCCCCCCCCCCAGTCTCCCTCCCAAGTTATGACAAGCTCTGTAGTTTATCAGGTGTGTTGTGCGATTCATGTGGACTGAGCCAATGTTATATTGCTGTCAATGCTGGCATGTGTCTAACAGGTGTGGGCATAGTAGTTTGGATCATTAGCATAAATGCTGACAAACATCAACATTTGGGAGACTGCATTCTCTGATCTCCTTACATTATTTCACACTTCAGGTGTTAGGAAGTACCGTCTCCATCCTTACCCCCCACCCCCACCCCATGATGACTAATCCTCCTCCCCCCCCCCCCCCCCCCATTCTTTTCTCTGATGATATTATTGGCTGTAATGTTCCTCCGACAACCTGTCAATCAGACAGGTATCAGAGGCAGGATGGGTAGCTTAACAAAGGGAAGATCAGGCCTCCCCAATCTGCTGTCCACCATAGGCTGCAGTCAGGGTCTAACATTAGTGTATGCCAGAGAGGGTAACGTTCGTCTCTCCTACTCTGAGATCCTCTGTCAAGTTTCACTGGTCAACCTTGAAGAAATATGGGTTCTTAGGCTTCCTGTGACTGGCCCAACATGGGATCAAGAATCCCTGCTACCACATGGCTATGTATACATTAGATGGATAAGCCTGCCGACCGGACCACTGGACCAGTCACCGGCAACCAGAGACAGATCCACACACCTCTCCAGCTGAAAAGCTAAGTACCTCTCTATGTGAGAACGGATCTTGTTCTGAACACTGGCACCAGTCGCAGACTTACCTTCATTAGGCTCAACGAACGGTATTGCGACTATTGGCCGAAGCAGCATTAGCGCATTTTTGTTCCAGCAAAACGACGAATGATGTTTTGAAAAGAAAACCAGGATCAGATGGTGTAATCAGGACGCAGTTTTACTGAAATTTTTTTTAGGGAAAAAATCGACCAGGACATTTTACGATTTCCATATATCGCCGGACAAATGGCG